>JAUBOD010000667.1:1957852-1970831 GCA_032353885.1 Nothura maculosa
CCGCCGAGGGAGGCGGGCGGGCGGGCGGCCGGGGGGAGGCCCAGGCCCGGCGCAGGGCGCAGGCCCCGGCGGGCAGCGCCGCGGCTCCGGCGCGGGGATTAGGCAGGCGGAGCGGCCGCTCCGTGACAGGCCTCAGCGGCGGCAGGAAACAATGCGGCGCCCCGAGCCCGGGCCATATTTACAACTTGGCCGGGCCCGAGAGCGAGGAAGGTCCCGGCGCAGGCGGCGCGCGCCGCGGGGCCGCGCACAATGTAAATAGCGCCGAGGGGGGGGACCCGCACACACACACACACACACACACACGAAATGCGCGATCCTCGCGCGGCCGCCCCCCAAACTCCGCGCCGAGCGGCGGAAAGTTGAGGCGCGCGGCTCTACCAACGGGGGGGGAGGGCACCCCGAATCCCGCAGCGATGGCTCCCGCGGGGTATTTATAGCGTGGAAGCGGCCGGCAGGCGCGGGCACCTGCGGAGCGGGCAGGCCCGAGGGGCAGCGCGCGGGGCTCGCGGCCCCTGGGCCGCCCCAAACACCCCCCTGGGCCGCCCCAAACACCCCCCTGGGCCGCCCCAAACACCCCCCTGTGCCCCCGGCCGACACGCGGGAGGGGTCGCGCGTCAGGCGGTACCTCCGTGACATTCGTGGGGCCCACGGGAAGGGGAGCCCCGAGCGCCTGGGAGCCCGGCGTGAATGTAAGGAAGGGAAAAGTGGGGAATGTTTTTTGAAAAAAGTGTCATCCCTCTTGTCAGGCCATCTCGCTTGGGGATCCCGCGCTGGTTATTGGCTGTTTGTGCACCGTGGTGTTTGAATATGTAATCAGGTGTCATTTTAGCAGGTCAGATGTGTTTGGGAAATGGCTGGTGTTTAGGTGTCAGGGCTCTGTGAGTAAATGGTAGCTGATTCTCAGGAAAAAGCCCATCTCGGGGTTGCAGAGTTGAGATTGCTATTAAAAAATGAGGTGGGTTTGAAGCAAGCACGCCGGGAGCTGATTAAAAATATTCCCACGAAAATCCCATTGTGAGGGGGATTTTGGGAGATGAAATTTCACCTTTCTTCCAGAAAGAGAATTGGAAAATGGCAAACAAGCATTCCTGTTGCATAATTTATCTATTTTTAAGTAGTTTTTTTAGTTGTTTGGGCAGATCTGTTGTAATATTAAGTGGTTAGTGTGTCCAATAAAGTAACTTTCTGGTGTATTGTGTTTCGAGTCTTACAAACTGGGCTATCTTGAGTGCCCTGATACCCGTTTAAAGGGGTGAAGTTAATATAGCTGTCACGTAGAAGGCGTGTTTTTAATGCTGTAAATCCGTGTAGTAGTCAGTAGCGTGTCCGTGATTTGTATTGGTCAGGGAGCAGTTTGAATTTTAAAAAGCCTGAAGATCCTGCTGAGCCCCAATCCCGGCCTCCCTCCCTCCCACTAATCTCCCATTCCTGTCTTTGTGCTGCCTGGTCCTGTTAGACACTGTTTGCAACAGGGCCTCAGGCCTACGTGCGGGGAGAGGAACCATTTACTCTCGGAAGAAGCAGCTTTTTATTTTTAAACTTTGTGAATCGCAGCCGGAGCCGCTCGTCGTCCTGAGCTGTCCCCATCTCTCCCCGGAGCTGAATTGCTGTTTTCTTGTGGTCCGTGGCACGCGCGGAGGCCGAGCGCAGCTCTCGTGTACAGGAAAGAAAGGGCTGTGCAGCAGGACTTGTAGCACTGGGGCAGTTTTCATCATCAGGAAGCGACGTGAGCTCCAGCGCTGCCTCCTCGGTTGTTTAAAACAGCTCTTGGTTTAGCAAAAACGGGCTGCTTGAGCCAGCAGCCATGAACTTCACTGACTTATTTCTTTTTTTTTTTTTTTCTTTTCATTTAAAGGTGGTTTGCTTTAAGTATGCGAGATACAAGCAGGAAATGAGCTACTGTAGTTATGTAGTTCCTGTCAAGTTTATCTCTCCAGGGCTGTGTTTACAGCTTTTTTTTTTTTTTTTTTTTTTTTTTTTTTTTTTTCTCTCCTGTGTTTTTATCAGAAAGCATTTACTTTTCTGGTACCAAAAAAAGCCTATTCATAGAGGGAATTTTAAGACGCTGTTTTTGTTTTGTTTTGTTTTTGTTCTGAGCTATATGTGGTTAATTCTAAATTATCTGGATTGTTACAGTTTCTGTAGTTGTAAATTTCTGTAACTCAGAAAAAATATATTTAGCATATAGAAATATTTAATTGTAAGTGTTTGTAAGATTATTTTTGCTTCAGATTGCATTTTTAGCACACTTAGGAATATGTGTGTATGGAGAAGCAGGGATATTTTAATTTTTTTTTTCCACAGTCAGAGTTTATGCTGATCTGGCCCAGCAGCAAAGCTGCTCAAGAAGGATGTGTAACTGTTTTACTCATGCTGTAAGCACTTGAGTTTAGTTATATTTGAGGCACTGGTTGTAGCAGTTATTTAAATGGAAAAGGATTTTTTTTTGTTTTATCTTTTATTATGTACTTTTGACTATCTTGTATATTTTGCCCTTTATTTCCTGTGTACAGTATTTTTTTCCTTTTTTTTCTCATTTCAATTGCTAACATGTTTTACCTAAAGTTATTCCAACAAAACCTCTCTCTGTGAAACCTTTTCTTGTCTTTTAAAGCTGATTTAATACTTTTGTTTGTTTGTTTTAATAAGAATAGGTATAAACATACCACTGTAATAAAACACTCTGTATTTCATATGCAATGTTTGATTTTTAATATTTTTACAACCATAAGATCGATAGGATCAGAGAAGCAAAATTACTTCACTAACAACATTTGCGGATCTCTCCTTTTCATAAGGGCACATGTATCCCTCCCTGTGCAGCCTAATTGCGTGTTTGGGACTCTCTGGACACAATGTTCATAGGACTCTTTCTGCAGACTCAAAGCACTAGATAGTAATTTCTTTGGGCCAGAACTATGTGGGGTTTTTTTTTGTTTTTTTTGTTTTTTTTTTGGTGTATGTTTGTTTGATAGTTAAAGTAATGCAGCTTTGATCCTAAATGGGTCATACAAGTATTCCACTCTAATATAAATAAGGCATATTTTGAGTGCTAGGTGAAAAGTAGTGAAAATGTGAATTGAGCTGGGGCTATTTCTGTGAGTTTAGAAAAAAATGTGGGATTTTTTTGTGCCCATTATGTTACTAAGTTACTAAGTCATGATATTAATTTTACATTAGTATTTACTTTATAAATAGTACACAAGAAAAGTGAAGTTAGAGCACAATTGTTAATAACTAGAAGGAGAAATTTTGCTCCAGAGTCTGGGTATCTGGTACTATTAAAAAAAAAAAAGTCTTCCAATTCAGTAGTACAGCAAAATTTGCTTTCTAGAAATTATCTTGGAGGAGTATTTAATATGTATCAATGTACAGACATTTTGATAGCAATTACAGGCATGCTTATTTAGAAAAATATGAGTCATGATAACTTCAGTTTCGAGTCCAGGTGGTATGAGTTGGATCAGGCAGTGTTAGAATAGCTGCTTTTGTTCACAAAATATGTTGTTAGAAATACTTAACATCTGAAGGAATTGACTATTTTAATATTGTACTGCTGCTTTTTCACTCATACTTTTCCTGTGCCTTTATTAAAAAGAGTAGAGCTCAGGCTAGTATCTGATTTTGAATGATCATTAGTGATGAACACTGAGTTGCACAGAGCTACCTACAGGGGAGAGCTTGAAATTGGTGATACCTGCATATTATTATTATTATTACAGATAGTAATCCTGTGTGATAATGATGCTTTTTAAATAATCTCAAGAAGGTAATACCCTTGAAAATGTATTTATTAAGTGCTTGTATTCTAAGAATAATATTAATTCTTCTGTGTTACTATTTATTTAGTGTTACAAGCATCTGCCACTTAGTAGATGATCCTGACCCCCAATGTATGTGGTGAAAAAAGGGCTTTTTATTGAAATCTGCTGCACCAGGAGTAAGGAAATTGTGTTGGAGGAGATTGTGCAGGACCTGGGATTTGTGTCGCACTTCCTGTCCCCACTGCTCCCTGTGGAAAATCCCTCTAGCGAAAGGGAGAGAGGACAGGATCTTGGCCCAGCTCTATGTAGAAGCGAAAAGGTGTTGCAAGCAAATTAGGTGCAGTTTTGATCCTCTCCTTGGAGGTGAATAGTTAGTTTACACAGACAACTTCAAGAAAGAAAAGCAGAAATATTGGAGGGTATTTTTCCTGTGAAAGTCTCCTAGTCTTAAGAAAAAATCTAGAAGAACTTTCTTGTTTTCAGTGCTGTTATTATTTGTATGAGTTCCAACAGTTCCAAGCGTTTTTGTTTATTTGTTTTTCTTTCCCCTCCCCAAAGAATTGCTGAAGTTTGCCATGAAGCACTCTGGGTTTTTGAAGCAGTGTATGTGTGCGGACATGTAATGCATTTCACAGGGCCAGTGTTAAAAAGCACCAGCCTGCAAAGGCAGGGGCTCAGATAAGGAAAGAGCTGCCTAAGATTGCAGAAACAAACATAATCCAGCCCCCTTCTGTATTCGCTGGGCGTTTGACTACATTATTGTCGTCCCCTTTATCCTCGTGGCCCCGATTCAAAGCTTCATGCAGTGCATGGGAAATGCCAGCTGACTAGTAATACTGTTATACCCTCCTTTATATGTTTTTTTCCTTTGTCACTGAGCGTTGCAGGCTACTGTCTTACTACCTGCTGTAAACCATCCAGCATTTTGAATGAATGCAGGAAGTTCTTTTACCTATTAATTTATAGGAATTAAGATAGAGTGCTTCGCAAACATTAAAGAACATTTTTTTTTTTCTAGGCCATCTGTGAAATATTAATTCCATTTTACAGAAGGAGAGCTGAAACTGAGTCAAAATACTAACTCTATTCTTCAGATTTTTTTAGGGCTATTTCAGAACATATACTAAGTTCATACCATTATTTTCTTTCACTTTATTTGTGATTGCCCTGCACGTCAACATATCAGGCTCATTTTTTTTTCCTCATGCCAGATAAGAAACATAGAGAGATTTCATTGATGACATTAAATATCTTTTCATTTTCTACTACCCTCAGCATGCCAAGAGCTGGCCAAAAATAGATTTCCTGTACTGAAAAACTAAAAAGAATTCTGTCTATATGGTGAAGAACCCAACATCTTTTAAAAGTTTGTCCAGAAGATCATGAAGAAGAGAGGCAGCACTTGGATAGTAACACCAAGCTAGCAAATTATTAAATGACCTGTTGTTTTGGAGAGTTGGTTTTAAAATAGTACCCTTACTAGTGTCCAACAGGAGACCTTACCCCTGGAGAATGTCCTAAGCACTGTTTTTTGGCTGTTCTGGACAAATCTCTGCATCTTGAACTCTTCACAATTTCAGTTTATGTAAACTGGTAAAATGCAATCCTCTGCAGCCTGCTGGTCAGGCCATTTCTTTGCAATGTTGATCTGTGGTCCAATTAATATTTATACTAAATTGGGCAGCTCTAGGAGGAAAAGACAACGGTTCTTAGGTGGAGTGAATTCCTAGCAGGGATGTTGCCTCTGGGATGTAGGAAGTCCAGGTGCAAATTTCTAATCTGTGTTGAGCATTGAGGCTCTTTTGTTTTTCTTCCCCAAATGACTTTGCATGTTCTAATCATTGGGTGATTTTTTTTGGTCTTGTGGGTTTTTTTTTTTGTTCTATTTTGTTTTTAATGAGTTGCATTTATGAACTGCATGTTACTCAAGTTCTTCAGTAAAAAAGTACAAGATCCCACAGCCAGCAGCTCCTTTTGCTGTGTAGCCCCGATTAATTTAATGACCATCACCTGCCACGTGTCGTGTATAAAGCAGGGATCCTGGGGATAACTAAAGAAAAAAATAACTATATGATCACTTAATATTATCTAAGAAAAGACTGTTATAATGTTTAAAGGACTGAATAACAGGTGTGAGCATCTCTAATTCTGACTTTTCTTAATACTTTAAAGCTTGATTTTTATAGTTTAATCTCTCTCTTTTTTAGATAGTTTTACTGAGCTCCTTAAGTGTAAACAAGGGTCTCTGGCAATGTAGGATTCTTTGAAATTATGACCCCTGTCTTGTGTTGGAGTGAACAATATCTCCTGTTTGACTTAGCAGAACAGTTGAGGTTTGGTTCTAGACTGTTATTCTTTGTTGACTAGGTACCCAGAAAGGATGAGGTTATGAATATTTTTGTCTCAGTAATCCTATTTTAAAGTCTTAAGTTTTAATAGTACCCCATTGTCTTGCGTGTTGTTTTCCACTCACAACTGTTATTTTCTCTCTTTGTTTTAATAAACTTGCTGGATATCAATGATTCAGAAAATAATGAGCTCTCCTCTGGTGCTAGGTATTATAACTACCTTAGCAGCTGTGGAAAAATATGATAGAACTTTTTTTTTTTTTGTAGAAAATTAGGAAAATGTTGATAAAACTAACAGAATTGTGGTGAGAACCTATGAAGAACAGTATGTGGAGTTTTAAAAACTTCTTTTTTTTTAATATTGGTTAAATTCCTGGCTCAAAGTAGGAAGATAGGATTACTTTTCACTACAGGCTGGTTAGGTTTGCATTTTGTTGTTGTTGTTTTCTTAGTACTAGGAAACATATTTTGATCAAATAATTATGTAATATAATGTGCTGAGCAAATACCATGCTCAGCAATGAGTAGTTATTTCTGGCAGTTATTTTTAAAGTCATGTTGAGGCAGAATCTGTAACATAGAAAAACTTCAGTGTCTACTATTACAATTTTCTAGTTAGGAGTAATTGAAACATTGCTTAACATAATTACTAGTCAACTGCAAGACCCTGTGTTGCTCTCTGATGGCTTTGTATAGGTGGGACTGGTAGCGGCTTCACTGTTTCCTTGCATTTCCTGTCCAAAGTCCCTGCTTTTACATGGCTGTGACTTGTTAAACTTCTGGCATTTGGGCAGAAGTTCTCCACACTGGGTGACTGCCCTTTGCTGACTGTCTCTTTTAATAAAGCTTAAAGCCGAAAATTGTTCACTGGCTTCTAAGGGCCAGGCTGGAAAAAAAGGTTTAAAAATCATTTTTGGTCTTCGAGCTGCACGTTTGTTGGAGCAGGAACGTGAAACTGGATGGTGAGATACTTTTGTGTCAGACGTGCATTTTGTCTGAAAGTCTGTCCAAAAACTGTGCAGGTGATTAGTGCTTGTGAAATTAGCCTATTTCTCATACTTTAGGCTTTAAAGTATGGAACTTTTTGAATGCTCAGCAGGACTTCTGTTGCAGTGCAATGCTAAGGAGTGAGATGCAGTCCAGATCCTTGGGTTTCAGATCTCCATGTTGCTCTGCTGCTTCCTCTGACTGGGGAAGACATGAGCAGAGTTTGCAAGTGTGTTTGGAAGTGGGAATGCATGGAGAAGAGGAGCAGCGGATCGGGACTAAGTTTATATAGGAGTGGGAATGAGTGGGCAGTATGTGCTGAGAGGACAGAGTGGGGAAGAGAAATAAATTGCTTGAGAAACCAAGAGGATGAAGCCGGGGTAGGCTGGGCAAAAGAAGCATTATTTCACATGCAGGTTTTTATTTATTTCTTTGTTGGCCCTTTTTTGACTTTTTTTTTTAATGAGGAAATTATATACTAAAAAAAGTTCAGAACTGTGGAGAAATTCTTATAAGAGCAAACAGTAGGGAATTCTGTATTTTGAATTATCCATGTAGACTGTATTTGTCATCTTTGGTGTAGTGATAGTCTTTAAGTCTGTCATCACTTTATTTTTAAACCAGCAATGTCCCTGTTTCACTGACTGTATGGAGGTGAAATTTATGTCTTCTGGGACATGAGTTTAGATATTGTTGGTCATGCCCTGGGGAAGGGAATAGACTCTTGAGACTGCTTCCTGTCTTGTCTTTTATAGGTCAATATTTTGTTTTCTTTGGTGTTCAATATCTAGTTCTTTTCCTTAATCACTTCATATTATTAAACTCTACTGCAAAGCAAATATTCTTAATTTTCTCTTTCTCTGTGTTTTTTTTTTTTCTCTTGCATTTCTCTAATCTCATGCATTGTAACGCTGGAGTGCTTCACAAATACTCCACCTCGTTTTTAAGGAGAGTAGTCAGGCTGGTTGGGAACTGAGACACAAAATTTAGTTATTTTCTTTCTAGCCTTGGAAGTCCTACCTGAACAACTGTGGGATCTGACTTTTAAATTATTTTTTTGATCTGTTTATTTTTTTCTATCAGAACATGTGATAATTAATAAAATATTCTCTAATATTTGGGTTAAAACTATGACTAATCAGTGCATTGGGCTTGGGAACATATAAGGAACAATGAACACAGAAATACTTACCATTTGCAATAAGAATATCAGATTCCCGAGAGTGACGTTTTTGTTTCATGCCATTCAGTGCTGAGGCTCTTTCACTTCATGCTTCTTTTTCATTTCTGCTTGGAGAGTCATGCGTACAGCAGACCTTGCAGCCTTATGAATAGCCTCTGATTCATTTTCCAAGCAGATCCATGCTGGAAGATCAGGCCTGGGTGTGGGAGGGATCTGTGCCTGGCTGTGTCATCAAAGAGTGAGTTAGAATCCTTGAGCATAAGGGGCATTGATTGACTTAGCAAATACGTTTGTTCAGTTGGGGTTGTGAGATTTCATGGTAGAAATTTAGAAAGCTTTTGAGTTTATACGTAGAAAAAGTCATGTCTGAGTTTTTGAGAGTTGTTGACTTTTTGTATTGACTGTTCTTCATTTGTATGTTTTTGAAAGCATTTTTAACAATGTGGATTTTAACATATAGAAATACCTTTTATATAATGCCTTTGTAAGTATTACGTTGCAAACCACCTGGCATAAAATAGTAAGTAAAATTGTAGTCTTAATTTCTGCATCATAAAAAGGACCTGGAGACAGAACAGAAGGGATCTTCACTGCTGTGCTGTTACTGTTGAACAGCTCTGAGTGGAGCCTGGGTTTGAGATGTATGAGCCAACAGAGTGGAATTCCAAGTCCTGTGGCACTGAGCGAGCAATGGGGCTATATAAGTTAGTCAACAGGAAACCCTGAGGAGATTTTTACCTCCTAAAACAGAGTTTAAATCAATTTATTTGATAATCATGCTCCCCCTCTCATGTGATGATTAACTTTTTTTGCACTCAGATGCAGTATTCCTCCAGGAAGAGGGGAAGGGAATGCTCCTCCACCATAAAATCTTAGAGCTGGTTGAAGGCTCTGCAATAATGGATAGTGAAAATTACCCATTTGGACCTCTTGCTGCTGAGGAGGATGTAGATTTTGGGTTTCTGGTATTGTGAGCAAATCTTCTTCTGTCCTTCTGCTGAGAGGCTCCTTAGCAGAGCAAAGCCCTTGGCTCGGTGCATTCGTCTCATTCCGAGTCTGCCTGGAGTGCGCGGTGGATGTTCCTGCTTTGAGGAGCTGGCTCAGGCCGAGGGACGGCTTCATTGTGCCCAGGTAGTGGCACTTGTGGCATGCGGGGAGGCAGCGCTGTGGGTGAGCCCTGCTCCTGGTAATCAGGGGGCTAGTGCTTCAGATGGGGAGTTGTAGGAACACTCTGTGGTGGTGACCAGGGTCACTACTGAGAAAGTTTATAGAGTTGAGGCACTGGCTACTTACTCACTGGAGTAATTTCCTCTGCTTCTGGAATGATGTGGAGCTTAGTCATTATTTACAGAAATAGATTACTTATTTTTAACATGAAAAATGTCATTAAAATATTTGAAGAATTGCTATAAAAATCAGTATGGTTTAAAAATTGTTTTTGCCTGTAATTGTTTAAATATCATTACGTGAACAAGCCATCATAATAGTGCAAGGTAAACATTCACAGTTTTCATGTCATCCTGTAATCTTAGCCTGCACCTTTGAGGAAGAGTAATGAAGGCAACTTATTTAATTTAGTGCCATCTTAAATAATTGTATTGAATTAGTGGACTTCAGAATAGGAATTCTCTGGTTTTGGGTGTTTTTTTTTTCCCTCCTCCTGTAAATATTTGTGTTTCTTCCTGACATAATTTTTTTTTAGGCTCAAACTGGACATATGATGTCATGGGATTAAGCAAATTGTTAACCACATTTTGAGAAATAATTAGCCAATGAAGTCCTATAAAAAGCTCTGTAGATGGACTTCTGAGGATTCAACATAACTTGTTATGTCCTGGTAATTTGAAGTTATTGCATGCTCAGCTGCAGTGAATGTTCAATTGTGTATGTGTAGCCTGTAGCAATCGCGCATAACTCGATTTAATTTAACCCTGTTTCATTGCTGGCTAAGGAAGGTTGAATTAGTTTGCATTTTTCCTGGGCTAAGTGCAGCTGCACAATTCCTGCAAGTCAGCTGGTGCAGGGCAACCAGTTGGGGCTCAGCACTTGCCCAAATGGGCCTGAGAATCGCTGGAGATTCCCTGCCTGTGTTCAGGCACTGATATGGATATAAAATTGAGCAAATGTTTTGGGAAGGATAGTAAATGGATGAAATATTTTGTTATAAAATCTGCTATTTTTGATGTTTTCTAACATCAAAATGGCTTTCAAGAGCTGGCAGATAACTTATAAAGAAATACAAGATAACTTATAAGGAAATACAAATACAAGAAAATTCTCGTCTTTTTTTGATCATGAAGCTTAAGAAATGTAATGTATTCTTTACTGTTTTATTTCTTACTAATGAAAGCAAAACAAATTAGAAAATAGGTGTACGTTCATTTCAAAAGTGACCTAACAGTAATAGTGTCTGTTATCAAACATGTTTCATTTGCTGTACACAAATTAGAGCTATTAGTAAAAGTGTTGACTTTCTTAGAAATAATTGTTTAGTTATCCTGTGCATTAATACAAATAATGGAGTCTGTAAATCAAGTTGGATACGGATTCGCTGGATACAGGTAGAGTTGTGTGTCAGGTAACATTTTAAAATGATAGCTGTACAAACAATGTGTACATCAGCACACTTGGAAATAAGTTAAAATGCTCAGTTTGGCATTAAATGGATCAGTTCCTCAGCATTAGGCTTTTCAAATACTATAGAATATTTAATCACTGACCTCAGTGGTTGTTTAAGAAGCGCTTTGGTTTTCCTTAAATATATAATACTTTTATGGATTAGATTTACCCCATTAAGACCAAGAGTAACTTTAACATTTGTGTCATTGTTACATAGTATTGGTTGTGTGGTTAATCTGAATTTTGTAATAATCACTGTTAAGTATTCTGTGATTTTCATAAGTTGTTTTGATTCCTTCTGATTTTTTCCCCCCTTTGGGTTGCATTGCGGCCTGCAGTGTTAATGGTCTAGAATAGTGGTAGGAGAGAAAACTCGCCAGGATTTCTTTGGAATAATTTTCTGAATTCTGAACATAGCTGAATGAATTTAACACTCATGTAGCTTGCATAACAGTGCTATATTAATTTGGGTTCCAAATAATTAGTTTCAGACAGCTTGAAAGAATTTTTCTGGTCACTTCTGAAGAAGGCCCAGGTATGATTGGGTTATACAGCAGTTGCTTTTCACTAAAAAAGACAGCATTGCATTTCAAAAACTGCCTTAGAATCTTTCAGGATTACAAATCCCTAAAAGACAGCCAGTGTTTGAAATTTGTCATTTATTTGGGGAGTAAATACCAGGAAGAGCTAGTGGTGCGTGAAGCTCAAGTCCTTTATCTTGTGGACCTGGGAAGCACAGGTGTCGATTAATAGCGGTCCAGATGAGATCACAGGCTAGTGCTGTTGGTGTAAATGTGTGTTGGGAGCACACGCCGATGCGAGGTGTGTGGCCTGGGAAGGCCACTTG
Source organism: Nothura maculosa (assembly GCA_032353885.1). Lineage (NCBI taxonomy): Eukaryota > Metazoa > Chordata > Aves > Tinamiformes > Tinamidae > Nothura > Nothura maculosa. Next base: position 1,969,601 of record JAUBOD010000667.1, read on the forward strand.
TGCTTCCACAGGCTCTAATTTCTGTTGTCCCGTGGCAACTTTGGAAAGCAGAAAGGATGAGAAACGAGGACGTGGCCCCGCGTTGTGTCCTGGGAGCGCAGTGCGCTTTGCTTTACTGGGAGACAAGTAGCCCCTCTCCTGGGCTGCCCCGGAACAGGCCACCCCGCTGGCAGCTGCTCAGCAGCTCTCCTTGCAGGCCTGGGTCTCACCACAGCTTGCTGCCAGGTTGCAGGTTTGACTACTGGAAAATCAAACTGGAGTTTTGGGGCTTGGTAGCCGAGGTGAATGGCTGGCAAGGAATAACGCATGGGTACCCGGGCATCTGATGGAAGGAGGAAAGACAAGAAACTAAGAAGCAGCCACTGCTGTTTGCTGCTTGAGTGTGTGTGTCAGACTTGATGCAAGTTTAAAGCAGTTGGGGCCTGATCCATTTCAGCTGCTTCTGGTCTCAGTTTAAATGACATGTGGCTGGAACTGGAAGGGTATTGTGCTTCGTTGTTAGCGCTTCTGCACGGCCAGGGTGCTCTCCTAAAGGTATGTGGCCCCTGGGTCTCCTTCGTGCTCAAGTAATTTCCAGTTTGGAAGAAAAGCAAATTGGTTCTATACTTTTTGCCACAGTGAAGCTGTGCAAAACCCAGAATCATCTCCAAAATGAGCCTCTGACTCTCGTGGAGTAACATTAATGTCTTGCACTAGACATATTGAGCTGCCTCTCTGAAAGTTGCATGTATTATCGCCTGCATCTTAGGGAAGATTGTAAAGGTCTTTGGTTTTCCCTTAGAAATGCTGCCATGTAGAGAGCAGTACTGTGCCTTACCTGCACACGTTCACCTTTTCATTTTTCAGTGAATTATGGTAGTCAGAGGGCTGTGGTTGTGTTGTTCTCGTAACTCCTTGAGCTGAAATATGTACCACTTATATTTTTTTTAAGGATATTTAACTTTGAAAAAATTGAAAGATCTGGTGATGTTAATCTCATTCGATTTCTTTCTGCATACTTTTGAAATTGAAAGTTCCAAAAGCTATTGAAAGCTAGAACTACAACATGTAAAGTAGAGTCTCTCTCCTTCAGAGGAAAAAAAGAGACATTTTGTTGCAAACACAAGTTCTAAAAATAAAGCACTTGGCAGAGAGTTGTGTGCGTTCTACTACTGGGAAAAAAAGTGTGATTGAATAATCTAGTTGTAAGCTTATTCACTGTTTTTGCATGATCAGCTTTGAATGCTCTTTA
>JAUBOD010000667.1:1970931-1981944 GCA_032353885.1 Nothura maculosa
GGAAAAAAAGTGTGATTGAATAATCTAGTTGTAAGCTTATTCACTGTTTTTGCATGATCAGCTTTGAATGCTCTTTATGCATTTGTGGTATATGAGCCATGTTTCACCTTGGCCTGAGCCACAGCCAGGAGAATGATTCTTTCTGAATTTTGTGATTAAAAACCTTTCTATTACATCCACAGGGGAATTAAGGGTGATAGTGAGCGTTCTTTTTCATAGCTGTGAGTCTTAGCTTGTTGAGGAAGGAGCACGTAGGAGAGGGTCGTCCTTCAGGGTGGAGGGCTTTGGAAGGATAAAGGCCCCAGAAGATGAACAGAGCATCTGTGGGCTGGATAAAGGCGGCCTGGAAGGATTTGGTGGGGGCTGTGTTGGCTTGATCCAGCGAGGACTAAAATAACCTTCGTGGAGCAGTTCTTGGGCCTTCTCCATCTGCCTCTGTCTTGGTCAGCTTGGCAGGTCAGGCTGTGTCTTAGATCTGCATCCTTGGCCTAAGACTCTGTTTTACTTTGGCCTGTCAGCTTGTAAATTATAGATATGGTTAAACAATGCACTTCAATTTTTATTTAATCAATAAAATGACATCTGCAACTCACAGAAATGCAGAATTTCACAAGTGGGTTCCTTTTGTAATGGTTATAGTGCAGTTAGTTTTTGGTATTTTAGTAATTAACTAATGACCAACATTTTAGTATTCAAAAGTGTGAGTTACTGAAGCAAAGCATGCAGTAATAGTTCTCATTAATGAGTATATAACTTTAGCATTCATCCTGTCTGTTTTCCCTGGAGACTTTTTTGAAAAGTATTTTTAAAGCATCTTTCATTTTTTATCGTGTATCTTTTTTGTCTTTTTTTTTTGTCAACTTCATTATCTTCTTGCCTTTAGAAGAGCAGGCTTGTATACATGGTGTAATTTGCATGTGCTTTCCGGAGAGGCCACGTGAATAATTCAATGCCTGAAGTTGGAAACAGGTTTAGCGAAAACCCAACAAGCCACTCTTAGACCAAGATTTAGGCTTGTGCACTTCTTTGATGTTCGTTTTAACAACTTTCTATTTTTAGCTTAATCCTTACACAGATTTTTTACCTTGACCATATAACTGGCATCGGAAAAAATGCATCATGAAGGGCATCTCTGTGAAGAAAAAAGTCTGATTTTGGTTTAGCTTGGGAGTGTTGCCAGTGAAGGTGGATGAGCTCAGAATGCAGCTGCATTTCTCAGGTTCACGTGTTCACATGGGCTGCCTGATGGGCTGAGCTTTGTTTTACAATAATGCAGTGCTTGTGGATTGCTTTTTCTTTTTCATATATGATTTAGACACATAATGTTGTCATTGATTTTCCAAGTGTTTTCCTAAAACAAGTTTTGAGGAAAATTTTGGCTGATTGGAGGAGGTTAACTAGATTGTATAATTGTTCCATTTTAGTACATCAGAACAGGTAACTTTTGTTTGATTTTTTTTTTTTATTATTATTATTTCTTGAATTCTCGAGGCAATATAAAATAATACATATGTATTAGTTGGCATGATTGGTTACCTAAATTTAGTCACAGAGATAGTGTGTTTGCCTCGTAAAAGTAACGTGAACTTTGAGTTTGTCTGCTGTGCTGTCCGCTTTCCAAAGGTGCTCTATTTGAAATCCAAAAGAATGTGTGCTATTTCTCATCACATTTCTGGAAAAGTTATGTCAGTGAAAATGTTTAGACTGATTCCTGAAAAAAGTACAATGTTATTTATGGAAAAAAAATCATATCAAAGTGGCGGCTAAACCTGAAATTAAAAACTTTATAAAGAAAACCGAAGTGTTTTTTTTCAGAGATATTCTAGTGGTATGAAATGGATGGAAGTTAGACTTCATTTTCAAATAATAAATTTATTTAAATGTAAATGATGTCTGCTTTGATAAGCAAGTTTTCAGTGAAGAATTATAATTAAAAATTTCTTACTCACCTTAATGGAGAAGTATCCAGATAGAGCTATTGGAATAAATCTGTTCTCGGTAGTTCTTAGTGGCAAAAGACTTGGGCTTTCCTAATGGTTCTTCTCCATACTTTACTTTGAGGGATGCTGTATATGGTGACCTAAATAATATCTTTAAACTTGTAGCTATTAAGTGTTTAGTCTTTTCTACATGTATGAGATAGCTGTAAGAACCCCAACATGGGTTTCTTGCTTTTCTTGTTATTTTCTAGATCCTATCACAGTTCCTAAGAGAGCCTTAGACAGCTTTGATCTTGGGAGTTATTTTAAGTCTTGCACAGTAGGCAGGTATACTAAAAAGTGCAGGACGTAACTAGGACTTCGGAATAGTCTTGGTGTTAGTGTGGATTGTTTGGGCATATTCCTTTAGCAAAAATTCCCATAGTTTCAGATGTAGATTTCTCAAAGACAAGGATGAGAGTGTCATGTAAAGATTTTTCCCCAATTAGAGGAATTATGGCAGTCAATGAACTACAGCTTTATAACTAAATTTTCACATTTCTTATTAGTATAAAAATTGACAGTTTCGCTACACAAGGTTGAATAAGACTTATTCTTCCCAGTGTTTGTGCTTAATCAGCGCCCCCACCTCCCTTATTGAACAGCATCTTTGTTTAGGCAGCTTGTTTACCTGAAGGCTGATATTTTCTCCACAGTGTGTAGAACAGAAATGGTGAAAGCTGCTGTAGCAGTGGAAATCTAAATTAGCCAGCCCCCTTGTGAAATGGTAACGCACAGAGTCATAATCTTCTGGATAAGGGAAAACTGCTTTTATATAGAAATTGATGAAGGAAACTTCTCTCCTTCAAGTTTTATTTACTTTCTGTGATGAGAAACTTTATTTACTTTCTGTGATTAAACTCCTTACACTGTAGTTTAATATGTGTCTGTGATAAAGACAGTCTGCAAAATATACATGAAAAATAGTGGCAATTTGTGATAGTGCTTCTACAGGCAATTTTTATATATTGACTAAAAGAACCCATTCTGTTGCCTGGGTTGTGTATTTTTCCCCTCCCCTTGTTTGATGTTTAAGGTCAGAAATGTAGGGAGACTTTTAAAATCATGGTATCATATAGGTTGTAACATGTGCAGATGTTTAACTGAGAACTCGTGGAGATTGAAGCCTTCTGATATTTTTGAGAACTCATGGATTAGAAGATTGAAGCCTTCTAATATTTTCTCATTTTACAGCATTTCTTCTCTTAAGCATCATTGTGAGAATGCTCCTCCTGCTGCTCATACAGCTACCGCTGGAGTTTGCTGGGGAGCTGTGCCCGGCCAGAAACAAGTCCCATGGACTTGCTTCCATTCCCCCAGCTTGTGCTGTCTGTTGAGTGTGAGTCTTTATACAATACAGACAGAACTGACAAATGTGTAATTTGGAAAACACTGTAAGTATCAGGGAAAAAAACCTATGGCAGACAGGTGAGCTGCGGCTCTAAGGAAGAAAAGCCCATTTTGTTTCTAAATAATAGAGCCTTTCAGAATGTTTATTTTAGCATAAATCTCTTTTTCCTTTAGATCTTTTTTTCTAAAACTATGGAGAACGTGTGTGTGTGTGTGTGTGTGTGTGTGTGTGTGTGTGTGTGTGTGTGTGTGTGGGGAGTAACATCTGATTTATTTTCCCTATAAGGATTTTTTTCTATCCAACTGAGTGCATTAACTAAGAGAGATGGTGGAAATCTGGAACTAAATAGTATCTGTAATCCGATAAAACTCATGTCTGGGCTTCATGTTACATGTGCAGCTTGATTTCCCAGCTTTTCAAGTTCCTAATGGGGATAGGTGCAACTCTGAAGAGCAGCTAGGTAGAAGAAAATAAAGTGATGTAGCAGATGATATTATTGAAAAGAAAGGAACCCCCACACCTTGTGTTTCTAACGTTATCAGCAGAGGGCTGTTAGTTACCATGTGTAGCCTCTGCTTTAGGACTCTTGAGAATGGATAACTGATTCTGGACAGGAAAGAAATGCTTTTTTCTTCCATCTGTTGCTTGAGAGACCTCAGTTGTTTAGTAGCAGAAGAAATACTGACTATGAGATACCAAAATATATATTAAGTTAACCTCTAGAATTGCAGTACATTGTTAACAGGAAGTAGCATTTAGACTGAGATCTTTAAAAAAGATTTTGTTTTTACAGTCTGTGGATTAAGCTTTGACATAACCATTTAGTTTTGGTTTATCTTTAGATTTGCTATTTGCTAGTGAGTTCCCTGAATTCCTATGTGAGGTACCTAAATTATACCTTGATTTCCCCAAATGTGGGTAGTACTTGATCTAGGCTGTCTCAAAGTTCCCCTGCGTTTCTGCAAGCAAAACTGATTTATGATGCTGGCTTGTAGTTAGTGGGAAGCACCAGGGACTCAGTGTGGGGGTGGTTGAAAGTAAAAGTGAGGGAGATGTTTCTTCACTTGGCCCAGGTGAAAAAAAAATGCTTTTCAGAGCATTTAAACACACACAGATATTGTAAGTTTAAGAATTAACTGAAAAGCAATACTATACTGCAAAGCTTTTGGATAGGATTATTGAACTTTGCTGCTGCTGCAGCTGCAGCTAATTGTGAACCTGTGATTAAATAATTTGCTGGCCTACCAGGGTTTGGCCGTGCAGACGTGATCTGATAGTAAGTGCTATGGAAGTTTCTTTGTAGGTCCCTCTCAAGTCTCATTTTCTTTTTACTACTCGTGCAGAGTAGAAAAATGGGTGTTGTTTTGAACATGCCAACAGGAGCGCAGGAAGGAGCATTGGCTGCAGGTATTAATCTTTTTTTTGTGTGAGTTGCTTCTTACTAAGCAGGTTCTTTAAGCAGTTATGAATACAATGCAGCAAAAACCAATTTGCATTTTTAAAGTATTTGATACAGTCTTCTTTTGCCATTGAACTATGTTACGTTAATGTAAGAATGTTAGAATTGTGCATTCTGTAAAAGTAGCCTTGTAACTGTGCCCGTACGTGTCAGTTTTGTGCTGCAGTACTGTTGTTATTCAGAACATGAGGCTGTTTTGAGCAGAGGCTACTGGTGATGCTTAATTATGTGGTAATTTTTAGTTTAGTGCTGTGGACAGGCTGTTATCCTTCACATGAGGGGAGATCACTCAGTTCAGGTCGCTGTCTCTGTCGCTTTTTAAAAGTGGACTCGCTTAACTGCTTAAGTGGAGGAGAAAATCTAGGAATAAGTGGTTTGCTCCGAGTTAGTGATTCTTACCTGAGATTCATCTGGTTTATGACTTTTAAACCTTTTGTACGAGTAAAGAATATAAAGGAGAAGAATGCTGTTGCAAAAAAAAAGAAATATATATATATATATATATATATAGGCTTAGGAGAACTTCTAGAATCACTTGCAATATATTTTGCTGTTACTGAATGTGTTTTGAATCTCTATCACTGTGGCATTTTCACATACAAAATTTTACTCTACCATTTTTTTCTTGAGCAATAATAATCAGGGAAGCTTGCTCTATATTTGTAGCGTTACAACTTTCAGATTGTAAATGTTGCCAAAGTGTTCAAAATTATCCCTTTATAATGAAGGGAAGAGAAGGAGAAAAAAATGAAAGCTGTGGGCTTTGAAATGCCTGTTCTTAGTGAATTTGATCATGTGTTTAAATAGGTGATGTTAATTTCTCAAAAAATAGAAAGGAGAGGAGAGCTTTAAGGGTGCTATCGCTGTACAAGCCTTACTCCATTTTTTTTCTCCCTCAGAGTACAAACATGAGACCTATGTGCTCACAGCTACCTGCAGTTCACTGAACCAGTGTGTCTTCCACCCCATCTAATATTGATCACACACACTGCTCACCAGGCCCTTAAAATAGAAAAGAAAAACCCTTCTGCTCCTTGACAGTGAACAAGTCTGTGGCACCCGCAGGTGCTTCCAATAAACAGGTGCACAAACTCGGGCTTCATCTGCCTCTTTCTGATGCTGCTTTTTATTTTTCTAGCATTTATTAGTGCTGTTATTTGGGAATGATAAATCATCTTGAAAACGTTGTGTGCTGTTAATCTTTCTGAAGAGGATTATCTGACAGAGTGTGAGGCTTTGCCAAAATACTCCTGAAGTTGCACCCAGATCATCTCTGTGCTGCTTTCAAGGCAGGTGTGTGCTTTGAGTTGGAGCTGTCCCTCAATAGAGTTCAAGTTGAAAAGGGACTTACTCATAAGACAGAAACTAAAACCGAAACTGTACAAAAAGAGCCATTTTCCGTGCGCAGCAAGGATTAATGGCTTTACAGATTCAAGGAAGTGCCCTGTGTATTCCTGAGTGCCGTATAATGTTACATAATGCCGTAACTATTTACATGGATTCAGATATTTCAGCAGGCAGCTGAGAGTTGTTTTCGGTCAGTGTATTTACTAGAGCAGAACTTCCTTCCAATGAGCTGCTGGGGGACTGACGACAAGTGAAATATCAGCTGAGGTCTGAGCTTATTAGTTCTGCTCTCCAGAGACCATCATGGGTAATTCTCCTCGCAGGGGTAAAAATAGAATTTGTGACAATTTTGCAGACTTCCTAGTCTGCAGAAGTTGTAACTCGGTTCATTTTTAGATGAACATTTACGCCTGTTTTCCTTATAGGCAGAGCTTGACAGTGTTGTTACATTGCTGCATTGCAGAAGGCATAGATCCAAGACCTAAATGAATGTAAATAGTGGATTTAAGTAGTGGATGATGTAGTGCTATATGTCTTTATTTTGATCTGGATGTAGTACTTGGTTTTCTTTTGGATCCAGCTTATTTTATGCTGTTGTTTTGCATGGCTTTTAACATGCTGTTTGTTGTTAGATAGTGGTCCCACCAGAGGTACAAGTGACACGAGATATGTGAGTAGCCAAACACTTCCACCCAGTGCATTGGGGCCACAAGGTGTTTGCCAGAGGAAGTCACATTTGGGTTGGAGTGTTAAAAGTGACCAGTTTCCCCATGTAGATGAACACTAGGTAAGATGCTGGCAGCAGGTGAAACCAAGTGCCTAGATCACCAGATAGTCTCCCTAGTGCTGAGAAATGAGAGGCCTTTCACTAGACAGTGTTTTGAACTTTGATGATTAAGTTCCTGTAGCCTCTTACATTCCTCTTTTTTTTTAATGAGTCAAGTGCATTTTTTAGGTCAACTGTTGCATATTTAAAGACTTGAAAGGTACTGACGAGCTGAACAGGAGAGTTCAACACACCTCTATTTTCAAAGATTACATCGTCATCTCTCCACTGTATCTGCTCGTACTTGGTAGTAGAAGAGAGATCTGTCCTGCGGGAGCAAAAGGAGCAGAATTAATTGTAGTGTTCTTGAGTTTCTGCAGCACTAGTTTATCTGAATCTTTGCGGGGAGCAACAGGGCCACTGTGGAAGGAATGCTAGATAAGGAGCAGAAGTGAAGGAAGAGGATAGCAAAGACATGGGATGCTTGAACTTGAGAAAACCTTCTTGTAAAGTAGTATTTTAAAAGAGCTGCCAGTAGCAGTATAGCAAGTGAGTCATATTTGGCTTTGCTTTGGTAGTTGAAAATGTACAGAGGAGAGGAAGGCAGATCGAGAAAGTGATGAGCAAAAAGCTTTTGGAAGGAGAAGACTACATTTTAGTTTGTATTTACTTTTGGTTCTAACTTTTAATTGCCCTCTAAGTTTAAAATACATGTTTCTGATTGCTCCCACTCAGCGCAAGATGAGGTCCCCTCATTCTTTCCCTTTTATTTGTGTACTATGTATTTTCATAGAAGTGCATAATGAATCAAAGGCAGTGCTGTCACAGCGGAGGTGGCAGAAGAGAGCAGTAGCTTTCAGTGAATAAACCCTGAAGCAGTTTTGCAGGTTGCATGGTTCACTACCTGACTTCCCCCTAAACTTTATGTGAGTACTTTTAATGCTACTCTTTTCAGAATCTCTGATTTTCAGATTATCATATTATTTATTGTTTTTTTACATATATGTTCACTTCAGTTTCCTCTTGTTCCTGCTAAGTTACCTAAGTAAAAGTGGGGAATAACTTAGGCCAACTTTAAAGAAGAAATTAATAAATTTCTGTTTATACTGTGAATAGTCTAATGATGTATGAATAATAGTGAAATGCTTCAGACTCATATTTCTATGTCTTCCCTTGACACAGATTTTTTTCTGATTTTTGGCTGATTTTTTTTCTAGGGCTGAACTTCCTGTCAAGGTTGGGTGAAATGATTTTGTGCCTTGATGGGGCCGTGTTTGCACTTTCACCATAGAGGAGCTGCAGGAAGTCACGTGCAGTTGCCGTAGCTCAGCTGATGTCAGGAGCCCTAAGCCAGGATACTGGCAATGTATGGATGGAGAAAATGGGGCTGAGCCCTGCCCTTGTACTGGCTTAAATTAATGCTTATTTAGCAGGACAGTCATAAAATGTGTTCCTGAAAGAAGCACTTTTCAAAATTCGTGAGAGTGGCTGTTTAGCTGCCACCAAGTGTCGCACTAAGTTTTCTGTCTTGGCAAAGATGGATGCTTGGCAGCATAATCTCTTCTCTTTGCCTATCTCATTTATTGGGAGAGCTTCTAGCTTTAAGACCACATTTGATTTTAAATGATTTTATTTGTTATCTTGGGTGTTACTTTTAATGCAAGACAGAGAAATCTATACAGATTCTCTGTACAGAGAAATCCTTAGGATTGTGGAGGATTGGTGTAGCTTGGAGCAAAGAAAAGGGAGGAGGCAAGAGGCAAAGATCGGACCAATGTCCTTATCTTCATGGGGAAGGAGTAGAATCAGTTTTAAAGCTGTATTTGCATTCTGAACTTAGTAAGTAATCTGAACTTCAGTCTCTTTAAAGTAATCTGGCTAATGGTGAAACAATACATCTAGTAAGTATTCTTCAAGAAATAAACTGCAGAGAGTAATGTATCTCTAGCTAAAAGTTACCATGGTAGTGTAGGTTAATATCTTCTCAAAAATTCTGAAAGGGGAGGTTGGTTGGGAACAACCAGTATAGATTTCCTAAAAACAGGTCACATGTCATCAGTCTCTCTGCTTACTGGGCTGCAGTGATGGGAGCTGTGGATAAGAGGGCAGGGGAAGCTCTTTGCTTAGACTTTGCTGGAGTTTTGATACCGTTTCCCCCATGAGTCTTGCAGCACTAATTTAGGCAATAGGAACTTGGACAGGTGTTGGATATTCTGACTGAAAGGGCTGTCACCTGCAGGGATCTGTGGGTGGTGGAGGAGGTGGCCAGTAGCATGGGCTTTATCAGAGATGGTGCAGAGCCCTGCACCGGGGCTGGAGTAACCCAGCAGCAACAGTGTGAGCTGGGGACTGGGCACTACAAGAAAAGGTCTTGCAGAAAATGGCCAGGGAGGGCAGATAAACACGGAGTTGTGCCAACCTCATGTCAGACTGCTCAGCCAGAGCCCTGCCCAGAGTGCTCATTTCCCTCTCTGGAGCCCTTGTGAAGCAGCTCTGGGTGACACCACTGTGTCGAGTTTTGGTTTGTCACTAGAGAAGAGGTTATAACAAGGTGGGCTGAGTGTGACCGAGAGCCACAAAAATGGTTGGGGAGCTGAAAATCAAAACAGCAGAGAGTCTGAGGTAGCTGGGCTTGTTTACCCTGATGAAGAGAAAGCTAAAAGGGATTGGAATGCTCTTCTCAGCCACCTAAGGAATCTGGACGGAGGAGACAAAATCAAGGCCCTCTGCGTGTACAGCAAAAGGCAGCAGCCACCAGTATCAGTAAGGGAAATGCTGCTTGGATTTAATGGAGGGGAAAAAAAATCTCAGTGAGAATGATGCAACTCTGAAATGTGTTCCCAGAGAGACTGGAGTATTTCCATCCTTGGGGATGCTCAGGCTTTTCCCTGGGAAGTGCCTTAGCAACCTGATGTAACCTTGAAGTTACCTGAGCTCTGAGCAGAGAGTGGGTGCAGAGGTCCCAGCCTGAACAGATCTATGATTTGGTGGCCAGTTGTCTTTAGGGTCAGCATGTATAGCTGCTGCAGCCACAGCAGCTCATGCATTTAGAGATTCCTTACTAGAATTTCTGCTCTAAGCTGTGCTCCTTAGCTGGAAATGATAGGGGAGGAGTAAGACCCATGTGTATTAAAATTATTACTGAATACCTAGTCGATCGTCAGTAAAATGAGACTATTAAACAGCTCTAAACTGCTTGTGTGTTGTATAGAATCCTTCCATGGGCTATCCCTGAGGGATGGTACAAATAACTTCATTCCCTTCAAATAACTTGAGGGGCTCACACCTGGAAAGGAGAGGGGCAGCAAACCGAGGTGATTTAAGGAAAAGGGAATGTAAGCTGAGGGTGGATAATTTGAGTGTGAAAATTGAAATGAAGGCAAAATGTTTAAGTCGTTAAAGGAGAGAAGCTTGGCTTGTGAAATGTATTAAACGCACTAGCTGATATAAATGATAAAGGTCTTGATGACCAAGGCAATCCCCATTTCTTAAGCAAGCAGTTTAGTAGCTTGCTTAATAATTTCTGATATATTTAATGTTGAAAAGATAAAATCAGCAAATAATATAAGTTACAAGGACTTGAACATTACCTTATGGAACTACTATGTTTAGTCATAACCTGCATCATATAGTTACTGCTAGACCTTTATCTTCTGGCAGTTAGCAATATATTTCTACATTGATGACTAAAATTTCAGTTTCTGTTTTTCTGTTGAGGATGTAGAGTTGATGGTACTAGGAGAAGGTGAGATGGATTTGTTCCCCTTACTACGTAATCAGAAGATACTTCAGGTGGAATTTACTGTGGATTTGCAAATCCTTTGGTACTAGTAGCATTTAGGTTTTGAGCTATCCTAAAGTGACACAAACATTTCTGGTGATCAACTGTTTTCATTGAAGGGTTTGTGCCAGTACAGCAGAATTTAGGTTGGCTTGGAGAACGTAAAGAAGTGTGTTTGGAAGAAAGAACCAGCCTTGATTCTGTGATCCCTGGGTGGATATTTGAAGAGGCAAACCTACCTGTTTGACTTGTTAGATTTTCTCTGAAATAATTACAGTGCATTAGGAGTCCTTCCATCATAAATGCTGGCAGTGCTTGTAGCCCTGCTGC
>JAUBOD010000667.1:2002508-2027713 GCA_032353885.1 Nothura maculosa
ATCGCTTCCTTGTGCTCCGTGACTTCTTCCTCTCCCAAATGTCTTGTGTCCCGTCCTTGGCGGGAACGTGGGATGCCCGGCAGGTCCCAGTGCCCGCCCTGTGTCCCTGCTGCCTCGCTCTGAGCTTTGCAGGGCTTTGATTTCCTCAGCTCCTGTTAATTAGCAGCTTGCTATTTAAAAGCTGGAGGTTGCAATGATCTGCTCCTGTAGAAAGGTGATAACGTACATTTTTTTAAATACTGAGAAATATTTATTCTGTGGGGTTAATTGTAGGCAGATGCAGCGTACAACGAAAGTGCAAACAAACATTGAAGCACGAGGAGGGATAAAGCCCTTGCTACCCTGCAGATCAGCTGCTGCCACACACTGCTCTGCCTGTCCTGCAGTGAACCTGCTTGCTTTGAAGCTGTTTTACCCCCCTTCCTTCCCTCTAACTTCTTGACGTTTTGCGTTTGCTCAGTGAGTGGTTTTATTATGTCTCATTCTGGTTAAATGACACCCCAATATCTGGTTCTGGGATAGAATCCCTGAGTTTTTTGCAAGTTGTGTTTGGCTCAGTGCACCACAGATGTAATACTTGCACCCAGGTATTGCCCTGTGCTTTTTATTCTTTTTTTGTTGTTGTTTAGTGCATAAACTAACCCTGCCACTCAATCCCATCAGTCTCTCTCTCTTGTCTGATCTCATCAGCTCGTACACATCATCACGGAAAAGCGCAGTCCTCTAAGAGACTTAATGAATCGTCACACGTGGTTCCTTTTGAAGCAGGCAGCCACATCTGCCCCTTCCATAGCATCTCCGGGATCCTCCTTGAAAGCGGCGAGGCTCGTCTCCACCAGGACACAGTGCAGAGAGCTGATCCGAATAGCACGAAGAAACTCGGTCCTGATTTTCCCTTTGCCAGTATTTGCATCCTGTTGAGCGTGGGGACTGCCCTCCCTTTCGCTTTCCTTCCTTGCTAACCTTTGTTGCTGCAGGGAGAGGAACGTGGCTTCCCTCCTGCCCCTGGATTTGTTAGCGGAGCAAATTCTGGCTTTTCTGGTCTCCTCTTCCTTGGCTTCCCCAGCATCCTTGCTGCAGCCTCACGCCTTCTTTCTGGAGGTGCAAAGCATAAAATTGTGGCAGTTCTGCTTTCCTATCATATATTGTTATGATAGATGATCATAAACCGTCATAAAGATGGTTTCTAATTTTTTTTTGAGTATTTTTTTCCCACTGAATATCTGTATAATTTCAGTATTGTAGTGAAAAGTCCAAAAAGGAATTTACACTAACAGAGACTGCTCCTGAAGCCTGTAGCTTTCCCTGACTATCAGGAAGCAAAACTGATTTTTTATTTCTTTTAATTTTTTTTTCTCAGTTTTGGGGTTGCCTACAGGGTTTCCAGTACTACTGACTCCTACCCTGGCTTGAATGGGTTTTGGTACAGCTGCAGGAGAAGAGACGTCATGAAAAGAGATGTCATCAGATAAGAGCTTTCTGTTGTGCACACACAGGGTTTCCATGTGAAAAACACTCTCTAACTGCTGGAATTGCAGAAAGCATGTTAGTCCTTGCGGGATGCTGGTGCAGGCTCTTTGGGGGAAGTTAGTTTTATTTCTGGTCTTTTTTTAAGGATTACTTAATTTTTGGACCTGAGGAAACACCGAACTTCTGTGCGTGGTGGTGACTGTTTAGGGTAAAGCTCCTCAAGCGGCGTTTGAGATTGCTCAGGGTGTTGGAAGGTTGTTTTCTCCTGGATAAAGAAACCGCACGGTAGCTCCAGCTGCAGCCCTTTCCTCATTTCCCTCACAGCACCTGGAGCCTGCCATAGCTTTAATATAAACAAGGAGAATGTAGCGGTGAGGCTGAACCTGGGGCAGGGGCAGCAAGGAAGGCAGCTCTGCTCAGCCTCCGCAGGGAGGGATTTCTCAGAGACTGCAGCCCTGCAGAGATGGGGGAACGGTGAAAAGTTCAAGTTTTCAGGAACTTCTGAAATTAAGCGTGGGAAAAAGGGCCTCTAACATTCAGTTTCCTTTTCTAGCTTGAGGCCCTGCAAACTCATTGGCAGGAATTTCCTAGGATTTCCTTTTGCCTAAGAAAGGTGATTCTTGTAGGAAGTGACAGTGATCTTTTGGTTTATACGTATTCTGTTCACTAAAAATGCTGGGTGTTAGTAAAGGAAGTGCAAACAAGTCGTGGTTTGTGTCTTTGGTAGACAACATAAATGCTCCCAGAAAATCTCTTTTTACTGTTTCCCAAACTATTAATACAGCTGTCTGTCTAAATTAGGTGGACATATATGAAGTATATTTTCCTTAATTGAATTGTATACCTTCAAGGTCAGATTTTGTTCATCATTAGAATACCTGTGGGGGATTTTTATAGTTTGGGGAACTGCAGTTGAAATTACTACAGTTAATGTAAATTTTCTGTTAACTGTTTTAAAAAAAAATTGGAGGGATCACCTTTTTTAAAATGCACCAAGACTCTATATTTGTCACCGTGTCTCTTCCTGGAGTAGTGTCTCCCTATTTGCCCTTTTGGATTTGCTACCTCTTCTTCCTGTGAAAAATACCACATTCTTCAAAATTGGAAAGGGAATATAGCAGAAAAATAAGACAGTGATTGTGGAGGAAGTGTTGCCTTGCTGGAGCATGAGCCAACAGGGTTCATTTCAAACAGATTTTTGCTACTCATTTTCTTGCGTTTTTTTTTTTAAGGGAAAGTGTCTGCTTCTGACACCAGACACTACTATATTAGTTACTTAATACTGCTTGAATATTTAAGTGTTAGATTATTCTACCCATTCCTAACCAAATAACCTCAGCATGTGCTGGAAGTTACAGTCTACATTTCTTTTTTGCTGTTCAACTTAAAGTTATCAGAAACAAACTGAGGGGTGTTTTTCTGTGTGCTTTTGTTTTCCAGTGCTTGGGAGATGGGAAGTAATGATAGCTGGCACCTGAACTGAACTATCTGTGTAGGCAACTACCATCGCAGAACTTCAGGATGAATGGGGATATGCCTCATGTTCCCATCACTACTCTTGCAGGGATTGCTAGTCTTACAGACCGTAAGTGCTCTTTCTTTTTTCCCCTCTGCAATGTCTATGTTTTCAAATGTTAAAAGTATTTTTATTTGAAAGGGTGGTGCTTCAAGCAGACCTGCTCAAAATTAAGCATGGGGTAAATGTAAGTTCTGTCACTGCTTGGATTTTTAAAGTGTTCCAAGCAAACTATGTTAATCGTAAGTGGGGATGAAGTCTAGGAGGAGAAAAAGGTTTGTTCAGTAAATCCGGAAGTGCAGAAGTTCATGACATATCTTTCAATAACACATCAGGGCATTCCACAAATGAGGAAGCACAGAAATTATTTTTAAAAATATATATATCTTTAAAGCATACCCTTCATTTCACTAGAGAGAGAGGTAAGACACCGGTGCTTCCATATTCTATACATACTTCAATATGAAAGTGCTTCAAAGATTATTTTCATTTTTAAATTGTGGAAATTTGGAAGAAGTTTCCAAGAGGCATTGCAGAGAGATACCTAACAACTGAACTTAATTGCCTATAGTGGAAAAAAAAAGAAAAATAAAAAAAAAAAATCAGATGTATTAAAGTGCTTCATTATTTTTCTAATGTTCTTAAATGTAAAATTGAAAGATGCTGCTGTATGTGTGTATAGATCTTTCATTGCTTAATAGCAACATCTTCTGAATAGTAAAATATGTGTTTTTATTCATAGTACTTGCCTTAGCATATTTAAATATTTAGTATGGTTTGAGGACTGGTCTGCATTATTTTTTTTGAAAACACTGGGTCCACAGGGTGTATTTCTGATGCAAGAAGCTCCCTACGTTTCAAATGCACTTGTTAGGTTGTCTTTCTTGATCATTTTTTTCTAAATTTGTGTTCAGTAAAATGATTCTGAACTTCTTTCTCTTTTCTGGTAACAGTTTTGAACCAGCTGCCTCTTCCATCACCTTTACCTGCTACAACAACAAAAAGCCTGCTCTTCAATGGACGGATAGCAGAGGAGGTGAACTGCCTTCTGGCGTGTCGGGATGAAAATCTGGTCTCGCAGCTTGTGCACAGTCTCAATCAGGTGTCAACAGACCACATGTATGTATCCTGAACCACAGCTGCTGTACCCAAACAGCATGTTTGTTTCTTGAGAAGGATTTCAATTAAAAATAGAAAATAAGAACATACTTTTTTTGGTTAGCAGTTAATTATTTCTGTAAATCACAATGCTAGTAAATGTCCAGCAGCCTTATGTGTAACTCTTTTTACTTTGGTTTTGTGTTTAGCTTTTTGGGTTGTGTGGGTGACTGGATTTTTTTTTTTTTTTAACCTGCTTGTTACTAGGCATACCTTATATTTTCACTTGTGCAGTAGTCATTTGTTTTCCAGTTTGGTGCATATGAACAAATACAGAGATAGAGAATTACATGCCTAGTATTGCACAAAGAACATTCTCTGAAGGCTTCTAACAAATTCTTATTACATCTTGAGTGTAAGAATCGAACTAGCAAGTGTGCTAGTGTATTCTCTGTCTTTTAAAGATGTATTTTATTTTTTCATTTGTCCCTGCAGTTCATTAGACTGACTTGTCTTGAACTCTTTTTCCTACATTTTCCAATCACTTGTTTTGCACAAACTGAAGTAGTTTCTAGGAATCTTCAAAACAAATAATAAAAGAAAGTACAGAGGCATTTAAACAAGATTTATGACATTTTTGATCACTCAGGAGGAATCTTATGAATCACAGACAAGGTAGTTTTGTTTTA
The DNA here is from genome assembly GCA_032353885.1 of Nothura maculosa. Taxonomy (NCBI): domain Eukaryota; kingdom Metazoa; phylum Chordata; class Aves; order Tinamiformes; family Tinamidae; genus Nothura; species Nothura maculosa. The sequence goes on from JAUBOD010000667.1 coordinate 2,007,282, forward strand.
GAAAATAGTATTTGCAAAGTGTTGGCTGCAACCTGACTGCAATAAATTAATGCACATCTTATTTCCTGATTTCACTCCTCCTGTTGCAGTTTCTTGATTGCTGTGCCAAAATGTTTTTCTTTAGTGGAGAAGATCAAGATGCAAAAATAGGCATGAGAAACTTTGTAATGTCAGAAAGCGACAACCATGTATATGTGTACGTAAGGCTTTTTAGCAGAAAATAATTTTGAAGACCAGCAGAAATACCTCTTCTTCAAGCCTTAATTAAGGGGCAAGGGAAGAAAATTTAAATAGAGGGAGGGAACAATCTTTTGCAGATGTGTTTCTTTTTCTTTCTTTTTTTCTTTCTGTAATATTGATTAGAGTTTTTGTTTTGCTTTTTGCTTGAACTGTAGCTTCTTACGGTTTGAAAATGCATTTGTTTCTGTTTACTTCCACAATTCCAGAGAACTGAAAGATAACCTTGGCAGTGATGATCCAGAGGGAGATATACCGGTCCTGCTGCAGGCTATCCTGGCAAGGAATCCAAATGTTTTCAGGGAGAAAAGCATGCAAAACAGATATGGGGTACAAAGCGGTAAGAATTCATTTTCTTTTTTAATGATTGCATGTTATGTTACCCTTTAAGTTTAGGGGACTGAGCCTAACCAGAGACATACATGGAGCAGATCTGTGATATTTATGCCTTGCCTGTTTTCAGCCAGTATTTTTTTAACAAAATCAAGCCATCTTAATGTCTTCTAGGGGTGATTTGTTAGAGTAAGTATGAAAATGAACTCCGCTGGATATTTTGTTAAGATAATGTTTAATACTGTTTAGAATGTTATTTGGTAGGAGAAGGGTCGGTTGAAATTGATTTTTTCAGCCATTTTATTTGAATTTCTTTATGGAGCGGTTTCTATATTTGTCTTAATAAACACTTTCAGGTTGAAAAAGTACGACTTGATCTTACAGAAAATCATTGCAATTTCACTGTATTGTAATAGAGGTTGTTCTTAATAGTGCTGGGGCAAGGAGTGAGGTTGAATGCACTGTGCCTAACAGCTCCTTCCTGACATTGCTTTCCCTAGCAGCTTGTGAAGCCCCACAGAAATTAGTGTTTCCAGAGCTAATTCTGTTTGGAATGTAGTGGGTTATACTGTTGGAGTGAGTAAAGACCCTTGAATAGGACTTGCTTAGGACCGAGCACATGTTCTTCCTCCGCAGGGTACAGATGTTTTCTTGGATGAAGATTTTCAGGGCAGTGCTCAATACTCAGAACATTAGTGACCTGTTTGGAAGCGTTGGATTCTGTGTTGGGTTTATCCAATGCTGAGCAGTGATAAAACAGTATTTTCCCAACTGTGGGAAGAGACGTGGCTGAGCTGCTGGTTTGCACGGTGATCCCACAAAGAAAATGTGCAGGAGTCGGGAATTTCCACCAGTTGGGTGGAAATGGGGAGAAAGGCTTTAGTAGCTCGATTCTATAGGCTAAAAGTAGTTCCTGATGAAGTAAGAGTGACTATTTTTAGCAAATGTGCCTCAGAAGGAAGATCCTAGTCAAGAGATAGATGTGACATTTCAATATAAGACTTTAAGAGCGGTATTACATGAACAAAGAGTCTCAGAAACCCAAAAGAGTTCCCACTTACAACTTTCTTGAATGTTCAGTGTAGGCTGCTGAACAGACTGAATCACGTTGTGCAGCATCTGGCCTAACTTTGTGTAAAGGGCAACACATTAATTTTATCTTAGACCTTTTTCATCAGATGGTAGAGGAAGTTCTGAATATAGTCTTGTAACTACATTTGTTTTGATTCTTGTAAGAATTAGTAGTTTGACTGCAAATCTAGCTGGTGGATATGTTGTACCCTAGTGGGAATATCCGCAAGGTGGGATCACGTGTGGAATGGCCACAGGAGCAGCATCTCTAGCAGGAAGCCTCTCTGCTGTGAATGGCCATAGAGGCAACGTGCAGAGCAGCCTCTTGCCTGGTGCTCTGCAGGGCACCCTGGGTCTGGTTAAGCAAAACCTTGCAGTTCTTTCCTTTTGCTCAAAGACAAAGGAAGGACCTCTCTACTGGAATGCAAAAGTACAGATTTCTTCATAAGTAGAGACCTTTGCGCCTGTTCTCAGCTTGTGGGCATGATGATGTGCCTGGAATGAGGCCCTTCACACCTCCCCTTTTCCCGGGTATTAGCCCAGCTCTTATCCCCAGGGAAAAGGCAGAAGAGGTGACAGGGAGGGTTTCTAAAACACTGTTTGCTTGGGTAGATATTGTAGTTATTGAAATGGGCAGTAGTAATGGAAGGATTGTAAGCTGCTCACAGTCTCCTCTCTGGTGTGAAACATTTTTGACAGTGATGTGGGTTTAGGCTTGCATGGGGGTGGCTCGCTAGGGCTTCATGAGCTACAGTTTGCACATAAAGCCTGGCACAGGTTTAGATGCCTTGATTCTGTGGTTAAAATCACCCAATTAAAAGTGTTTCAAGTTTCTGTGCACCTGCACCACTCCAGCCTCTCTTGGTCTTGTTGTTAGAGATTGTTTTTATAACAGTATCTAAAGGAAAGAAGTTTCTTTAAAATTATCCATAATAAAGATGTGAGTTAGGTTCAAGTGCTTGCACAGTTTGACCTGACAGGTAGTACGGTTCCAGAAACTCCAAATCGTGGCTGTGAATTGAGTCTGTGGATGGAAGAGTGATTCAGCTTTGCGACTTAAAATGTTCTGAGCGATTCCAAAGCAGCTCTACTTACTAGCAGAGCTGGAATTGGAAGATTTTTGTCCCTGCTTAGTCCCTGCCATGTCCTGAATGAGAGGGATCGCTCAGGGGTGCCAGGATTCGTGAGAGCATCTTGCACCCCTCTGAGATTACAGTTGAGAGAGAGTTTTCTTGCTTGAATTGCTGTGATATTCCTAATCTTTTACTTGTATTATGTACTATGTATTATGTATATTATGTACCTAGTGATAGGCTATTTGCATGCACTACTGTACACACCACTCTGGATATATGTCCTGCTATAAAGTCCTTGTTTTTACAAGCAGGTTTTGCATTGGAACATTAAGGAACAAAGGGAGGAGTTACTGCTGAAATTTATAGCAAATTATCACCTCTTTAGGGAACATAAAAAGGGTTTTTTTTTTTCATTGTATGTTTATTTGTTTTAGAATTATGGTGTAAAATGGGCATCTTGTGTGGAATGGGTTTTAAAAATGTTTTCTGGGTAGGTAGAAAATGTTAATGTGCGTGTAAACTCAATTCCTTCAAATACAGTCGCTTGTGGAGGACTTTATAGGTCTGAAAGGGAGTGCACATGAAGTCATTCTGCTCTCTGCTCTTCCTAGGGATGATGATGTCGCAGTTCAACCTCTCTCAGAATTCCATGCGTGGGAGTCCTGCTTCTTCCAACTACCAACAAACCACTATCTCACACAGCCCTTCCAGGTAACACTGCATTTTGAGTGGGATTGGTGGGAAGGGCCGTGAACTTCAAATTCAGCCGTGACCATCATTTCTGGTTCGCTTCCTTTTCAACTTTCTAGTTCCTTTCCAACCTTGGAGCGTCAGCAGCTGGAAAGTGCCTGTGAACTGGGCATTGCTAATAGAGCTGTTCAGTACTCTGGGTAGAGCAAAGAGCTTTGCCTGCAGTTCCAGCTTAGCTGTGTGTCTCTAAAGAGTCTATCTGCAGTTACTAGATCAAATTAATAAAATGAACTATTTTATTTCACTTAATACAATTGTTTTGCCAAATGCAGTGCTTTAGATTAGATCTCTCTCTGGTTTTGCCTTTTTATCTAAAAGTGATAGTGAAGAAAGTTCCATAGTTTTTAATTGTTACATGACTTGTTCTCTCTAAAATATTTGGAAAATGCTTGAATTAAATGCTTTTTTTTTTTTGTAAACAACTTTTTGATGTACTACCTATTTTATTTGTATTTTGGAAAGCTCATACAAGAATGAATGCAAGTTGTAGTACACATGATTTATTGTCAGAACTCTGTTTTGTTTTTATTGCTTCCTATCTCTCGCATCCATTCCTTGGTCAATAACAGAAAATACATTTAGGGGACTAGGTCAAATCCTCCCTGCCTGTCATTTTCTTAGGTTTTGGCAGAATAGTTCTGTTAAATTCTTTAAAATTTATTTGAAAACTTATTGCAATATTTGCATTTTCAAGAGCTAGCTCCTTGTTAGTGGTAGTAAGCGGGTCATTGTAAGCTTTTAATAAGCTGTGAATGACTTTGGAGATTATGTAGTTGAGTAAATGGTGTCAGCGTTTCCATGTGTCTGTTGAATATATTTTTTATTATTCTCTCCTTTACCTTGACTAATCCAGCACTTAGAGTGCAGCTCTAAGTGATAATGGAATTTGGGATAATTTGTGAGAAATGTTGCTTTTGAAGGAGGTTCCCAATTACCTTGGGATACTTCACCTCTTCCAAAAGTTACAATGTTCCACAGGTTTAGTATTTCAAAAGGAATAATAAATGTCTACATTGTCTCTTCCAACTTTTAAAAATGTTTTCTTCTGTTTTATCTCTAGCCGGTTTGTGCCACCACAGACAAGCTCTGGCAACAGATTTTTGGCACAACAGAACAGTCCAGTGCCTAGTCCATACGCTCCTCAAAGCCCCGCAGGATACATGCCATATTCACACCCTCCCAGTTACACACCACATCCTCAGATGCAGCAAGGTAAGTCTTTGCTGTGTTTTTGTTTTCTTCCTCCTGTCTTGTGCAGCTTTACCTTAATGTGCATATTTCACAGCTCTTTAATTTCCATGGAGGAGCCATATGCCTCATGCAAAATACTGAGGTGCTAGAACTTTTTGGCATGTTTAAATTTTGCTTACCTAACTGTACTCTTGGCAGTATATACGTTAAAAAACAGAAGGAGGAGGCTGAGACAAAACGCACCTTCATTTGCCATTGCTCTTCTCTTTACACTTATTTCCTATAGTTACATCTAACAAGACAAAAACCAAGGCAAACTGTCTGTCGCTTAACTCTTTCACCCATGTAAGTGACAGTTCTGCTGCCAGCTCGTTTAAGTTGACACAACATTTGTAGACTAGACTAGGCTGGTTCTAAGTTGGCAAAAATTGTGCTCAAAGCAGTAACTGGCATAGATGACCTTCAGGATGAAGAGATTTCTTTGTTCTTCTTTTTTGAAACAATTTTGAACAACATAAACATTGTTAAAAGTATCTAGGAACTTTAGGCATGTTCTTCTGGGAGGTAGGACTTTCATTGGATTCTTCTAAATCATCTATTCTCAGAAATTAGCAGTGTTCTTGGAAAAAATATATTATCTAGTTAATATTATGTTTCATGTGCATATCTCAAAAGTTTCAAGTATCAAGATAAGGCAAATTATTTTGTGGGGAAAAAAAATTTTCTATAACCTGTAAAAATGTGTCAAAGACTGTAGTGACATTATCTGTGAGAGAAACTTGGTTAACCTATATGTGGAACTCAAATTTTAAAAGTTGAAGTCTTAGCTTGTTTAATTCAAAGTATTTGTGCTTTAAAAAAAAGTCAGTCAAAGAATGTACTTGCCCAGATTCCCGATCTCTTCTGGCCATCTCAGTAATATCTGCTATTGTTTTCTGGAAGACCTTTTGGAGTTAGAATGTGCATGTGTGTATTAGTATAATTATTTATATTTTTCTTATTTCAGCTTCAGTATCCAGTCCCATTGTCTCAGGTGGGATGAGAAACCTCCATGAAAATAAAGTTTCAAGTCAGTTGTCTGGCAATTCAGCTAATCATCACGCTGATAATTCTAGACATGGCTCAAATGAAGACTACCTACAGATGGTGCACAGACTAAGCAGTGATGTATGTTGCCTAAATCAGTTTATTATGATAAAGCAAATACGCATTTAGCTGTCTTAAAAACTTAGATATTTTAGTAAGTTGCTCATGATGCGTAAGAATCCTGGAAATATTTAGCATTTTTGCACATGTACACTAAAACATTTAACCTTAGCATGTGATTTTTTTGCTCTGTGGCCTGCCTTTTTCTTTTGAAACCACTTATAACATCCATTCTACAGAAATTATAGAAAGTGAAAAATCTCACTATTTATTTTGACATGCAAATTATTATTATTACAAGAAACAAAAACAATTACTTAACATTGCTACAATTATCATAGTAATAAGTTGATGTGAACAATACTCAAAGCTAAATGAGTAATAGTTAACTTGTCTCACCTGAGGGTCTTTGTAATTTTCATTTGCACTTGAAATACCTGAACAACCTGTTGGAGAGTGATTTGGTCTGGTCAAAGGCAAGAGTTCTTATGGGCCCTTCTTCTTCCTGTTCTATTAAGTACTTTATGGCCTGGTTTCTTCTAATGAGGTTTCTCCAGGTATCATTAATTTCAGTTAACATGAGAGAAATGCTTCCCGAAGTCTAGAGTGATAATTTCTAAAGGAAAAAGAATGATGCTCCACACTTCTCCAAAATTATTTCCTATGCTGGTGATGTTTTTTTCTTCTTAATGAGTATCTCATCCTGTGGAAACATCTTGTTGAAATTCTTCCCAACAAATCTTGACAGCTTTTAAGTGGAGAGCCCTCGAGTTTCAGTTTTTTTGTTTGACTTTAGGCTCTTTGAATAGTGTGATCACAGTGATGCCTACAAGAATTTTTGGAGCAAAACTTTGTCCTTTTTTTTTTTTTGTTCTTTCTTTAAAGTATTTTCTTTTAGCTTACATGAGGTTAATCTGTACAACAAAAGAGTTAAAATCAACAAACGTATTCGTTAAGACTAGGTTCCTTAAACCCCTTAATACAATAGATCTAAGAGTGTCATCAGTTTCATTACACTTGTTTTTAATTAGTCTGAGTCTTGTATCAAAAAGGTTAATTAAGCATAGTATTTCAAATAAATTTGTTGTATAATGAAGGAATATTTTAACAGAGTTGTCGGTCTGTTGTCAGAAGTCTCTGCTTTGGTGATGAAAATCCTTGTAAATAGGAAACCACTTTTGGCGTTAAGTATACAAAGAGAATCTTTTCTAGACATGATTTTGTTAAAATTTTTGGACAAATTTGGAGGTTTTTGATATTGGGAAAATATACTTAGTTGTTTAGAGAGGGAATATTAATAAAAGAAAAAAGAAGTCTGTCGCTAATTTGGTGATCCAAACCATGCAACAACTTCATGCTTCATGGGAATTTATAACTGAAACTCACTCAGAGGTGACAGACTATGAAAACACAAAACATACTATCATTGTTCTGTGTCATAGAGAAATACTAAGATAAACAAGTAATAAAAGGTATATTTGATTCATTTTATATTTAGATTTTCAAGTATATGAATTAAGGAGGTAGGACATGATTAAACTTCATGTGAGTTTGAAGCAGGTGTCTAACAAATATAAGCAAAGCAAACATTTAGAAAGAAATTACTTGTCTTTATGTTTGTGTTTATGTTTTATTATAATTGTTCATTTTGCATCTGATTTTTGTTATGCAGAAAATGGTTTCAAGGATTTGGATTAATTCAGGTTTTGCATCTACATGTGCACAATAATCAGTTACTCACAAAGTTGCAGCTGTGTCAGAAGTGGTATAACATTTCATACATTTGCAGTTATAGATGAGGTTTATTACATCATAACGTTTTCCTTATTTGTTCCTTAGTACTTTTCTCAATCTTAAGATTTTACTGCTTTAAAAACAATCTGTCAAAGTTGTGAATAGTTATAGGATATTGCTTATTTACAGCATAAGATTTTTATAGAATCTGCATATGTGCATGAAGGAGCACCCCACATATCGCTCAACTTAAAGATTTTCCGCTTATTTTGAAACACATAAGAGTACTTTCCCCACTTCTTGCCTTGCATTTCAGCATTTGATCCAACCCTGAACCAGGGAAACAGTGAATTTCTCGGGCATTGCTACAGGAATGTGGTGTGTGCAGCACAGCTTGGCTGCCTTATTTGAAGGTAGCGCCTCTGCCCTTGTCCCGGGCAGCCGTGGCCGTAGCACCTCTCCCATCATAAAGAACACAACCGGGCTAAAAAATTACTGGGTTGAATTCTTTCCGTATTTGGGATGTTGTGTGTGCAGAGGGCTGCTTCATACACAAAGCAGGCTGCTGCTTCCTTGAAACACCACTGTGACTCTCCCGATACTGACTTCTTGTAGAAGCACAGGGAAACCCAAGCTGCTCTTTGAGAATGTCTTTTGCAATGTGCGGTTGAAGTTGCCCCAGTTCTTTGCTTTGAATCTTTTGGGCCATAAGCAAACGTTCAGACGGAAGGATAAGGGGGAAGGAAAGGTGAAAATATTATAGGAATGAACTGTGTGAGCACACAGCTTAGTAAAAGGCACATTAGAATATGAGGTATTGTAATAACCAAGACTGAGAAGGAAGTAGGAAGTAAATAATTCGAGCTTCTCAGGAGACATCCTGTAATTTAAACTTTGTTGGTGTAACTTTGCTCTTGGGAAGGAGAGACTTTTTGTGATTTGTCAATACTTACTGAAATTGGCTGTTCATAAATATTAAGAGTTATTTTGTTCTTTTTGAAAATATTCATTTCAACCTAGACACTACTTAAAAAAGCCAAAAATAGGAAATAGTGTTTTATAAAATAGTGTTTAATAACATCTGTAAACCAGTGAGGTCCTTCACTGTGATTAAGTTTACTCTTGACCAGCAGAGGGCTCTATTAGAGCAATAAAAAGCGTGCAGAGCGTTAAAGGGTGATTGAAGAGGGGTTTACATAGATGGTTTTAAGATATTGTGGAAAGCAAATGTCACAGGTGCGTTCATAGAGATTAAGCATGATCCCCCTTACTTTGCAGTCAGTATTCTGTTATGATGAAGGTTCTCTTTGAAGCAGGTTTTCCTATGCAAAACCAAAAAAAAAAAAAAAGGAGAATTTGTTTGCTGTGTTTGGGCAAGCACTTAAATTTATATACAGTATTAAAACTACAACTACAGATTTGATAAGTGTTTTTAGAATATTTGTCATTCTTTATTAAAAAAAAATACTATTTTTTAGTCTGTTCAATCTTCTCAATATGTGTCCTAATTGCAGGCTTACTTTATAAGTGTTCCTGTTCATAATACTAATTTTTATTATTGTTGTTCTAGGATGGTGATCCTTCCATAAGGAATGCTGCATCCTTTTCCTTGAGGTCACCACAGTCAGTCTGCTCTCCAGCTGGAAGTGATGGAACCCCTAAAGGTAGTCTAGCAGTTGTATCTACCAATGCTTTTTTCCCAACTATAAAAGATTGTTTAAAGAGATTTTTAGTTAGTTTTATTGACTATATTCTGTATAATATCTTCTGTATCCTTTTAGGACTTGAGTATGTCCTAGTATGTCATCAGACATTCAGTTATAAAATTATTTTGAGCCCTGTTTCAAACACTTTTGAATATCCAAAACCGACTAACATTACTTAAAAACAAAGCTCAAATTCATGGAGGACAGAAGGATTGTAAATCCTTTCCCATATTAGAACTAAATTTTACTGTAAAAACAGTTCCAGTTGCTCTGTATAATAAATGGTTTAAAGGCAGCATTACGAGTATTGAACGCTTAACCAACTCCAAAGTGTTTAACGTGGAACACTTGAGTTGACTGTAATCATGAAATTTCAAGTGCATGAAATTAAAATGAATTCAGTGAACACAATATATCCAATATAAACAAAGCCTAAAAGCCTTAGTTGAAGAGAAGGAATAGGGCGTACTGACAGGTAATAAAGTAACATAACAATCTGCTCAAAATAATTCTTTATACTAAAGTCTAGAATGCATGCTGCTATTTATAATTTTATTCTTAAAAACAATGACTGAGGTGCATGAAATACAGCAAAATAGAGGTTTCAAAATATTCTTGTTAATTTAGGATTTCAGAAGTTATGCACTTACACAGCTATATAGATTTATTTTAAAGTGCAACAGTACTTTCTTCTGTTTAGCAGCGGAATAAAATGAAATCTTTCTGGATGGTCAGTGTAGGTGGAGAGGAAAAGCCAGAAAGTGGCAAGGTCACCCACAAAGCAGGTGAGGGCGCTGGGCTTGTTCGGCCTGGACAAGACTTTGCAGCAGGACCTCAGGGCAGCCTGTCATATCTGGGAGAGGGTTATCAAGAAGACAGAGTCAGGTTCTTCCTTCATAGCAGTTTATGGAGGGATGGCAAGAGACAACAGCTATGAAGTGAACCAAGAGGTGTTCTGGCTAGATGTAAGGGAAAATTCAGCAAGTATAGGATGTATTAGGACAGTTGAGCTTCAGAAGAAGTTACCCTGAGAATCTGTGTAGTCTTCATGCTTGTAGGTTTTCAAGACCAGAAGGAATAAAACTGAGTAGCTGGGTGTAACCTCCTAGTTCATCAGGCTTTGAGCAGGAGTTTGAACTAGAGACTTCCTGAGATTCCTTCCAAACTGATCATCAGTGATCACGTATTTGCTGGCTGGTTATTTTGCTTCTTCTCCTATAGCTATATACTGTATTAAGCAGTGATGTTAGCTAACATGAGAAGTAATTGTATGGCATGCTGCCAACACTAGTATTTTAGGAGGTTCTCTTGGATTTATGTAAATGGCAGGCTTGTAGGACTTGTATAAATGGCAAAGACTGTGTCTTTTTTGTTTCTTTAACTTAGTGCATTGTCACAAAATCCCTGTTTACAGAGTTTGTCAACTCAACAGTATTGTAAATCTAAGTTACTTTCATTCAGATATACTTACTGATCAGAAGAACTTATTTCTTTGTTGAATTGCTGCTGCTGGTTCTCCCAGAATCCATGTTGCAGGTATACTCTTTAGGTGGCATTACAAAGGCTGAAAAAGTGCAAGAGGAGCTTTTTCACTTATGAAGTTGTGTGTTAGAATGTTCAATCTACTTTTCTCTTGGTTGATAAAGCACAAAGCTGATACTCTGTTACTACTGATTTTGGCATTTTGCCCTGTTAAGGTGGAGCCCAATGAACCTCAGTTGAGAGAACCAGTTGTAGATGCTGTAAGATGCAAATGTAACGTGTAAGATCTTGCCAGACATTCACTTCCTCTAATCTCTGTTTTTAGAATTGTATTTGAGAGGTGCACATAATTTAAATGTTACTTAGAATCTCCTTGAGAGTGAATTTTTGGCCTGTAATTTGGAATGGAAGTGGTTGGTTGCACTGACAGATTTTCCAGTGATGAACAAAGAGCAAGTAGGGAGGCCGAGCTCTGTTGTTTTTATTTTTGTTGCTGCCATTAACCCATTCAAGGTTGGCTGGCAAGTCTGCAAACTTTGGTAAAGAAAACTACAAAAGATGTCATTGCTTGGGAGGTCAAAAAGAATGGCACTAGACAGTTGTTCATGATTCCAGTAGGTCTTAAAGTATTAATTTTTAAAAAAACTTTTTTAAATTTATATAGAAATGAGGCCATTATGGAAGTTATGAGTACAGTCTACATTTCTGTACTTTTAAATGGAAATAACAGGAATTTTTGGACTTTTGTGCAATACTTTAATTTTGCTAAGACTGAACAATAGCTGTCTGAATGTCTGAATTTGAGGAAAGAAAGTTTGTTTTCAACTCGACACAACACAATATTTAGAGATGTGAGAGAAGTTATGCTTACTCTTCTGCTTGGTTGGTCTCTTATTCAACAGAGTAAAATTCCTCTGCTTTCCTTTCCTGCCAATAAAGATACCAGAGCAGCTGAGGTTTTAATGCAGTTCTTGACTGAGTTTTATATCTCTTTTTTATATAGATTTTGTATTTTTAGCTGCAAAAAAAGATTTGTGTCTGCATTGCTGCTATCATCTGCTACCAGTTCTGCTATGATGGGTCAATTCCAGAGAATTATCAAGGAGTGTTTTCTTTCTGTCTTGCTGTTAATTTTGTATATGATATTTTGTGAGGTCTATTAGCCAAGCTACATTACTCATCCAAGTGCTTTATTCATTTACTCTGCTCTTTCTATTCTAGAATCTAACAAAACACTTTTTTTTTAAGATAACTTCTGAAAATGTGTTTTATAAAGGGAAACCTTCCACAGAATTCTTCATCCGCTCCTTGCTGAAGTGAAGGGCTTATATATTTGCAATGTTTGCTTCACAAGACTGACTTAAACACCCCATGAAACTTCAGTAAAGATTAGTAACAGCACCTTATGAAATTAAGTCATTTTACACTTTCTTCTAGAATTGAATTATTTTCCTTCCAGAAATTGTTAATCTTCCTCTCACAGGAAATATTCCAATGTCCCTTTCCAAGGCTATTTAAGATAGTAATAGCTTTTAAAACACGCGGATTTTCAGTAGAGGTTGATATCTTCCAAAATAGTGTGGATACATGGCTATATTCCAGATGACTTGGAAAGATTATTTTCTTATGAATCTCTAGGATTTCTCTGGTGAAGTTCTTGTACACATTGCTGGCAAGGAGAACTAGGAATCTTCTAAAATCTCCGTTAAGAACTTAGATATTCTCACAAGTATTTGTTACCATCACTCCCCTTCTCTTTTGAGAGAAAGATGCGAGAAATTTATCCAAGAAGTTTTCTGACAGAGCCAAAATAAACATCCACCCTTGTTTCTTTCTTGAAGCTCCCTTCCTTTTACACATGCAGGCATCTGAATACAATAGTAAGCTAGAGCAGCCAAAGCTTAGTGTTTGGTTAGGCATTTGTTGCTGTGGAGAAAATAGTGAGATTCTTCCCTGAAGTCTATTGAAGGAGAGTATGGAAAGCAAGTAAAGCCTGTTCCAAGAAACTCCCAAATGCATTTTTTTTTTCTTTTCCCTCTAATTGTATATTATGCTGAGTTTTGTTTTTTGTTTTTCTTTTTTCAAGTTGGCATTCTAAATGAAATGATGCTCTCTGAAAACAAAATTAAATATAGTCCATTCATTTAAAATAAGTAGTAATTCCTTCAATCTTCAGCAAAATGTGGGAGATTTCCAGAGTAACATTCAAACCTCTTGGAAGATACGGCAGGAAAGGACTTGGTCATCTTCCCATCTTATCTTGTTGTTCAATGAGCTGCACAATTGTCATTCCCAATAACTTGTGTTTAAATTATTCATAAAATGGCAGTAATGGAGTTTTCTTATTGTTTCCTTGCAACTGCTTTCATTTCTTAGAGCTAGAAAGTTATAAGGGACTTTTTTGTGTGTGTTTTTTGTTGTTTTATTTTTATTTTTTATTTTTTTTTTTACCCTGGTGCTTTGCCTCAATTATTTTTCTTGTGGTTGGCTTGACATTTTTTGGCTCATTTCTGATGGGCAAGGAAAAACAGTTTACATTCTTCTTGTTTTCTTCTCCTTTTCTTTTAATGTAGCGATCTTCTGTATGTAAGTGTACATGAATATAAATTATATATAAAAATAATTACTGTGTTTTTCTCCAATGGAGTCTTCTGAACAGCACTGATTCATTTTTTCTTGATGTTTTGCTGCTGCTGTTGTACATACAGCTGTATTTGAAAACTTTGAAGGATGAGTAGTTGGAAAGCTCTTTGATATTTTTATTATATGTGAAAATTTGGCCTCTCTTTTGGCAATAGTAGCGTAGATTCAGTTCACAAGCAGATATAAACACTTAGCTCTCTATCTGTAGAGCTGTTTTTTCTTTTTGGCAGTTGTAGTCAGTGTTCCTGAGGTAAAATAGAAAGCTGGTACGTGTTCTTACTATTTCTGTTTGTTTCAAATAGTCAAAATAATTGTAAATTTTAGTTCTGTTCTTGAAAACACTTGCAGACTTTCACAAATATTTTACACCTAAATCTGGTAACATCTTCTGATGCTCTTTCTTTTATGACTTTTATACAGTGAGACTGAGAAGCTACATTGGTATTGTTAGCCATTTTTAGTGTGGTGCTCTTTGAATAGCTTTTGCTTGAATCTTACATTTTGCTTAGACCAAATTTCCTCAGCTTGTTCATGACATTTTTGTGGGAAATTGCACAGAAAACCTTGCCAAAGTCCAGGTAGGCCACTCCATTGTCTTTAATCCACCGATCATGCTGTCTTGCCAGATTAGAATCGTTTTATTTGATGATATTTGTTCTACAAAATAAGTAGTTCTTCAAGTATGCGCTGAAACCATACAGACTATTACGTAAAATTTTCTTGGTACTTCTTCACCACACTTGTCAAGAGATTGTGTTTTCCTTGTTTGAATATACTTGGTTATTTCCAGTTCTGAGCTTGGTTTAGCCAAGGGTTCTAGAGTGAATCCCATTCTTGAGAAAGCATTTAATTTACGTGGCAATGTTGAGTAAGATCATAAAAAATATGAGCTATTTCCATCTGTATCTACAGTCTCTTTAAATCTTTTGACAATAGTGGACCTGATCTGTTTGCAAATGTTCAAATTATATCAAGGGTCTCACCTCTTTCAGAAAGAGAAATAGCAGTTATAGTAAGTGTTCTTGTCTTTTCACCATCCCTTCAAGACCTTCCTACACACATATTTAGTCTAATAATCCTCATGTAGAACATATTCCTTAAAGCCTCTCTTTTTTTTAAGATTGATGAATAAAAATTTCATAATACCAGGTTGGAAGTACAATGTCTTGGTAGCCACTTAAATAATATTCCTGGAGTCTCAGGAATGTATGAATTGAAAAATGTAACAAGACTTGAATGTTGCTGGTGTTTCTCTTCAGTGTGCTCTAAACCAGATATTGTCCATCAGTCCATGTTCTTTAGTAGTTTTTCTTGCCTTTGTGCATAACAAGCCATTCTTCTGCCAAAAGCATGTGTTGAAAGATCTTTTTTTAACATCTGAGGACCTTAACCTGCAAGAGATTTAAAGGATTATGGAGATATTAATTGGAGTAGGCTGTGTTTTTTCCTCTTTGCTTTGTTGTTCTGCAGGTGGAAAGCTAATAATTCTTTCAAATACCTGAACCTTAGATTGCTGGTAACTTCAATGGACTGGGTTGTTACTGTATGTGTGTGCATTACAGAAATGAATGTGGCCGTCGGTGAGTTTGGTGCATCAGCTTTGAAAGGCAGGTGGTCTTTGCTCTGAAGAGGCTCTGAGAGCATCAGAGAAAGGCTCATGAATGGTTAAATGAGGAGGTGTGATACAGTGGCATAGTGAAAAAAGTGTAAAAATACAAGGTTTAGATGTTAGTACTGTGTATAATCTCTTGGACAGAAGCCTCTTTGTTTGCTACTGAAGTTACTGGTGAGTCTGAATGTGCAAATGAATGCATTTCTTTCTACATTGCTATTGAATCTTTGCTTTTGGGAAGGCTCAGTCACTGGCAGAGCTTGCATTATGAAATATCTTAAAAGGATCAGATGAGAATTACAGGGAAAAAAGGTATTTATATATTACTAATACAGTTGATAACATTTCTTCAATCTCTAGTGCTATCCATCCTTAAGAATTACAAGGAAAACTAATAATTATGGAGAACGAATCCCAGGAATATCATGGGTGGCCAGGAAGACTGTTACTGAAAGGCTATGGACATGTTGCTTCTGGCCATACTGTTCTTTGCAGGGGCTTTTACTCCTGTGATGTTACCCACTGCCCATTGACATTGAGCATTATCTGGATGACCGTGGCACTTGCTGCTCAGTAGTGATGCAGCGACCTTCCCAGATCAGTGGAAGGTCTCATGTTCTTGCACAAGCTTTATGTACTCTTGGCATGCAAAGAGGGTTTGGGAAGGCTTGTACTGATACTGTAGGTCAGCCACAGAAGTTCAGGTGTTTTTCTCTTGAGTTGCAGTGCAGCCCAAGACCTAGAGTCAAAAGCTGCCCAGGTCTCTATTCTAACAGAATATTCTAAAATTGGGTTTATAATGATATTTTAAGTCACAGTTGTGACTTACTACATGTGATATGTATTCAAACTGTTAAAATGTCTCTAGCAGAATCAAACTGTTCAGAACACCTCATCTCTTCCCATTTCTTTCCACCTCAGTAGCTAGGTATTGTAGCCTAGGTAGAGCTCTGAGATGTCAGATGTAACTCAGAATAAACCAGACATAAAGAGGACCCAAATCTACTCAGCATGCTTCATTCTGGATTTAACCACGGTTAGGCAGCGTAGAAATATGTGCACTTACTGCCAGAACATCTCCTCTGAAGATGCAGCTTATAGGCATAGCCATGAATGCTCTTCAGAAGTTTCCTTCAGGAGGAATATGTTCCTAAATAGACTAGTCGTAGTGCTGCCTACAAGGAAAACTGTGCTGTTGTTTCTTCATATACTGAATTCCCAGAACTTTCAATGAAATGGGCTGAAATCCTTCTGACCTCCTCAAGTCTATCCAAAGATAAAAAAAACCTGTTTTGCTGCTGCAGTGTTATTTTTTTTAGCATGACAAACAGAAAATGGCATCAAATGAGGAAGATGCTGTCCTGTATAGCTGAAGCTTAGGGCAAGGGAGAATCAAACCTGTGTCCTCCATTCCAACTGTAGTTATAAATAACAGTGGCTAAACATTGCATTGAAGCTGTGGGAATACTCGTTTGAATTGAGAAGGAGGGAATGAGATGTCTGTAAGATCTCCAAAAGGTTTTGAGCTTCCCTTAATATTTGGAGAAAGACAACTCCAAATAATTATTTTGGAGACACTGAACACAGCAAACTGTGTTTGCGCTGACTGATTTTGTAGACTTGAGCACAAGTGATTGAGGGCAGCTAAAATAAGGTGGGGAAGGAATGGAGTAGTGGAAGGACATGGAGAATCAGATTGAGCAACCACAGGGCTTCCCAACATTGCAGGTGTCAGTGGCAGGGCAGGGAGCTGTTGTTGATATTCGAGGAAGAAGAGCTGGGTGAGGTAAATGCATTTTATACCTTGCTCTTCATTTAGAGATTTTAGGGCCTTCTTGGAATGAAATATAAAATAAGAGATAAAAATAAAAGAGTCTATGTAAAGCAGTCATTGTTAAAAGAACACCTTTCATACCAACTGAGGCTTTGCTGCAGATATCCTTTCTTTCACCTGCAGGTCAGTATATTGCTTAGTGATTCCCATAGCACAACTCAAAGTATAAGCTAGAAATTCAGCTGCAGAACAGAGCTGCTTAGTGGCAGTTCTTCACCTAAATACACCTCTTCCAGTTAATTTTGGGTGGTGTAGAAGCACTGATCTACAATGACCTGAAATGCAAGGAGTATAAATAGTTTTAATGATTGCTTTGTGAAAATCAGTGTCCTCCAGTGGATGAATGAGATCAGAGAAATATTGAATTTAATGCAACAAGAGCAGGCTGGAGCATTTGTTTCCCTTTGTTTTGTCACGCCATCATTTCATTGTAAGCCAAAAGTTACTGCTCAAAACTATTATCAGAACAGATTGAAAAGCTTACCTATTTCTAAAGCCTACTCTGGGCAAGAGATATGGAGAGTTGGTCAGAACAGAGAGATAGAAATTGTAAATTTGTGAATGGAGAATGTTTTTAATGTAAAATGTCCTCTTTTTTAAAAAAAATCTAAATATACTCAATGTTTGCAATCAATACATTTAGAAGTGGAAACAAGTATATTTGGGAGAGGGGAGAGGTAAGTGGGGGAATGGTAGACCAATTCTTTGTGCTAATTAGCATTTTGTAGATCATGATGGGTGAGGAGGTTGGAATCAATTTACCTAAAATTGAATCAAACCAAAAAACCAATCTGTTAGAATCAAAGTGAAGGGGGAAAGAAAGGCCAATTTCTTTGTTTAATTAATAAGGCGAATACATTTGTTTAATGTTTTCTAATTTCATCTTTTCATAGACCCTTTTAGGTAGGGAACCCTTGCTGAAAAATTTATCTTTTTTAATTTATGAATATTAGCCTGGAATGGCCAGTAACTGTATGCTGATGATTAAATCTTCATCACTGAACCTTTCTAAGGATCTTTATCCTTTCTCTTTCCTTAGTCAACTTGCTTTCATTAACTGGTTTCTAATAGCCAACCTTCTGCACCTGCAGGTACTATGTTTTTTGGTGGTGGGTGTTTTGGTTCCTTCTTCTCTGACGTGATCCCTTCTCCACCTGCTGTGGACTGCTAAAATTCCTAGGAAAGCCAGTGCCCCTCTCTGTGTTACATCTTGATCTGGGAATGATGTGCTTCCTACCAATCTTATTTAGGCCTTTTGTGAACACAGATATATGTGCGAATACGCCTTAACGATATGTAGGTTATATTTAGTGTGTTTTTATATAAACTTGAAACAACATAACTGTTCAGTTTTTCTGAATTATTATTCTAGGATCAAGACCACCTTTAATCCTACAATCTCAGCCTCCACCTTATTCATCACCTAGAGATGTGCCCCCAGACATATTGTTAGATTCTCCAGAAAGAAAGCAAAAGAAACAAAAGAAAATGAAGTTAGGCAAGGATGAAAAAGACCAGACTGAAAAAGCTGCAATGTATGATATCATTAGTTCTCCTTCCAAGGACTCCACTAAGCTTACATTAAGACTCTCTCGTGTAAGATCTTCGGATATGGACCAGCAGGATGATATGCTTTCTGGTTTGGAAAACAGCAGTGTGTCAGAGGGTGATATTCCTTTTAATGTGCAGTACCCAGGACAGACTTCTAAAACACCCGTTACTCCACAGGATGTTACCCGCCCACTAAACGCTGCCCAGTGTTTGCCGCAGCACGAACAGACAGCTTTCCTTCAGGCACAACAAGTGCCTGTTTTACAACAGAACACTTCAGTTGCTGCAAAACAACCTCAAACTCCTGTGGTACAGACACAGCACCAGGTTGCGCACCAAGGAACTATAACGTCATATGATGAAGTAGAATTGGATGCATTGGCTGAAATTGAGCGGATAGAACGTGAATCAGCTATTGAAAGGGAGCGGTTTTCAAAAGAAGTGCAAGATAAAGGTAAAAGGATTGTGTGTGTGTATACACTATATATATATATTATATAAAATATATATATATGCATATAAAATCCATATATATATATTTAAAAAAAAGAATCTTCCTGTCATTGTCACATAGTTCCAGTCTGTTTAATCAGCGTAGGTTCTTCTACCACATCTCCCTCCATTCCCCTCCAGCAATGAACTGTAATCTCTCACATACGCTTATTTTTAACATTTGATATTCTTTATTTGGGGTCTTAAGACAGATGAAAGTGAAATTCATATGTTTCTTTTTTTTTTTTTTTGACTACTCTTATTTAGAACCTTGAGACTAAATGAGATTGGCATCATTTTTAATAGTTCTAAAATCTCAGTGGTGCCATTTCCTGTTCCAAATTTGTAATAAGTTGTGGTAGTTGAAAGAATTATTAATTAACTGCCTACATTGCCTTATTTAAGAAAAAAGTTTAAATTTTTTATCCTATTTCTATACGTATCCCTATTTGAACCTAACATGAAGGTTTTAGATCATAATCATGTCCATTCTTTTAAAGATTTTGGTAATATATATTTTTCTGTTAATAATCTTCCGATTTTTCTTGGCTCCATATCCATTGTTATGTAGGCAAAGAAGTTTCAGATTGTATATCAATATGGACCAATTTCTTGTTTTGTTTTAATTTTATTTTGCTATCAACTGATTTAAATCTCAGAAGCGTATTCAGCTCCTCCTCCCCAAAATAATTCTTGAAAATAGGATGTTTCTTATAAGATTGCTAGTAATAGGTTAGGATAAGTATTTAAAAACTTTTTTTAGATTGTATTTAACTTCCAAGAGAAAATATTTTCCTGGAAAATTCAAATTTATTTGATACTTTGAGGAAAACCTTGCAGAAGTGAAAAGCAGTTTCTGATTTTGGACAGTCATAGTTGGAAATAATCAGTGTTTAATGTGCTTGAGTGGCGTCTGAATGTGATTTAATTTATTTACACTTTGTGTTTTTAACCAGCCAGAGCGAGCAGAAGATTTTTCATTATTTAAAGAAAATTTTCTATTTTAAATATATGTACAAAGTGTGTGTGTGTGTGTGTGTGTGTGTGTGTGTGCGCGTGCATGTACACGCATATGACTGTTATTGCAAGTACTAGAAAGATGCACTTGTGAGATATTTCTTATTCGATAACTTAATTGTCTTGCCAGAATTACATAATTGTTAATATATAGAGAAAATGAGTGCTTACCGCTAAGAGATCGCCGCTTGCTCTTCTGATGTAATGCACTGGGGGGTTTGCTGTCGTGCTCTCCTTTACTAATTTGCAATTGAACATGAAAGACTTGTTGTTTGTCTCCTGGTACTTTGTTTCTTCAAAAACTACTTTTATATCTCTTCTATTAGAGCAGATTCTCTAGGATCTTTTAGCTCAGAAAACATCAAGAAAAATGCAGTGTAATTTCAGTGTTGCACAGCAGCCTTCAGACAGTTAGAGAGAGTTGGAGCAAGACTAAAACACTGGGGTTTTTTTCCGTCTTTTTTTCTTCTGGCTTTCTCAAAGTCATGAACTTGAGTTGTGACCCTTGTTCGCAAGCATCCTTCCCTAGCTGCTATTTGTTGCCTTTTGGGAAAGCA
>JAUBOD010000667.1:2031781-2056537 GCA_032353885.1 Nothura maculosa
TCATACAAGTGACATGTTCAAATAAATGACCAAAAACTATTTGGATGTGTTAATTTATCTCCTATAAATGGTACATAAAATAAATCTCCTTTTCCTTAAGGTCACTGTTAATATGTTGCATTTTGCAAGTGCTACATTGAGTGTCTCAAAACAAAATTGTACCTCAGTTTTCACTCATATCTTTTCACAATTCGAACATTTAACTGCTAAAAAGTATTTGTATATATATGAACTTATTTAAGAAAAATGAAACAGTCACATGAATGGAACCTAGCATCTGTGTCAGAAAAATCTTTCATAATGGAATTAAAAGCATGTTACTTGTAAAAGCTTGCTCAGATTTAGAAAGACAGTTAGGTCTGCCAGCCTCCAAACAAGCGTAGGTGATCAACTTTATTTCTGTAGTATGTATGATCGACTTTATTTCCATAGTATGTGTTATATATGTTCTTGTCGCTTTCTCAGATAGTATTCCTTTTACTGTAGACAGAGAATAATGCATTGCAGAACATTCTTAAATGGAAAAAAAGCCCACAATACAGCATTTAATTGCCTTGTAACACAGCAATTCAGTGTGCAGAACTTCCCAAAAATGGAAATCCTGGAGTCTGCTGCACCCTGAGGGGTGTCAGAGCCTGCTGGGTCAGCACCTGCGGGTGTCACGTGTGTCCTGAGTGAGTCTGGACATCCGTCCTGATGGCTTTTCTTGTTTTGCTGTGTGACTAGAACTTCGATAAAGTCTCTTGAAAAATCATTAAAAATTAGCAGCTCTTTTGGTTCAAAGTCTCAGAAATCTCTGTCTGAGAGCAGTCTGAGAGCAGCTGGAAGCCCTTTGGTCGCTGTTTATATTGAGGTCTTTGGAATTACAAAGCTTCCTATGGCCACATCATGACTATACTGTCTCAGTTCCTCCTGTAAGGGAGCAAGCAACAAAGACAATTTTTTTCCCCTCTTTGCTCAGCCTCCCCTTCAAGGGGAGAAGCTGGAGCTGTAGGAATCCCTTCTATTGATTAGAAGGGGTCTCTCTGTGTTTGTTGTTGAAATGTAGTTTCAGGAGGAGGTCAGGTGAGAGCAAACTCTTACAGTCACTGACGCTAAATGTTCAGACAGGAGTAGAAAGCTAAGAAAATCTGTGTTTGCTGTCAGGCCACTGATAGCTGAGTCATTAATGCTACTAAAGCAGTTTCAGTTCTAAGCCTTCTTTGTGTCCAGATGCTACTGAACACTTTGGATTCTTGTGGTCTGTATTATACTGCTGGTTCTGGGTATGACATGGGGAGGAACAGGTGACTGGCACAAAGAGATCTGTGAAAGATGATTAAGAATAGCAGAACACTTGTCTGTAAACACACTTGATATGTAGGAGTGTGGTCATGTGTTATCTGTTGAAAACATGATCTTGACAACAGTCATTGACAACAGTCTTACCTGAAATGCTTGCAGTTGGATGACTTGTCCTTGTTCAAAAATAGAAGGGTTTGATAAGCAATAATTGCTCAGGAGTGTATACTTGGTGTAAATTTATTCTGTGTTGATTTAATTAATAAGTCGTATTTCAAATAAGTGAAAATATATCTCAGGAATCGCTGAAGAATATCAGGGCTTTTAAGTGCAATTGGTTCATGCAGAATTTGCTGTCAGAGGACAACTCTCCTTTGTGGTTCTGAAGAGAAGTGTGGACTTAACCAACTTGGATGTGAAGTCTCCAGGTGAATCCATTACTGGTGTAAGTGGGGAAATGATAATTTGTCTCTTGTATCTCCAAAGAGATATCTGCAAAGATCATTCAAAAATCTTTGGATTTTCAAGCCCGCCAAAATGTGCAAATGCTGAAGCAATTCTCTGAAATGAAGTTCAGGAGCTGTGCAAGTGTTTCCTCTCTGGAATATTTACAAAAGGTCAATTTCATTTTCATACAGCATGCAGTTGTAAAAGTTTTTAGGCTATTGGCCTCTTGGAAGAGTTTCATCTGTTGGAAGAATCTAGTATGAGACTTCACACAATCATCAGATCCGCAAGAATGCGGCAGCGTTGGAGACTTCAGCACTGACGGTTTTCTGACTGCTGCTTTGTGCAAAGTGGTCCTTTTACAGGAGATACTCTTTAACCTGGCTCCCGTCATGCAGCTGCTGCTGTTAACCCTCACTCAGTTTCCAAGTATATCTTTTTTTCAGGATTGATGTTCTTCAAATCACGTGGTTGACTCGCAGTTTCAACACAAATGTATTTGAAAGTGTCTGTGGCTATTCCAAGTGCCAAGTATTTTTGCTCAGAGATTCCTCAGTTTCTAATTATGAAAGTACTTGTTGTTGTGGCACACAATTGTTTCCAAAAGTGAAGGCAACCTCCATCTTCAGGACTGCTGTTTATAACACGACAAAGGAGGCAGAATTAATTGGGAATTCAGCAAATCTTTTTCTTGCATATGAAACTTGTGATTCCCGTAGCGTTGCGTCTCGTAGAAAGCACCAACCCTGTGACCTTTTTAATTTGCGATGAAATCTGTTAGTTTTTTTTTTTTTTTTTAACAGTAATGTAGACTATGCTGCTGCATTGAGTACCAGATTGTTACCTTTTCATGTAAGGAGAACATTCATGTGGATCTGCCCAATCAAAAGAGAGAAAACTTCAATCAAGCTACTTTGAACTGTCCGAAGTTCATTGGAGGGATTATTCTGGATACAAAAAAAACCTGGATACATAGTTGATAATGTAGTCAGAAAGTTCTTCTGTGCCTTCTGATTCCATTTATTACAGAAGTAGTTACAAAGAGAGTGAAGAGTGAAGCAAAAAGCTCCTGATCACAGTTCACTGGTCTTGTGAGCCCCAGCATTGAAACGTGGCAAGGTGTGAACCTAGGTCTGCAGCACTTGAAAATGTTCGTCTTATACTTTGACCTGGATCCTCATGGTAAAAAGAAATTGTGTTTTCTGTGGAATGGAGACACTTGGATACTGATGTTGTGGAAGATACAATGCTTATTAGAATGGATATTGAAGTTTCATATCTGACATACTCAGAGGTCTTGATGTTCCTGCCTTACCAAGGCAGATTTATGCTAACTTGTGTATTTGATTGTAAAATAGAAGACATTAAAACTTCTATTTTCTGAGATTACTTGTCTCTTCTGAGATCTTCGATATTCCTTTGATTGTTCTCATGGAGCTGTGGGGCCAAGCTTTCATAAAACCCGCTGAAGGGTTCATGAAACCCCCTGAACCTGAAGGAATACTGTGTTCATTCCTTCTTTGGAAATAGTGGCATTATGTACTTGTACTACCTGTAGTGTCTTGATTCAGTCATATTGGTTTGCATTTGGACCTAGCTCCAGAAGTCTCATAGCAGCAAAAGAGTAATTGCCAAGTATGGTTCTGAGGACAGTCATCAGGATGCATGGGAAATGTGAAGAAATCTGTTAGTAAACTGTATATTTGTCTAAAAATTAACTAACCCTATAGCAAAAGTAAACTTTGAAGGCATCCCTTTCTTTGATAAGTTGTCAACAAGGTTGTGGTTACGGTAATTCAGTTAAATATCACTATTCAGTAGTCAAGAAAGAAAGAAGAAGTTGCATCAGAAGATCTTTGTATTGAGAGGGAATGTGTCAAGTTGTGACGTGATTATTTATATGTTCTCAAAGAGTTTACAAGTTAACATTTTGGATGATGAAGATGCCCAGCATTTTGAGCCTGGTCATATACGGAAGTTCAAGAGAGAAAATTGATCCTTCCTGAGTTATTTTGGTTGTTTAATCTTGGAGCCCTCAACATGAGGGCTCTGTAAGGTGAGTTTTGGTTGATCTAGCTCCAGCATTTTAAGGCATCACAGCTCCTGGCCATCTGCCTTGCTTCTATAGTAGGAGTAGCAGAAGGAAACATTTGCTTGGCCCTTAGAGGTTTTGTTCAGCCTGGCAGGTTAATGCAGCCCATCATCTTTGCTGCTTTAAGCTGATGCTCAAGACGATGAATTGCCCTTGTGGAGATGTGGACGCACGTTCCCTTCTGCTATGGTCACAACACTAGGTAAAGGAGTAAGGCAGGTAACGGGTAACAGTCATGTCTTAAAAGCTGCTGTTAGATCCACCCTACGTACTGAAAGGGACTTTTCTACTGTGGTTGATGTTTCTGGGTTAAAATGGAAAAGATGAATGATTTTTTTTTCCCGAAGAAAACAAGTTGCTCCTTTTTTTTATTTTGATTTTTTTTTCCTCCTTCAAAATTAGTAGGATTTAATTAAGAAATAAGGTAGAGATGCATGTGTATGAATGTGTATTAACATATATACATGTATGTGTGTGTACATATATATATGTGTGTGTACATATATATATAAAAACAACACAAAAGTCTAATTTGAATCCATTCAGTGTGGAAGCTTCTACTTCATGATCATTCCTAAGACCTTCCATGAAGTTCAGTGAGGCTCAAGCTTTTTTTTTTTTTTTTTTTTTTTTTTTTTTTTTTTTTTTTTTTTAATTGCATGAAGGATTCAAAACCTTTTTTTTAATTGGTAGTGTGGGGATATATCCAGGAGATGCCGTTATAGAGGAAAAGCAAAAATCTCCATGCTAAAAATTTACACCTGCTGTGTGGTAAACTTGCTTTGTTTCATGTGTCTGTTGTGAGTTGACTGGCTCTCCCCTAGGTTTTACGCTCCTTTGCAAGGATCTTTTTGCAGTCTCCCCTTTTTTTGCATGGAGTTTCTTACAACTGTCTTTACTGTGGGCCACAGCCCTAAATATTGAATATTATGGTGCAGATTTAGGAAGTGAGTGATGTGCAAATAGGAATGAGAATGAAAATCATGGAAAAAAAGCCTGTTCATGTTACTGAACTTGACTGCTTGTTACTTTGTTTTGATGTTAACTTTGGAGATTATCCTTCAAAGTTTTCGTTCTTCAGGATAAGTCTTCTACTGGTTTAGAAGAAAGTAGAAATTGTAGTTCTACTTTACAATTTGTGATTTTTTTTCTTATAGTTTATTTTGCACTTCCCCTTTTTCCATCCTCATCACCCTATCTCCAGTTTCCAAAAGGGAACTGATGAGTTATATTTAGATCACAAATCGAGGCACAAAATAGATTGTATTTCTTATAGCACCTTTGAAGTCTAGACATAAATATTTATTTTATATTTGTATCAACAACACATCTACATGAGAATTTCCAACCTATGTTCATTCATTCTGGAGAATTAAAATCAAATCCCCTCATTACAGTGAAAACGTGTGGGTATTTTCTCCAATTTCTGAAATGTTAGTTGACAGATGAGCATGTTAGTTGCAGGTAAGACTTAGGTTTTTTTGATAGTAATTTTAGCCCAGGTACCACTTCAGTAGTATAAATAGATTGTAGCTTAAATGAATAATTAAGATTCTTTTTGTGTATTTTCTTGTGCTTCTCAATTCTATCAATTCTACAAAATACACAGTGTGTGGTTGGCTCAGTTTTTCTGCATTCTACTCTTGATTATTTTTTTAGCACATGTTGAAGGAGTTGTTGCAGAGTCAAGCTCATAACGTTACATGAAGTTATTGTTAAAGTTTTTCTTTCATGCATTAGAAGTGTTTTGGTTGTAAAGGGAAATTATCAAATTTGCAAGTATGTACCAGCCCCCTACCTCATATATGTATATATGTGTTATAGAATAGACTCCAACCCTTGGTATACCACTTTGCTTCCAAGAGAAGCCTTGTATTGGAGTTTTAGTCATTTCATTCATTGTTTATGTGTTTCCCTGCTATATGCAAGTCCAACTAATACACTGAACCATATAGGGAAAACATTTGCTGTAATCATTGTAGATCCCTGCTTATTTCATGTGTAATGAAGCAGGCTGAATCTGCAGAGCAGAAACTTTTATAGTAGTAGTATTCAAAAAATTTTTATGAAGGACCTCAGTTTTTGCATTGCAGACTTTTACTTCAACCTTCAACTCATGTTGTTGTTATATATTGCAGTTGTTTTATTAGATCGTTCTCTTGGGAGCTGTATAGGGACTTTGTCTTCATGTGTCTCAAGTCCTTTTTTTTTTTTTTTTTTTTTTGGCATGTGTTGTAGACTGAAAATGAACAGCAATCCATGAATAGAAGTATTAGCTAGATAAGTTTTTTTAAATTGAGTTAAGCTTGTTGTCTGTACACAAATATGATGAGGGGGGTTTCATTAGTGGGAGTGGAGAGGAATGGACATCTTTATTTGGACATGTTTCCTATATATATAACTTGTGTTTTTTTTTCTCTTTCTTCTTTCCAATTTGCAGATAAGCCTTTAAAGAAGCGAAAACAAGAAAACAAGCCACAGGAGGCTGGGGGTGCTACAGGAGGAAACAGACCAGCTTCTCAGGAGACAGGTTCTGCGGGAAATGGGGCAAGGCCTGCATTGATGGTCAGTATTGATCTTCAACAAGCAGGAAGAGCAGACTCTCAGGCAACAGTACCTCAGGATTTGGACACCATCAAAAAACCTGAAGAAATTAAACAGTATAATGATGGGTTTGTGTGTATTCCCCAAGAAGACACTGGTGGAGTTCTTAAACTTAAGCCTGAAAACCATCCCGAGATCCTTAGGAAAAAGTCTGACTTTGAGGGCCAGAAGACAGATATTCAGCAAAATGAGAACAGACAAATGGAATTCCAACAAAACGAGAGCAGGCGGTTGGAAAGCAAACACAATGAAAACAAACAGGTGGAAGCTAAACATGAAAGCAAGCATGAAAGCAGACAAATGGAAGTGAAACAAAATGAGAACAGACAGACAGAATCAAAACAAAATGAGAGCCGACAAATGGAGATGAAACAAAATGAGGGAAAACAAAATAATGGCAAGCAGGAAATAAGGCAAAGGCCTGAAACGCCAAAACAGAAGACTGAAGGCAGGCCTGAAACGCCAAAACAGAAGACTGAAGGCAGGCCTGAAACGCCAAAACAGAAGGCCGAAGGCAGGCCCGAAACGCCGAAACAGAAGGCCGAAGGCAGGCCCGAAACGCCAAAACACAGACATGATAATAGGAGGGACTCCAGTAAACCATTATCAGAGAAGAAAATTGAACTATCTAGGCATAAACCAGATGTGAAATCTGATCCTTCAAGGATGAAATCTGAAAGTAGATCTGATCCGGGAAAGCAGAGACCAGATGGGCGTTCAGTGTCTGATACTCCAAGGCGTGACCATGACAGCCTTAAACAAAGGCCTGAGGACAGAGGGGAGTCGGAGAGATACAGAGGAGACCCATCCAAGATTAGAAGACCTGAATATTTGAGATCCTCAAACAAAAGCGAACATGATTCTAAGCATGGTATTAAATCTGATGGTTCCAAAACTGAGAAATTGGAAAGGAAACATAGACATGAGTCTGGTGAATCAAGGTTTTCTTCTGCGGATCAGAAATCAAGACCTGACAGCCCTCGTATAAAACAGGAAAGTAAAGGAGATTCTAGTAAATCAAGACCTGATAAAACTGGTTTTAAATCACCTAACAGCAAGGATGAACGAAGGACAGATGGTAATAAGAGTAAAGTAGATAGTAATAAAGCACATGCTGATAACAAAGCAGAGTTTCCCAGTTATTTGTTGGGGGCAAGATCTGGTGCGTTGAAACATTTTGTCATTCCCAAAATCAAGCGTGATAAAGATGGCAATGTCACTCAGGAGTCAAGAAAAACGGAAATTAAAGGTGAACAGAAAGATAAAGTAGAAAAGATTGGTCTAGTTGAAGATCTAAATAAAGGAGCTAAGCCTGTAGTTGTTCTTCAGAAGCTATCTTTGGATGATGTGCAGAAATTTATTAAGGATAGAGAAGATAAATCAAGGAGCTCTTGTTTTAAACCTAACAAGAACAAGTCATCCAAATCTAATAAAGGTAAGATTATTTTAATGTTAATTACATTGTTTTGCATATTTCTTCAGTTCCTTTAGACTTGCTATTGCAGTGGTCAGTAATTTAGCTCAAACATGATAGTTAATTTATGTGTTTGCTTACATGATGATTTTGGGGAATCAAACTGAAACTGCTCTCATTAACATCTAAGAACTTGTTAGTGTTGAAAATCTTGCTCCAGTATAAATGAAGTGATTTATTTAGTGAATATGAATAGTAAATATTTATTTACTCTAATCCAATATGAAGGAACGCTTAAGTGATTTTAAACTGTACTTCTACTACAGTAGTTTATTCTGGTAATTTACCTAATTAAACATAACTGATGTATGTATGATTTAAATGAGTTTAAGTGTGGCCATATAAGGTATTGGTACTACTGTAGATAAATTAGTGCACTTTGAACAGTGGAATATGCTACATAGACCGGCTGTAAGACAATTTCATGCTTTTAAATAGAGATGAATGCAGGTTTCCAGGGAGTGCTTTGACGTGGTGCAGAACACTGTTACAAGATCCCATCTGACTCTTACACTATAAATATGACACTTTGGGGGAACCAACACCTTAGACTGTGTGACAAGAAACTTCAAAAACCATCCTGTGTTTACTGCTTGACTCTTTTTCCATTTTAGAATCAAGTCTTTAGGTGAACTCAAACATCATTGTCTTTAAGGTCTAGTATATTCATGATGTGAAGAGTGTCTTATTCAGCGTAGTTGGTAGATTTAATATCTAATTGTTTGTCTGTTCTGCTGAATTTAATGTTTTTGATGATTGCTATTCTTCTTGCTGTATAACTGTCTTTTTTGGTTTCAAACTGAAGTAGATCATTTCACATTGTGAAAGGCAGGTTAATTTGTTTTTTAATTTTAGGCTCTAGATAACTATGCATTTCAAATTCTTATATTGCACATTTACAGAGTTATGTTTCAAAATAGACAAATAAGTGGCAAAGGAGAGGATTTCAACTTTGTACAGGATTCTTTATGAGCACATAGTTGCAGGTATTTCGTGATGCTGAAGAATTTGAGATTATTTTTTCTTTTCTTGCAAGCTTATTAAATGAATGATGTAGGAACCATCTTTGTGAATATATAAACACTTTTATGTGCAAAAGTGAAGGCTGTGCAAGTAATTTATTGTGATGCATCTCTCTGCTAACCAGATTGTGAGTGACTCTTGGACTTGTAAAGATTTAGCAGTTCAAGATGAATGTCACTTTTATGAAGTATCAGCCTCCCTGTTAAATATTTTCCATTTATCCTGAAAATACAAACATTTTCCTTTCTCTGAGGCTCAGAGCAGGCAAGATTTGAGTTTCTAACAATAATTAGTATCTGGAATTAGCCATAAGATTATTACACCTTTGAAGCCATCTATGTTTGAAGATTTCAAATGAAACATTTATGTTCCTGACAGAGAATACTGAAAGTTTTCTTAGAGTTTTCAGCACTAATCTTCAAAAGATAGCCTTTTAATTCACACAATTTGATGTGCAGAAAATGTTTAGAAATTTGAGATCTCTTCGAGCTGTGTACAATGCAAGGATACTTTCTGAAATGTTAAAATCCTTTTTTTCTGTAATTTGCTTTGTCTGTATTTATGCAGTTTGTTTTAATAATGTCTGATGGTTTTAGTGACTTCTGTAATCAACATAACCGTAGCTGCGTCACACGAGCAATGTGCTCATTTTGAACTTGAGTTTATAATTTTTCTGGAATGTTTTTGTTGTTTTGTTTGCAAAGTTCGTACATGTGCCTTTATTCTCCTAAAAAGTATATTCCAGGTAGTGAGGAAAGTTTTAAATGAAGCATCAGTCTCTTTCGCTGTTGTATCCTGAAGAAGATTCTTGTGATGTTATTCCAAATAAGTTTAATGAAGAGAATTATGTAATTAGATTTCACTTACAAATCAAGTTTTGGATTTTCAACCAGACAGAATCTGGAGAAATCGTCATTGTCTTTATATTTTTCATGTATATTTCTAGTTTTACATTTCTTGTCTAGTTTCCTCATAAATTACTACTTTCTGGGTTATATTGTACTGTATAATTAGGTGAACTGAAGTGTTTTTAAAAGGTTCCTAACTCTGATAGGTATCTGTTCATAAGGCATAGTCTGTTTGGCAAGAGCTGACTGGCTGATCCTGAAAAGATCCATGTCATTCTTACAAATCCATCCTCCCTCTGCTTGAGGGGAGTGTTGTTTGTAGCGTCATTCCTTACTTTGAATCTATTTTTACAACTGCAAATGTAGTTTTCATAAACATTCTATATTTAGTTCATCCTACATCTCTTATTAGGTAGTAGCAAACTTCTTCGAATTGCTTTTAGTATCTCCATCCCACTTCTTCCATTCCTCTTGGTCCGTGTAGCTTAGTAAATTTTGCTGTTTAACTTTTCTTTGTTATCTCCTTGTATTCCATGTTCTTTGTTTGTCCTTTCTCATCCCTCCATTTCTGAAGGAACATCTTTTACTAGCATGATTACGTGTAGATGCATGGTTTAGCTTTCATACAGTTTGAAGTAGTTTTACTTCATCTAGTTCAAAACACCATTTACACAGTTATTCCATTGGGAGAGACTTAGGATATTTTATATGCACTTGTTATAAAGATAAATACTTTGTGTGGTGAAAACCTGTACTACTTTTAATAACACTTTTCAAAATCATACCTTTACTTGGCACCTGGATTAGCCTTGCATGGTACTATAATAAGACGGAACAACATTTTAGTAAAATTTTATGCTGAAGTTTGGAAATTTGTTAAGACGATATATGTCTAGAAAGATAACCATCAACTGCAGTGTTACAGAGACTGGCGGAAGGAAGGCATTAATAAATCAAACCTTCATTTTTAAAATCTTTAACCTACATTTTAGAAAGATTTTGCTTTTGTACAAATTTTTAGCTAGTATGTGACTGCTAAGATTGAATCATTCTCACAGTCCCTTTGATGTTTACAGGGAAGAAGCAACGTTTCTCCCTTTCCTTTGGTCTGTCAGCATTTCTGTAAAAGATGCACTGGAGCTCAGAGGAAAGTTGCAGCAATTCTTTTTGTGGCATTTTTATTGAGTGGTCATGTGAAATTTTGTGGCCTGTTTTCCCAGGTTGGAATGAATTGTAACACTTTTATTTTTATTTTTATTTAATATCTGTAAATGCCTTATTGTGCTTTTATTGGAAATCTGTGTTGTGGAAACCTCCCTGGAACTTTTCCATTCTTTATGGTTCTGCCTGCAGTGCTGAGGTCATGTGTTTGCTATCCTTCCTTTGCAGAGCTTCAGTGAGTACTTCCAGGCTGCTGCTTATGGCTGTACTGCTCAGCTCCCTGGAAAGAAGAACTGCCCTCTGGTTTCAGTAACTTGTTCTGACCCTGACAGGAACTGTCATTGTCTGCCTGTGTGAGGAGTTGTCTGCCCTGGTTTGTATGTGTTTGCAGGACTGGTTTTTCAAAGCAAGCTCCTTGTGTGTAATGCAAGTTTTATTTCTAGGATTTGTATAGAAATATCTGTTGAGTCTTCAAATGTCACCTAAAAAGACCTTGTTGAAAAAAAAAATAATAAATTGAAGAATCTAATGCCCAGTGCTTATCCTTCATAGCTTAGGTAGTTTTTATAGAGTTTGATTATCTGTACTTGAACTTAAAGCACAGGTTTTCATAGCTCCTACAAGTCTGCCTAACAACACTGTCCTATTGTGCTCTGAAATTTGAGTAATGATACTCTGTTTTCTGAAAGCTGCTCTTTATAGATATTTTTATAGGAACAGCTAAAGATTTTGCTGTAAGTTACTCTTACTAGCCTTTAATATCATAGTGTTGATACAGTGCTTCTGGATTTGCTGTTTTATGCTTGTGTGTTTCTTTTTAAATTCCATTTTAATTTTTTTGAAACAAAAAATACACCAGCCAACTCCACACTTGAATTATAGCACTGCTGGAAGCAGTTTCCCTTGTGAAGCAGTGTAATCGGTGAAGTGGTCAGCTTCCAAGGATGGCAGGAGAGAGAATTTTCCTGTATCCGGGTCCTGGCAGGACTGCCTGTGCCTCCCTTGTGCCTCTTGTCACTGTCCCTGGGCTGCATAGCAAAGCTACTCCTGTAGCTGCTCCCTGTTATTTCCTTTTCTGTGGTATTATTGACTACCTCCGTGGAACTTCACTAGATTAGAACAGGAGCAGTCTATCTCCGGTGGCATTAGAAGGATCTAAAGATATTGTGGATTTACATCCAACATATCCATTAGATATCTTAATATGTACTTTGTCCACTTATTACTCTTTTGCTTCTTCTTTCCCCCTCTCCTTTTGATATTGTTTTGAACAGGAACATTTTAATAATATTCCAGACATCATTTAATCAAAAGCTAAAAATAAATTCTTGATAATGTGTTAAATCCAATAGTCCAGAAGGATCTTACTTCTTAATTCTGCTTACAGGGATGACATGTCCCTGTAAGCAAACTCCCCTCAGGAGTTTGCTTGGGTGCACATTGGCTTTGTGTACTGCCTGGAGGCTTTTGGTGTTGTTTTTTTCAGAGTAGATGTTGGAAAAAAACATCTTTAGTATGTTCAGTGTGTTGTGTGTTAATATCTGCTAGGCATTCAACAGGTGCCTCCTGGAGTCCTTTCTTGTCTTAGTTTGTTATCTTAACAAGAGAAATTTTGACAGAAATTTTGTCTGGAGGCTGCATTGAGTTCTCCATTACTCATCTTTGTCACTACAGTGCATATCCCAGTGCTTGTTCTCGCAGTTCTTGTTCTCCTGTTGTGTCTCCTCTGGATAGGAAGAGTGATCCTCGTGTGTTGAACTGCTGGTTCTTAACAGTGACAATAAACAGGCCTGAACTTAGTTACCTTATGCTTTGGTTCACCTGAAGTATAATGGTTTTTCTGTTTGGAGATGTAGGAGGACCTTCCTAATTAGTTTACTTTTGAAAAATAACTTAGGCAATCTGATCTTTCAGAGCGATCAGGCCTTTTGTTGAAGTCTGTTTGGTTTTTGGGCTGTGATGCTCAATTAAGTTCCTCTTTGTTTCTGGGAAAAGCTTCATCAAAATTGTTGCATAAATAATCAATGCAAAGTGCATTGTGACATACACAAATGGGGCCACTAATTTATCTGACATACGCAACGCAATATGGAATCTGACATTTGCAAACTTCAAGTGTCAAAGCATCTGAATACAGATGTTATTTCTTACCTTATGTACAAGGCTATATCAACAAAAGCATTGGTTTGAATTTTCTTTAAAATGGTAAATATGATAAAAATTCAAGTATTTACTGCTGGTAAAATGACTTTTCTATTGCTTAAAGTTCTCACCAGTTCTACGTGGCTGCTTTCATCTAAGCAAATTTGAACCACAAGCTTCAAACTTTGAATTTGATTCTTGTTCGTTGATAGCAGTGAATATAATAGAAGGACAGAGAGCTATTTGTTCTTCAAATTGCTGAATTATTGTTTTATCAGATAAAAGTTCCTTAAGAATATTCACTCATAAGTATCTTAGAAGAAGCAAACAGTGGAGGAGCTTCCTGTGATGATATTTTGAATGCTAAAGACCAAGAATTTTTCCATGGTAGCATAAGGTAAAAGCAGAACTTTTTGATGACCTGAAAGTCAGAAATCACATGTAAATTACTGTGTGTGTTTGGCTTATGATCTGCAAAGATCTTGCTTGCTTTACATTGCCTATATAGGAGTTTCTCCAGTATAAGCCAAGGTTAAAAGTTGCATTTGAGGTGCAATTTGATTTTATGTAGTAGAAGTCTGTCGTCTTAGGCGAGCCTTCTTGGCTGAATTCTTAATTTCTAAATACTCTTATCTTTAAAGTATCTTTCAAAGTAGCCTGCTCTAGTATCCTTTTAAAGACTGTTGAAGATGAAAGTTGGAAAACAGCAGTAAGAATAGAAGAACTTGGGGCTGTGGTGGCTGCAGCAGTTGGTCAGCGAGCTGATGACCGATGTCCGCACACTGCAAGCCCTGGTGCCCCGTGGCAGCACTTGCTGCATGTGCATTCCCGGCTCTCTGCCTGGGGCCTCCATGAAAACCTCTGCCCTCAGTCCAATTCTGATCTCCATTTTGAAGAATATTTTGAAGTACTTTTGATTCTGTGCTGCATCATCACGACCTCTACTGTGGCGTGCAGTTACATATTCCCTGTCCATATTCTTTCTTCTTGGACTCTCCATCATGGGTCATATTTTCAAGGCCAGAACCAAAGTCTGGAATATAAATCAGGAATGTGAACCTCTCCTCCTTTGAGCCAAAATCTGGGAACCTTCCTCCTTGGATTCTTTTTCCAAGATGTCTTCAAGGCCTTCTGTTTGCCCATCCATGAGCAGCATCTGTGGGCTCTTACAGAACATGCTTTGTTGTAACACTGCTGTTCCCCTCTGTCCAAATGCCTCGCAGTGCAGAATCCTGTGCTCCCAGTTGCTCAGGGGGTGGTTGCTGAGGGGCTCTGAGCCTCCCACGTGTTTGGTGTGTGTGCATAGGGATTAGCTGGCGTGCCCAGAGCTCAGCTCTTATCTCTGCTTGTACATGGTGAGGATAAGGAGCTGGAGAAAGGGCTTTTAGCCTGCTTATAGGATGTGTCTGCCTTTCCACAAACTCCTAGGGCAGAGAATGGGGGAGGAAAGAGGAAGGCCACTGATATAGATGGACTACTTGTCAGATTTGGTTTTGGTCTGTATTTGAATGGATGTTCCTCAGCTGGTGACATGGCGGTGAGATGAATGTGGGACTCTGTGTCATGAGCATACATACCTTCAATGTGCTTTGAATCTCTGGGTAAAACTCTTCTGTTTTCTAGCATTTCCCCATCCCTTCTTAAAAATGTCCATGGCACAAAATTTCTTGGAGGAGTGTGAAACTGATGGGCAAGGAGCTCCCCTCCCCCAAGTAAGAGTGAACTCAGTGCGTCATATAATGGAAACACTGCGGCTGGAGAACTCAATCTGTGGGTGTGAGATAGGGACACAGTGAAGGCCCTAGCTATAAAATGCCAGAACGTTTTAAGGATAAGAGCAGGAGATCCTAGGTGTATCCCATATAGGATATATATTGGAAAGGATGGCTTTAGATTTGCACAGTGAGGGATTTTTGAAAGTCCAGCTTTCCCAGGCAAGCTGGTCATCACTCACTGATAGTCGCATGGACCTTCTCCATCCATGCCTGAGGGTGCTACTCTAATAGCACTCAACAACTTTGAAAGGATGTTTATTTTCCAGACATCTTCGTGAAGTGGGGAGATACTTTTATCCTCACTTCTATCATTCAGCTCTCTGTCTAAAAGAGAAATCTGTCTGCCTGAGTAATTTGCTAGACTTAAGCTGTGACTCTATCTTCTTGTAGTTATGACGCAACCATGCAACGAGAAGGGAGACAGTCTCATTGTAGAATAAGAATATTTCATTTGAGTTAGTACTGAGAGTTTGAAGGTGGTTTGAGATGAGCTTAAAAAAGAAGTTTTCACACCTGCATGTGTGTAAGTGGAAAAGATGGAAAGTCAAGTTTTGTGTCCCCTCCACAAAAGCAAGTAGCGCTGTTCCCTCTTATACCTTTTCATGCTGTTTCATATAGTATTTTGACATTTAAGATGTTTTCCATTTAAAAATGAAAGGTGTATATACAATATTTACAATTATAAAATTTCATGAACTATATGTAGTTTTCCTTATTACAAACTATCAACACACAGAAATGAGAAAGATAGTGTATGACAGTCAGCTTGTGGCAAGCTCTGTGACCATAAACCTTTCTGGTTTCAACTACAGGATTTGTTGTTGTTGTTTTTTGTTCTTCTTCAGATGTTCATTTGCCTCTCTAGATTCATGTGCAAACATTATTTTGTTGTCACAAGCATCTTAAATTAACTATATATATAAGCAAACTGCTAGGTGCCTTAGTGATTGCCTCTACTGTCGTGAGCGGCCCTTGCAGCAGTGGAGGTGACAAGTCAGAGTTTAGGCTCCCAGCTCTACTTGATCTTGTTGGCTGGTTAATTCTTAGGAAATAGCACCAATCTGTTACTCTTTCCCCTACTTCGAAAAAGTAAAGGCAATCACTGCTGGCAAAAGAATAAAGTTTATTGGAGTAGGTTTTGATTTCATGACAGGAACTAGTTCTCTGATCCTGGAAAGCTGACCTAAGTGCCAGTAAATGTATCATGCCTCTTTCCATACCTGCTTGCTTGAAGTTGTCCCATGAAGCCAGGTGAGAATAATCTGGCCTTGCTGATTGCTGTATTGAAGGAGCTGTACTGGCCATGCTGAACGAACGGAATACAAATCAATAATGATGCTATATTTTTTTTTCTGTTTAACCCAACTTGAAGGCATTCTCATTTTGGATGCATCTTCGTGAAGCAGAGATGTTTATTTAATTTTCAAGTTCAAAGTGATGTGTGTTTTGTATCCCTCTGGTTAGGTTTTGCATAGTGTTAGGTAAAGTTACAGACTGTTCTTCAAACATGAAACAACATGAGCAGAAAGGGACTCTGAACCTTTTGAGTCTGTTCTGTCTTCTGTTTTTTCTTAGTCTGCACATGAAGAGGGGAAAAGTTATATCCACTGGAAAGCTATAGAAGTTTTCCTGCTATACAGGATGAAACATTTTCAAAAGCTTCCCAGGTGGAAATAGAACATGGTCAGAGACTTCCAGCCTAATTCATTTTTAGCTGAGGAGTTTCCTGTTTGATTTTTGCACTGTAATACATTTTGTCAAAAAAATCGTGTTAAGAAACAAGTGTCTTGGCAGTCATTGGGCATCTAGTAACAGCTTGAGCTTCTTTGGTGTCTTCTCTAAGAAACGTGTTGAGCAGTCACTGCAGCAGCAGCAGCTTGTGCTTCCTGCAAGCAAGAAATATTTAAGCCATGCAATAGATCTGGACGAGCACTGAGGAAGAAATGGTTGTTGGTGTGTGGCAGCTCTTCGGAATGAATTGTTCTTATTGCTGTTCTGTGACTTACTCCTCTTTTTCATTGATGTGCAGTATATTGATGCTGAGGTTCCCTGCAGTGGAGCCAAGATTGGGTTAGGAAGGTGGTTTTCTCCCTTTATTAGAGTGGAGGCGGATTTGAGAATATGTGTATACACTGCCTGAAGAACACTGATGTCTGGGGGCTGTTTCAAGTGTATTGTGTATGCCCATCACACACTGCAAAGATGCTCATTTCCCTTTGAGGACAGCTCTTCCTAAAGCTTAGTTTATTGGAATGCATTCCTACTAACTTACGGAGTAATTTTTTAGTGAAGTTACTTTCTCCTTTGCTTTTAAATAGACCATGTGGAGTAAGGAGAATGTAACTGCTTAAAATGGAGACAAGAAACATGATATAAAGTCTTAGTAAACTTAATTACAAAAATTGAGCATGGCATCATATGTGCTTTTTGGAAATACTGTTAGATGGTTTTAGGTTGTATATCTTTTTAAACTTTTTTGACTAGTATCCCTGCAACCTACAGGAGAATTAGCAAGGATTTTATAACCTAGTATTTGTTGCCATGTGACCAGATTCTTAGGAATGACTGGATCCTCCGTAGTTTTGGTATATCCCTCTGAACAGCTTCATGTTTTATAATAAATTAATTTTCTAAAAGAAGGATCTTAGTAAGATGTTACTAGAGAGGGAGGAGTGAGTCACTCTGACATTAAAACATTAACATTAAAAAAAATTAACAACATATTGTCCAGAGTCCCAAAATATGTAATATTCTTGAATTCCTTTTAGAAGGGTAGAGAATCCTTCCCCGTGTATGTCTGAGTTGTTGCTACATGTGCCGTCATGTGCAACTCCTTTGTGTTGCATGAGTAAAACTCTGTGGAATTGGTGATTTGCAGTCCTCAGCAGCTGAGGAAACGATGCTGCTCCAGAGTGGCTCCAGGTAACTTGTGAATGAAACAGAAACTGCAAAGAGGGCATGAGGGCGTTATGAAGGGAACTTCAAAATAATTTGTTTGTTCCCTTTTCTGCTACTTTATTGAATAGAAAAAGAAAAACTAAGACAAACTCTCCAATGAAATAAAAGTGGGAAAGATTAGAGTCTGATTTAAGTAAATATCTGTAGAGGGAGCATTTCAAGTAACTTTTTGAATTGGATAATTTTAGCAATCATTCTGTTTTAAAATTAACTTTTCCTAATAGAGTAGGAAGGGTTTGAGATATATTTATAGAGAATGTGTTGGTTTCTGTAGGTTGTCATGCATCCAGCTTTTAAACATATGTCTTGCACACAGACAACTTTTATTCCTTTACCCACAGCTACTTTTTTCAGTATCGTTATTTGAACAAATTTTAGGTAGGCTTCAAGCCCTATGAGTATTTGTTGGTTTTAGTGGATTTGCTCAGGCTGCATAAAACTGAGCATATATGTGAGAGAAACGTGGTCAGAGACCCTTTGGTGAGTGCTCTGTTTCTGTGGAAATTGTTTTTGAGCATATTCATATATGACTTTCCCCTGGGTCTGGGGCTGATCTAAGCAAACTGCTCTGCAGAAACTGTGGTCCTTCAGAGAGACATGGATGAGCAATGCAGACACATCAGCACTCAGCTGCAGTGGGGCAGCTTCCACATTGGGAGGCCTGTTTGGTGTTCAGCTCCTGAAAGGAAGTAAATAAATGTGGCCATAGAGTCGAGGTAAAGCACAGAGACATGATATCTTCAGGAAGATATCTTTGTATTTATTATTTTTTTAATTAGGAATAGGTATAGTAAATATGTTTAAAAAATAAATGCAATTAAAAAGAATTCAGAGGACGATATATTTTGCAGGGTGTTTTTTTTTTATATATGCGATAAACTGCAAATGATTTCTTCTCTGTCTATAAATGATACAATTTACCTTGGGGAAGGAGAGAGAGGCACTTACGACAAAAGTGTTTGTTCTTTTTTGAAAGAGATTTACAATTCTGTCAGATAATCTGCAAATCTGTGTAATAGGCTGTGTGGTAAATAAAGATAAAACTTCAAAACAAACCCCAAAGAAACACTGAGCCAATTTGCTGTGTTTATGTCCCTGGCAAAAGACTTCACAGTAAATTTTGGAGATCATTAGGAAAACTGACTTTGTATAGGTCTCAAAATGTGATGGGAATGGTGAGATGCTGCCTTAACTGTATGTTCCCGGGGAAAAAGTGGTATTTTCCAGTTTGTTGTTTTTCTGTATTAAACAAAAAACCTTCAACTTTGTGTAACAAAATTATGCAAAAATCTGTGTTCTATTATGAAAATATTACTAGGAGACAAGAAACGACTTGTAGTGGAGTTGTCAGCAATTTGGCTTTTATTTAAGGATATTAAGAATATCCTCTACCTACTGGTAAAGGGGAAATTGATCTCTCACATGCACTAGGGAATATGTTTGAGACTAAAGAGAACTGTAATGAGATAAAATGAAACCTACACTTTCAGGAAAAAAACCCACTGTCAAAATTACCAGAGAAGGAACCAAAATGAGACTTAATTTTTTGGAGTGGAGCAAAGATGACTTTTTACAGAAGAAATGCACTGATTAGTATTTGTTCTATTTATATGCTTGGTAAAAAAGAATTTTCATTGAAAGAGATATATGTGCAGTATATTCTGTTAATATATAGATGCAGTGTGACCACTGTGTACAACTTTAGAAAGGACTGTCAAATACATACGTGTATATTTTTCCTGTGACGTTGTTAGTGGATGTACTATAAGCAGTTCTGGAGAAGGGTCTGTAGTTTCAGGTCCTTATTTCTATCTTCCAATTCACCTGTATTCTTCTTATTCTCCATTAATAGGTAGCATAGATCAGTCAGTGTTGAAGGAGCTGCCTCCCGAGCTGCTGGCAGAGATCGAGTCCACCATGCCCCTCTGCGAACGCGTCAAGATGAACAAGCGCAAGCGGAGCACGGTCAACGAGAAACCCAAGTACGCCGAGATAAGCTCTGATGAAGACAATGACAGTGAAGAAGCTTTTGAATGTAAGTAGAATGTAATGCTGTTTCCACTGCTAAACAAGGCTAATATTTTGCTCTTGCAAAAAGTTTTACGTAATTTATTATTATTATTAAGTTGTCTAACTGAAGTCCTAGAAAAACAAGGTAAATTTGGTGTCCAGGCAATGATTTGGCCAAAGAACTTTCTTCAAAAACAAAAAATAAATAACAACAACAAAAAAAACTCCACTTCATTTCAGTTCCCACTCAGGATGAAAAGCTACAAGCTGTTAGTTTTCCTTTCTCATAACCTTATGGGGAACCAATGCCTATGTCTTTATTTTTATAGTTGTGTTATGAAATTTTTAAGTCAGATTAAAAAAATGCTATGTAAAGCAACTCAGAAAATTTCTATACAAACCTATGGAAAGAAAATTTTAGTTTAACATTAAAAATCATTACTTGGTTTTGTTGGTAAGGAAAGCAAATCAGCCCTGTTGCATCTTTCTGATAGGATATTTTGATAATATTTTTGCCTAGATATTTCTTAAAAACATTTTTTTCTTCTAGTATTTTCCTGGTGTAAGTACTATTTATTACCAGGCAAACTGGCAATTACTTCTGATGGGTTCTCAGAATGGCATTTGCTGCTGCTACTGGTCTTAAATGCTTTCAAAGGAAAAGAGAAAGCATTTATTGAGAATTTTGTGATGTGATCAGGTAATCAACATATGGATTGGAAGAAAAAATAAATTGCCATATGCATCTAGGTTAAGAAGGGATTTCCCACATATTATTAAGAATTTACTTAGTTTGTATCCATAGGAATTCAGTTAACACTGAAAAGAAACATTGAGTTAGTTCACAATGAATACCTCCTTGACTGTGTTGCTTAGGCAGTGCTGCAGGAGGCATTGCTGCTAACCTGAGAAGGCACCTCATGTAATGATTTTTTTTATTATTATTATATTTATTATTTATTATATTTATTATTTATTACATTATATATTTATTATTTATTGCTTTACTTCTGTAAACTTTATTGAACTCTTATCAAACACAAGATTTTCTCCTTGGACTCCAAAAGAGATGATGTCCTGTTTCTTTAACTAGTTTCAAGTTCTCCTTTAATTGACATGTAGCATTTCTATGTGCATCCACATACAAAATCAGAATGGAGGGACTTCTCTGATCTTTCTCAAAGAAGCAGAAAAGAATATCCCATTTTCTTTTAAAATACTACCAAAATGATATTGATTTGACTGTCAGTCTGAGATCTTGAGGTAACTTTCTGCCACTCAGTATGGCAAAGCACTAATGGTCATTTGCTTCTTTCAAGTTTGTATATTAAAATCTCTGTTTACTTTGTAACATAACATCACATGTTCATGATATTAATAAAGAAGGGAAATAAAGAGAGGGTAAAACAATATTGCTCAACTTGGAAAGGAGAGGATTGTTAGAAAATTAAGGGGCATCTTAGTAATGTAGTCATTAGTGACAGTAGTTGAAATCTTAAATATAGGACAGTAGAAATTCTTGAATATAGGAAATTAAGAGGAAAAAATCACAATGATTTTATGCTTTGAGGGATTAGATTCATTATGTCAACTTAAGAGATGTTAACATGATTCTGAACAGCTCAGTGGGGATATCAAAGGGAGGGAGGAGGAAAATCTCCCAAAGGGAGATAATATTCTCTCCCAAAGGATACTGCAGAACTGAACTGAAAACAAGAGACAGTGACCATTATGATTTGTGTCAAACACACTCCATAGATTTGTACTTTTACAAGAATACATACTTCAAATTTATTTTTTATGACAGAAACTTGCCGTACAAAAGTGTATAAAAGTGATTGTTGTACAAGATAAATTCCTTTGAGCAACCGTGAAGATGGGTCAGTGCAAGAAAACTAAATGGTAGGAAATTCAAAATTAGTCAAAGGAAATCCATCTCTACTATAAGTGCTAGATGGGGTGTTCCATAAATGCTTGAAAATCTTCAGAAGGAATTTGGGTATTTATATTCTGGATATTATTTATATATGAAATGAATAATTTTGGAAATGTTATTAAAATTGTCCTTTTAATCAGTCTTAATAACTTCAAAATTGGTAGAGCAGTGATTAGATTCTGAATAGCTGTTTTTGTGTCCGTCTTATTTACCTTACAGAGCCAACACAGTCTATTTAGTTAAGCAGCACTGACAAACTGATCAGTTTTAAGTTTTTACTAAAAAGTAATGTTGGAAGTTACCTTTCTCATGAAGATGTAGCTGGGGTCAGAATTTGTCCTTCCTAGTTTGATGCTGAGGAAAGCAGAGAAAACTTATATATGTTTGTAAACTGAATAAATTTGAGCTGGAAATCATTGAGGGAGTGAATAATGATTTTTTTAAAAAATCATTAAAAAACAGAAATGGGAACAGAAAAACTCTACAATCTAATTACTCGTTCCTTAGACCAGTATGACCTTAAGTTCAAAACTTTTGATTTTGAGAAGAAAAAATGATTAGTTTGAGCCTAGATTGAATACAGTTTATATCCTAGTATCTGTGATATTCTCTTTCCTATGCCTCTCAGTAAACTGGCGTTTTAGAAAGGACTGTTACAATTCCGCATAAGCCCTTGGATCCAGTTTGCTCCCCATATATGATCTTAACTCTCTAAACATAAGGAGAGTGGAATAGACACACACATATACAGATGTTAGGGTTGTTCCCATGCAGGTTCCTGGGAATAACAAAATCTGCTGGTCTAGAATGTAATGTTTTGGAGCCATTTTCATCTTTACATCAAGTTCTGTATCATATATTTTATTTGTTAGACCAGTTATCCTGTTACATTAGAGAATGGAGAATTGGATGAATTCATGGATGAAACATTATATCCTCCTCAATTTGTGTTAAATCCCAGCATCTCTACCCTTCATGGCACAAGACTGTCTTTGAAAATAGCAGAGACTTCCTCCCCATCCCCTAAATGTCTGATTTCATCCAGGCTCTGTTTCTGCCTGTACAACATTTGTCCAACATTTGTCCATTTTTCTTCACTGTTCAGCTCTGCTAAGTTATTTTGATCCTGACTGAAAACCAGTTTTGTTTTCCTTCTGTGGTACATGTGCATTGTCTGCCTCGAAAGCTGAGCTTCCAACTTTCTGCTTTTATACTGAATTCTGTACAATATGTATCAAGGCAAAATTATAGATATGTTGGCAATAGAATATCCTTAAGCAATTAGATCATCAAGTCTCATTGAAACTTTCTGTGTTGAATGCATAAAACCATCACTGAACTGAAACTTGGGCACCACCTATAGCCACAGTTTAGATAACAGAAAAAACTATCTTGGTGTCCTCTCATGAAAGGAAAGAAGGAAAATTATTTTCATCTCTTCTGCTCTCCTTTGTTTAAATAGATGCTCATTAATTTGGTATTTTGAAATGTTTGCTTGTATTTTTGCCAGTTTAAAGCAGTTATATGTTATTTTAAATTAATTGTTAGAACAGTACCATTACAGAATTTCATACTATTGTTTCAATGTTTTCGCTTGTTTTACAGAACATTTGTACTGCATTTTACTTAGTTTGAAAACGCATTATTTTGTGCTAGGATAGTGCAAATCTTGTACATATAATAAAAATTCCCTTCCTTTCCAGCTTCTCGGAAAAGACATAAAAAGGACAGAGATGCAGCCTGGGAGTATGAAGAACATGACAGAAGAAGTTCTGGTGACCATAGGAGAAGCGGCCACTACCACGAAGGCAGGAGGACTTCGGGCAGCAGCCGGTACCGAAACCGCAGCCCTGACGACTCTGACATGGATGATTATTCTCCTCCTCCAAGCCTCAGTGAGGGTAACTCATCAGTGTAAAAGCTTTCTTCCTTCCATAATACTAAAGCAATATTAAAGAGTATGTTGAGCATTTTAAAATAAATATCTTTGCACGCATTGGTTAATATGAGCACAAGAAATGTAAAAAATATATATATTTGACTTTTAAAAGTATGATTTGTTTCTTTAATTAGTGGCTAGAAAAATGAAGAAAAAAGAAAAACAAAAGAAGAGGAAAGCTTATGAACCTAAACTAACACCTGAAGGTAAGCTTTCAATTGTATTTTCTTTTTACAGTTTGTGTTTTGTTTTTCATATGTAATTATATAAACTTTTTTTTTCCCCCACCAGAAATGATGGATTCTTCGACTTTCAAGAGGTTTACTGCTTCAATAGAGAATATTTTGGAAAATTTGGAAGACATGGATTTTACTGCTTTTGGTAATCTGCCAGAATTTTTCATACTTTTCCCTTCTATAAGTTGAAGAGGCAACAA
Source organism: Nothura maculosa (assembly GCA_032353885.1). Taxonomy (NCBI): domain Eukaryota; kingdom Metazoa; phylum Chordata; class Aves; order Tinamiformes; family Tinamidae; genus Nothura; species Nothura maculosa. The sequence goes on from JAUBOD010000667.1 coordinate 2,055,908, forward strand.
AAGAAATCTCAGTATTTTCAGTATTCCTGTTCTTGTGTGATTAGTTGCTTGTGGTACATACTAGGGTATGCAGTGTTTATATGCCTATCTTATATACCTATCTTATATGCCTATCTTGGCAAACAACACTAACATGACTCGATTTTCATGTTAGTCATATGAGGAAGACAAATAATTTTGTATGTGCCATGGGCTTTGCCCTCCCAGAGCGTGGATATTCAACATGAGCGTCCGAGTTCTTGTGTACTCATGGTGGAGACACTGAGTCTCCCTGCTACTCCTAGTCCACTTTAATTCAAGCAAAAGTTATCACATCACTGTCAGTTTTGACTAACTGGAAGTCTGATTCTTAATTTTATTGATTTTTTAAAATTTTTATTTATTTATTTTTTTAATCTCCTTAAGGTGATGATGATGAGATTCCACAGGAGTTGCTACTGGGAAAACATCAGCTTAGTGAGCTGGGTAGCGAATCTGCAAAAATAAAGGCGATGGGCATTATGGACAAGGTACGTCTTTATAGCCTGCTATTCTTTTTGAATATTTAGTTTTGTTTAATATCTGGAAAACATTTGTCCCCTGTCGTAACATTCCATTATCTTCAGGTGCGTGTGATCGATACCATAAATA
>JAUBOD010000667.1:2072049-2093679 GCA_032353885.1 Nothura maculosa
AAAAAATCTCCATTTTGACTTCTGAATAAATAATAAATTTGTTCTCTTGCTTCTAGGTTGTTCAGCATTGTGTCAGCTGTCTTGGGGCTGTTGTGAACAAGGTCACACAAAACTATAAGTTTGTGTGGGCCTGTTTTAATAGATACTATGGTAAGTCAAATCACATTGTGTGTTTGTCACTTTTGAGTCGCATGCAGGTTATCTCAGGGCTACGCTGCAGTTACCACACAGCTCATTAAACCTTTCCCTTCTCCAGGTGCACTTTCCAAACTCAAAAGTCAACACCAAGAAGATCCCAACAGTACAATACTTACTGCCAATAAACCAGCACTCCTCAGATCACTTTTCACTGTTGGAGCATTATGTCGGCATTTTGATTTTGATCAGGAAGACTTTAAGGGTAACAGTAAGGTAAATTGCTGTATATTTACTCTCCAAGTTCTTATGTATTCATTCACATGAAAGTAGGGAATTCCTAGTCATGCAAAGCTAGGTATTTTTTATAATGCTTATGATTTAGATTTTTAGTTCCTCTAAACTTTCCAAAGGCTCTCCAGTAAGATTTTCTCCTTTATTATTCTTTATTCTTTTAAGAAATGAAAAACATCTGCTTCATCTTCAAATACTCATTATTTTTGTTTCAATTTGCTCAGGTTAACATTAAGGATAAGGTACTTGAACTTCTGATGTATTTTACAAAGCACTCGGATGAAGAAGTACAGACAAAAGCCATTATTGGCCTCGGTAAGAATTACTAAAGGTTTTATTCTTCTGCTATGGTAAAAATGCATGCACTTTAGCAGGATACCATATGTTTGTGCTGTGGCAACAGGATGATTTTAAAGCAGAGTTCACTGCATGTTTTATTAGAGAACTGACTATAGCAACATAGTCCAAGGCTAGCAGCCTATTTCAGCAGCAGATTGGTTTTGCCTGGATGTTTTTTGGATTTTTGATCAAGTCTTCAGAAGCAACAGATTCCTAAAGGAATGATGACTTTTTCTTCTCCACCTGGAAGTTTGTGTTAAATCCAGATCTTGCTTTTCAGCCCCCACAGCCTGGTTGAAAACAATGAGAAAATAAAAAGTGCTGAAAAGGGTTCAGGTGCTGTTCAGTGTCAGGGCAGATTTTCACTGGCAATTTTGTTAAGACGCTGTCACAACCTCAGCATTGCAGTTCCTTTGTGGTTTTGGGCTGTATTTCAATTTTAAATAGGTTCTTTTCCCTGAAGGCAGTGCCCGAGTTAGGGTCTTGGTGAGTTGCTGGGGTTCATGAAGTGTGTCGAGCAGCTTCTATGTCGCTCATTTTCTTCCCAAGGACAAAAATTGCCAAATTAGGAGGCTCTTGTTTGGGGGACAGGGCCTGGTTTATGGAGGAGTTCACCAGGGTTAGGGCTTAGTCCATGGAAGGTTGTTCCCATGCGCTCAAGCTTGCGATGTTACTGTGCACAGGAACCTGGAATCAGGGGGCTCTTTGGATACAGTATCACCAAGTCAGGTTAGAAACCTCATGAAATAAATACTCCCCTGAGTGAGAATCAGCAGCTCTTTGCCGAGGATCAGGCAGCAGTAAATGCAGTTCAGGGTGTATCTTCCAACAGATGTAATCTCGGGAAGATCTCAGGTAGGCTTCAAGAGAAGGCTCTGGTAGGCAGCATACAAATAACGGCAGCAAGAGGTACAGAGTTTAGTTTAGTGCATGTTTATAAACGCTTGTGGTATTTTGTTACTCTTTCCATGTTTACTTGACCACCATGTGAGTAGCTCCTTACATGGAGCAGGATTAGTAGGATTTTTTCTCCATGTGTTGGAAATCAGTGGGGAACCTTTAGGGTTGGGGTGGCCTCATTGTGGTCCTGGCCGTGGCACCGGCCCCGCTGCGTCCTGCGCTGCAGCCTCCTCCCCTGGAATCTCCACACTGAGTGTTGCTGCGGCGGCTGCCGGATGCCCTGTGAGCTTTGGGTGGTGTCTGCAGGGCTGTCAGGGCTAGAAATGAGAAGAAATGGGCTCAATCTCCAGTTACGTTTTGCTCAAGTACTTGGGTATATTCAGGTTGACCAGAATCTTGTAAATCCATGTTCTGCCATGTCTGGGTTGCACGTGCAGCACCTGAGTGAAAGGCTGTGTTTTATTTCATACCTACACTTGAGGCAGGGCTTCAGAAAACATACCTGTGGTTTCTAGAAGATAACAAACCTCTTTTTTATCCCTTCAGGATTTGCATTTATACAGCACCCAAGTTTAATGTTCGAGCAGGAAGTGAAGACTCTGTACAACAGCATTCTTTCAGATAAGAACTGCTCAGTAAACTTAAAAATCCAGGTGTTAAAAAACCTCCAAACATACTTGCAGGAGGAGGATACACGGATGCAGCAGGCAGATAGAGACTGTAAGTGTGGGGCTCTTCTCTGCTAATGGGGAATGCAAGATTGGTAGCATAAAATTGCCATTCATGTGAGCTGAGTCACTATATCTTAGAATAATGTATCTTAGAGTAATTATCAGAGATTGTGTACATAGGTGTATTGAGAAAAGTGTAACTTAATATTTAGCTTCAAAATTTAGAAATCCTGAATACATAGTTCTGTAATTATGGTAGTAAGTACTTTTCCCCAAACTATTCTGTAAGGTTAATTTGCAGATACCGTAAGAAGTTGTCTAAAACAAAAAGCTTTATTTGGAAGCAAGACTTTAATAAGGTCTTGTCCCTTTAGATTTTTGAAGTATATTTTGCTCTTAGACTATTATTAAGTTTAGTGAATCCTAAATCCATTCTAAGCTAGCTGAAATACTACTTTTCAAAGCCTAAAGACCAGTATGCATCGAATAGCAGCAAAGTGAGTGCCACTGTGACAAGCAGGCCGTTGCTTTTCTCTTTTTTGCAGGGAAAAAAGTAGCGAAACAGGAAGACCTGAAAGAAATGGGTGATATTTCCTCAGGGATGAGCAGTTCCATCATGCAGCTGTATCTCAAACAGGTCCTTGAGGCTTTCTTTCACACCCAGTCCAGTGTCCGCCACTTTGCTCTGAATGTCATCGCCCTGACGCTGAACCAGGGGCTCATCCACCCTGTGCAGGTAGGACAGCTGTTACGGTGCCAGGTCTTGCAGCTCGGCCCTTCGGAGGTGATGGGCTGCCTGGGTGCATTCCAGATCTTTCTTTCTTTTTATTCCACTGGAAGCAAGGGGCCTTTGCAGAAGGCAAATTTTTGAAACTTTAGTTTGTGTTGAGAAGGCAGTGGGAGTCCCCAACTATTTTTTATTCCCTACATGAAGACCCCGCAGTCCAGCCGAGCCTGAAGGGCACGGCCGAGGGCGGGCTGGGCTTTGTGGCTCTTTTGTTGTACATTTAAGTGCCCAGCACGTGCTCAGCCTGTCTCCTTCCCTTGTTCTCTGGGCTGAACTTGGTCGCACCAAGTGTCCCCGTGTCCTCCAGACTATGTGAAATTTCAGAGTCACTGTTGGAAGTATCTCAAGTTGTCATCTCCACTATTCTTTGCTTATATAATATTTTTATTAGTTTTGATGCCACAACTATTGTGCATCTGAGGTAGCAAACACTATTTACTTACAGATATTTTTAGTGAGATCTTGTGTAGGGTATCCGGACTTCTGAGTTTGAGAGAAAAACTGGGAATGCCACCCAGAAACTTTTATCTTTATAAATCCTTATAATGCTACTTGTCTTGTACTTTGTATTAGTGTTTGGCAAAAAGCAGTGCAGTAGTAACTTGCACAGTCTTGTATTCCAGTTCCTGGAGTAGTCAGAACAGAGCAAGAACGTTATAATAGAAACAAGGCAGAAGGAGGAGGGCGAGAGAGGTGCTGCAGAGACTCTGAATAACCATTTCCTTTGTTTTTCAAGTGTGTCCCGTACTTAATTGCTATGGGCACAGATCCAGAGCCCTCCATGCGAAACAAAGCTGACCAGCAGCTGGTGGAAATAGACAAGAAATATGCTGGCTTCATCCACGTAAGTAATTCTAATGGCAAGTTTTCATTAATATTGATTACGTGTTCTCTGATGGTTAAACGTGCCTCAGCTGCAAAGAGTAAAAGGCTACTGAGCAGTTGCCATGCACAGATGTAAAGGGGATCCCAGCTCCCTCCTGCATCTGGAGATGGCTGCAGAGAGGCCAAAGGGATGTGGGATGGACTGAAACTAGAGGAGAAGCCCTGGAGCAAAGAAAAGCGGCCGACAAGTTTAAGAAATGCACAGAGAAACTGAATTTCCATCTGTTTCCATCTTGCCATTTTAGGAACTTGGTATTTTGTTTTACTGACAGTAAGGTCAGCTAAACAAATAGGGTAGTTGTTACAGGTGTGCGCATTTCTGTAGTCCCGAAAGTAGCTTGATCAGTGAAATGCTTGCAGTGAACTCTTTGAGATGTTAAGGTCTCTGCCACAAGTCAGGTTCACGTTTGGAAGGTAAATTTGAGGTGATCCCACACCTAGAAAGATAAAGAAAAGCTAAAATACGAGCTAGCTTTTTTGTTGTTGTTGACTGGCAAAAACTGTGGATTTCTGGGATCTGTATTTTTAAATTTTCCACTAGAGAAATTGCCTTATGTAGTGTTTCAGCTCTCCAGTTTGAAAGCCTCAATTCTAATAAAGCCGACTACTTCTGTGTTCCAGATGAAAGCCGTGGCTGGTATGAAGATGTCTTACCAGGTACAGCAGGCGATCAACACCTGCCCCAAGGACCCGGTCAGGGGCTTCCGCCACGATGAATCCTCCAGTGCCCTGTGCTCCCACCTCTACTCCATGATCCGCGGGAACCGCCAGCACAGAAGGGCCTTCCTCATCTCTCTGCTCAACCTCTTTGATGACACTGCAGTAAGCACCAACCTCGGGGAGAGTTGCACCGAGCGGCATGAGCGCAAATTCTCCTTTCCAAATGTTTTTGACATCATTAGAACTTTATTCCCATAGTACATGTTGCTTTGTAATGAAGTATTAAGCTATATTGTGGAACCTGCTTGTTTGCTTTTGCATCATTTCATTATCTTCCTATAGCCAGCTTGAATTTATCAGACAAAATGCATATGATTATTGTGAGTGTATATATGTATCCACACACGCACACACGTGTGCATATATATACACACACACACACACATATAAAAATATATTCAGCTTTACTGAAGTTTGCTTATGTACATTTTAACTAGGATGAGGTTAGAGGAGTTGCATAGGAAAAAGTGTGTAATATTTTTGCTGTAGAATATTAGAACACATTTATAGTTTTAGAACTATAAATCTGTAATATATTTGTATGTACACTGTGTAAAATGTTTTATTTTTTTCCCTTGCAGAAAACGGAGGTGAATATGCTCTTGTACATAGCAGACAATCTAGCCTGTTTTCCTTATCAGACACAGGAAGAGCCACTGTTTATTATGCATCATATAGACATTACATTATCAGTCTCTGGTAGCAACCTACTACAGTCGTTTAAAGAGGTAAATGCATTTGTATCATTTGTGTGTGTATATATATATATATGTATATATTGGTAGCAATGTCAGCTGTGTACGCTAGACATCTTTGAGAAAGGCACACGCTAGTACTGGGCCTAACTCTGGACTCTGTTAACTGCTCTGTCTCGCAGTCCATGGTCAAAGACAAAAAAAAGGAAAGGAAGCCGTTGTCGGACGAGGAGAGCGGGAGCGAGAGCAACAGCAACAGTGAGAGCGAGAGCGAGGAGGAACCTTCCAAGCCTCGGCGGTTGCGGAAACGAGTGGACTCGGATTCAGACTCTGATGAAGAAAACGATATAAACGCTGTGATGAAATGTTTACCCGAAAATTCAGCTCCTTTAATTGAGTTTGCAAATGTTTCTCAAGGCATATTATTACTTTTGATGCTGAAACAGCATTTAAAGAACCTCTGTGGATTCTCTGATAGGTAAGGATGACCGGATCAGCTACCAGCTTGTAGCCTAGTGGGGGGCTTTGTCGGGATCCGTGGTGGAGGAATGTCAAAAGCTGGTCGTAACAAATAGAAATTCTCATTTAACTACATTGGCTGCTTCTCTTGAAGGTTTTAAATGTTCTTTCTAATAATTGCTTTGGATTCTCCTTTAAGTCTCTTCCCTTTGTTTTCTCTAAACAGTAAAATTCAGAAATATTCTCCATCGGAGTCGGCAAAAGTTTATGATAAAGCGATAAACAGGAAGACGGGAGTGCATTTCCACCCCAAACAAACCCTGGATTTCCTGCGGAGTGATATGGCTAATTCCAAGATCACTGAAGAAGTGAAGAGGAGTATAGTAAAACAATACCTAGATGTAAGTAAAATGGCACTGCAAAGCGAAAACTTTATTTATGTATTTATTTGTTTTTAACACAGCATAAACTTGGAAAGAGATTGTGATGAGTTACACGAGCGCTTCAAAATGCTGAGTTTGTGCTAACCTGTGTGATGTTCTTATAACTCCCAGCTGCCTTTCAGGATGTGTAGCAAGATCATTGATAGCCCTATAACAAATTTAAATGCAGTAAGATTGATTTCAACTAAAGTATTTTCATCTTGATGAACTATTTCTAATTTCTTGTGTCAGTCATGTTTATACCATTCCTGTAGATTTTATCCACTCAGTCCTTGACTGCTTCCAGTCAGGAGCAGAGACTAGATCTGCTAGATCTTTGTTTTCTTCCTGGCAATTCTCTAAAACATGAACTAGAGAAGACCTTTTAACTGTGGGAAGAAAAGTTTTAGATATGTATGAGATGCCTCTTACAGGAGGAAAATAAGAAGGTTGTAGAACAAAACAAAACCCAGGCTGTCCTGCTTTGGAGTTGTCTGCCGTTTGTTTTATTCTGTTTCCTTATATATCCATTTAATTTTCCTTTTTTAAATATAGCATGGCATAAATTTCTGTTTTGAAAGTTGCAATCTGGATGAATCGTTTTTTTTGTTTGTTTGTTTTTGTTTTTTGTTTTTTTTCACTATATTCACACACATGTAGTTCAAGCTCCTAATGGAACATTTGGATCCCGACGAAGAGGAAGAAGATGGAGAGGTGTCAGCTAGCACAAATGCTCGCAACAAAGCAATTACCTCGCTGCTTGGAGGAGGCAGCCCTAAAAACAATGCAGCTGAGACAGAGGACGATGAGAGTGATGGGGAGGATAGAGGAGGAGGCACTTCAGGGGTGAGGCGGAGGAGGAGTCAACGTATTTCGCAGCGTATTACGTAAAATGATTTTTATGTGCTTATAAATGTCAGTCTATTATATTAAATGTACACCAAGTAATGTAATCCACATGAAAGAAAGCATTTTGTAGATAGAGATTCTCTACTTAACCGTTTATACAACTTTTGTAGAAAGTTTAACAGAAAAGACAATAAAAAACAACCTAGAAAATGAGATTTATCCAGTATAAAAAGTTATTAATTTTCCTTTGGAATGTACTGTGTGTTATCCTTTTTATTGTTGCCAAGTTTTTATGTAGCTTTATGATTCATGTGTATATATAATTTTATATATCAATAAGAGATAAAGACACGGGTACAAATTAAGAGTATGTGGTTTTACAAGGATATGTTAACCCCTTGGCGCTGGCGGTCGCGGTGCGTCTCATTGCCGGCAATGGAATGTGTGCCGGGAAATCCCAACTCCCGGCGTCAAGGGATTAAAAGCAATAAAAGCAATAATTTCACTAAAGTTCTTTTGTGTAACACTTGGTCTTTTTTCCCCCCAATGTTTTAGTCATTGAGAAGGTCAAAACGAAATTCAGACTCTACGGAGTTGGCAGCACAGATGAATGAAAGTGTTGATGTCATGGATGTCATCGCTATTTGCTGTCCAAAGTACAAAGACCGACCACAAATTGCAAGAGTAGTGCAGAAAACCAGCAGTGGCTTCAGTGTTCAGTGGATGGCAGGCTCCTACAGTGGCTCCTGGACTGAGGCCAAGCGCCGTGATGGCCGCAAACTGGTGCCTTGGGTAGACACTATTAAAGAGTCAGACATTATTTACAAAAAAATTGCTCTAACGAGTGCTAATAAGCTGACTAATAAAGTGGTTCAGACTTTACGATCGCTGTATGCCGCCAAGGATGGAACTTCCAGCTAATGAATTTGTACATGCAGCCAAATTTACAGGATTTGAAATAACAGAAAAAACTTGAAATATCAACTTTCTGGCAAAAAAATCAGTTAAATGAAGAGTAAGAATGGAACCTGGGACGCAGGAAAAAAAGAAGGAAATGTTTGGTAAACATTTTTGTGGGAGCTTCCTTCGCTGTTGTGCAGCAGAAACTTCTCAGTTCATTTTTACTCCCACTGTATTATAGTTTAACAAAAATTGTTTATATCTTGAAAAAAACTTTCTGTTTAAAAAAAAAATAAACAAGTGAATGTTGGAAATTAGTCTGTTAATGTTCTTAATAAAGTGTTCTTGGAGTTTAACCTAGCAGCGGATGGCTTTCTTTAGCTTAGCCCAGTTTCCAGGGAAGCATTGTTTTTCCAGGCTGTAAAATGGCAGGATCTCCTGGATATATAATTTATTCTGTTGAGAAAAAAAAGAAAAAAGAAAAAAAAAAAAGAAAAAAAAAAAGAGCATGCAGTATCTATGACCTATCTGCAGGAGGAGTTTTTGTAAATGTAGATTTTGATGTATTAGGTCACCCTGAAATAATACAAGAAAAGGGATCCCCAGCAAATCTGGTGGAACGAATACTGCAATAAATTTTTTTACTTCTCTTTGTTACTTGTCTGTTTCCATTTGAATTTCTTATTGTAAAGATCTGTTTAAATCCATTTATATTATTTTGCAGTCTTTTATGTAAAATTTACTATATCAGTGGTTTTCAAAACAAGACATAAAATATTGTTTATACAGTTTGTATAGGCTGACTTCTGAATAATTGGTATCTTTTGATTTTTATCCCTTAAAGGGTGTAAACACAAGTTAACTCCAGGGTTTTATTGTATCCTGCAATATTTAGTATTAACTATATGATTTAGCACTGTGCCAAACACATTTTCAAGAGTACATTTTGATATAAAAGAAACTATAGTTTATTCCTTGTATGCTTCAATTTCTTTCTAATGCTGTCCAAATGGTAATTTATGCTAGTTTAAATATTGGGAAAGCTGAATGACTCTTCTGCTTGGGCTAACCAGCCGTGTATGCATTTCTCTGGGTTAATATATAGAGGTTTGTGTCAAAAGGAAGTAACTACCAGTATCTGAGGAGCGAGTGGGTATGAATCTGGGTAATTAATGCTACATTCCTTCACAAATGAATTTTTTAAAAAATGTTTGTATATTAGACTATTTTTTTTACTAATTGAAAGATGTTTTCACATTTTATACATTGCAGAAGATACTGGTGAAAGCTTTTGGAAGCAGCTGCTTCGGTCGTGTTGCCACAAGCCTTTCATAAGCAGTTCTTGCTAGATATTAACAAAAGCAGCAGAACAGAAAAAAAACCTAAAACAGCTCAAACTTTTTAGGGGAGTATTGAACCCTGCTGTGTTTTCAAATGTATTTATCTAAAACAGGTGTTCCTCAATAAGTAAATCTTCCTTTCTATTATGTTTATTTTCTTTTGCAAATTTAATTTATGGTAGGATGCTGTTTTTATGAAAGTAGCTTGCAGAATTCTAATATGCTCTCTGATTTGTGAGGAATAGTAACAGTATTCCAAAATATTCTCGTGTACAGAAAAAAAACATTAAACTGAAATGATTAATAACTCCTCAGAATCTAGTTAGTACTTGTTCCTATGTGAAATGCCTTTTTGCTGTTTCACCACTGGAATTTTTGTGAACGGAAATATTTTCCATCCTTTTTGCTTTACTGGTGATGCTGCTTTCTTCATTGTACTCAAGTACAAAATGGTATCCATGAAAAGGTAGGAATACATGGAATCTGTAGCAAGCAGGGAAATATTGTGCGTCTCAGGAGCAGCTTTTAGAGTGGGAATTTCCTAGTTTGAGGATAGGGGGATTATGGCTTGTCACGTGTTAGTAGTAAAAAGTATTGGAGATATTTCACGAGGGAAAATGGAGTTTTTTAATTAGTCTGGCCATTTCTGATGCTATTTATATTGAAGCATCATATTTTTAATAGGTAATGCAACAATTTGCTTGTTCATCAACAAAAGTGTTTTCATGGTCATGTGGCTTTCCCAATAGCAAAGAGTTTTAATTCAGTTTGTTTGGAATTTATTAGAATAAAATAGCAGGAAAAAAAAATATAATTAAACAAAAAATGGTCTAAACTTGTCTTAGTTGGGAGAATTTGGACTATTGCTGTATTATGTGTTAGGCCAGAGGGCTGTTAGCTATATAGACTTAAAAAATGATTAGAGAATGGAATAATATTCTCATTAGAGTTGAGTTTTCCCCCTTCAGTGCTATTCCCAATTCCCAGTAATATCTAGTTTGTTTGGCCTGTGGACAGATGCTTTCCTGTTGCAGTTAAATTCCTCGCTGTGAAGGAGAAGGGCAGCAGAGGCTGCTTGTGCATCCCGCAGGCTTCTCCTTGCCAGCCTCCCGAGGGGCTGCCTGGGGCTGCCCTGTCACCAGGGCCACCCCGAGAAGCAAGTGTGGGTTTTCCAGTGCGGCCTGGGCCGAGATTGCCTTGTTTGGAGTTAAATAGAAACGGGAAAAACACCCTGCTGCAGTGCAGGGAATGACACAGTAGCGGATTTTTACTCCCTTTTTTTTGACATAGCTTTGTAGGGTTTTTTTGCTGCATGGCTATAGATTTTTACATACAAAGCTGTAATGCCTATTGAGTTTTTTATTACTTTGTTCTTACTGCTGTTTTCCTGCTTGGAATGTGTGTCCTGTACATGAAAGCTTGTTGAGGTAACTTACGTAACAAAGGGATTTTGTCAAGCTTTTAAGATGAACGCTAGCCATATTGTACTTTGTAAGAAAACACAGATACTTCCGCAATCTAAATGAGAATGAGATGATTATTTTTAATCTTCCACTTCAGTACTGTAAAATGGCAGAATAATTTTTGAGTATTTTCATGATCTGCAGCTGTAAAAGATCACAATAGTTTTCTGACAAGACTTTTAATTACAGATAAGTATTTTTTTAAATGATTCAGTAATGCTCTTTTGTATTTTTGAGGTTCCCTATTGTGCTTATATTAACTACTCTGACGTGTATGAAATCAGATGTGGGCAATATTCAGCTTAAGTATTATAGTGAGGTGTGGCTGTTAAAAAGCTATTTAAAGTTTTGAAGTGTAAGTCAAAATTTAGCCTTTGTTTTGGTGTTGTAGTGTCACCAGTGAGAGTATTGTTAATGTAGAATAACTGGGTTGTGTTAAACATCAGCTAGGACAAAAACTTTGTAGCTCTGGAAAAACTGTTGGAAGTGTTTGCAGCTCGTGATCCCAGGAAAGGCTGTGACTCACCTGGCGCTAGTTACGGAGCAGGATGCTCTCCTAAATGCAGATACCGATATTCCATGTTAATGAGCATATGGATTTAATTGATCCTTGCTGTAAAGCTCACACTTGGGTTTTAGCTCGGAGCCCAGAATATGGATTCTTGGAGCTGAATCCAAACAAATTCCTAGTGCTTTTTGTCCTTTTTTTTTCTCTCTTTTTTTCTTGATTTTTTTTTTTCTGTGGGCCCATCACTCCTCAATCTCCTAGAGTAAAAAATAGAGCTCCAGGTGTTATATTCTAGTTTGCTTCCAGTCACTGCAGAGCCACGCTGTAATCACACAGACATCTCCATATCCCTCAGAGAAACTGTCATCTTTAAAGTACTGAGTTGTAATGGGTGAGTTTTTAATGTAAGTAGCAAGTTTTTAGTTTTCATGGTTCCTTGACTAAATATTAAAGTGTTATTGTTATATAAAAATAAATTCCTAGTATTTTCCTATTTCATTTATTTAAAATGAGTGTTTCAAGAGCTCAGTGTGGACCCTTCCAAAGCGCAGCTTGCAGGTGCTTATCCCGGGACGCACGTGGCGCTGGGGTCGGCACCATCTCCCTGTGCCTCAAGCTTCCCCACGGCTCCTGTGAGCCTGGAGCGGCTGCTCTGAGGGAACGGGGAATTCCCATCGGATTTTTGTACACAATATTGCTAGTTCCCACTTTTGGGACTTCCCTTCATAGGAAACCCTTCCTTTCTGATAGCATCTGTCAGGAGCAGTTCTCACCAGTACTCGAGTGGCTGCAGCCATGGCTTGCAGAGCCCCAGCTGGGATGGGTCTCGTGCAGCCTTCTCCTTCTCAAGGCCCATAGAGTTTACAAGAGTGGAAGGAAATACCATATTAGCGTCACCAAGAGGACCTGAACTCCGTAGCCTGTTTTGGAGGGAGGAGAGGGCAGAGGAGGTTGGGGGACTCCAGTGCCATGGGACACATGGTTCCTTTGGGCCACCACGTTGCGTGAGAGTGACGGGGCGTGCGGCCAGGCGGGCCGGCCGCCTGGGGCGCCACGAGGACGTCGCAGTCACCGCGCTGCCCGTCACCGCGCCTGGCTCGGGAGGGCAGGATTTCTCACTGTTTAGATGGCTAAGAGATTGTAACTGTACCTGCAAAGCTCTGTTGAAAGGCTCATATTTTTGTTCTGAAAACAAGTGTCCTGGTTTTAGATTGTTCCTAAAAGGCTCTAACAGTGATTTCCTTGATTATTAGTATATTTTCTTTTTTCCTTCTGTGGCTGACTATCAAGCAAGGTTACTCCTTAGGTATTGGTAATGTAGTCTCTGTGTTTTGTGTGTGTAAACATGCACACAGATAGTGGTGGGGAGGGTCCGTCAGCTCATTCTAGCTGCACTGTCCTCTTTCCTTTCCCAAATGCAGCTTCTGAGTTTGTTTTACCTGCTCCTATTTGGCAATAGTCCATCCCAGTATATTATCCTACAAAAATTAAACCAGGATATGGGAAGCATCCCAGGTCTGTCACTGCAGTTCATTTGCTTTGAGAAATTATATGAGGGACCCTCTGTTTCTTTCTAATCTTCCAAAGCACGAGCTCCTGACTTACACTTGCCTGGGACAACAGCCTTGTTTATGCTTCTATGTAAATAATAGGAACTGAACTGCACTTACATTCCTATATGCTGGAAATACCTGTGTAGTTGAGGACTCGGTGGCTTCCTGCTTAGCCTACCCCAGTGGTGTGATGCGGATTTCAGTTCCTCGAGCGCAGCCCGTGCGATGCCTTCCTGCAGATCTGTGCTGCGTGGGCTCCATCCAAACACGACGTGGACTCAGGTAATACCAAGATCTGTGTGATCTGATGGCTGCTCATTGTTACTTGCTCTCCAAAATGACCAGCTGGAGAGGAAAGTAACAGTTGTTTGGCTTTTTATGAAATTACTATTATAGACCATTCAATAGCAAGTTGGAAAACTTTTTTCTTTTTTCCTAAACAATAATTAATTTTAAATTGAATGTTTTTTCAAAATCACATTTGTAGTAACTGGTTAAGTATGTGCCCAGTTGTCAACAGATTGCTTGCAAACATGTACCAAATCTCAGGAAAGACAGAAAAAGTTTGTATCTTAAAAGATTTGTTCCTCCAGAAGGTCTGTCTGTGATGTTCTCAATAGATCTACTGCATTTTAAAACCAAACAACTGCAAAGAAAGGCGGGGACTATTCCTGGGCAACTGGAGAGGCCCTTTTCCCCTGAACTGACGAGGGAAGAAGTGATCACCAAGTCTGTGTCCAGCCTTCCTTGGTCACCCACGCCAGGTTCTTTCCAGATCCAAAAGTGTGGGTGTCGGTTGGGGTTCAGGAACGTTCCTCCTGAGGACCTGAGCTGGTGCCTTCTCCCTCCTGCCTTACACACTGCTGTGCAGCATGATTTCAAAAGCAGGGTCCAAGGTGTACTGTTTGGGTTACAGCTGGTAATAAATATTCCTTTCTCTTGCAGAGTTTTTCAAACTGCAGGGCAGACTTCAGTCTATGAGGTGGTTACAGTGCAAACACAATTCCTTGATTGTTTTGAAAGCTGTGTTAAGATTCTTACACAGTAAATTGTCCTATGCTTAACTGTCCTGTTTTCCATCTTCAGAAGACAAGAGCCTGATCTTGAGGAGCTAGAACATACTTATCTTTCCTTGTATATTCCCCATAAATTACATCTACTTCTGCTTCTCTGCTGAGGCATTATTTTTAGAAATATTTCTGAAATATTCTATTCTAAAATATTTCTAAAAATATTATTTTCTGTGTGTATATATGGAATGTATATGTAAGGTATATATAATGTATCTATATATGAATAATATATAATATGTGTACCCTGTATATGTATTACCGTGTACCTTAGATTGTCTTATGTCAAATGTCTTGATGTTTCTTCAGCAGACTGTTTCTCCCTTAAATGTCTCTGATGGAGACACAGACTTCTGAAATGTAAAATACGAAGAGGTACATCTAGAGATAATTGGTGGTAATTAAAATAGTAAGTACCATTTTCTTTTTTGCGGCTCCCTTAATTGCTAAGATTTTATATGAAAGCGGAAGGATTAGTTAAGTAGCTTTTCATGTATGTAGTGCTGTCTTCTATTTCCCAGGAGAGGCAGTGGGTGCGCGGGGGTTTGTGTTTTTTGTTTTGTTTTGTTTTGTTTGGGGTTTGTTTGTTTGCATTTTTGCCATTCTGGAAAGTATTGACTGAAGCTGGCAAAGACTAATTTGAAAACTAGGGTGAAAATAAAGTAGAAAATATTAAAATATGTTATTTCAAACTTCAGTTTAGACCCCAAATGATGCGTCTCAAAAATATTACTGTGTTCTAGGAAATTAAAATAGCTGGTGCCACTTCATCTAGATGCTTTCTAGCATCTAGCACACTTCATTTAGCATTTCTAAAAAATTATCCCACTAGAATCTTAACTGTGTTCTTTTTTAAAGCTATTTTTATTCCATTTTTCCTTTTTCTATTAAGTTCTTCTATGTTTATAATATTAGGAAATTATATACCATTTATTTCCTAAATTTTCCTTCTCTGCACTACAGTATGTGTTTTCATATCTATTTGATATGTTTTCTTTTCTCCAGCTGATCTCTTTCAAACTCAAACACTTTGGCTTATGTTCAGTACTGGTTAGTTAATAATCAGACGGATAATTCTGAAATTTTCCCATAAAAACAGGACGGTATGCTAGTATTAATTGATCTTTTTCCTTCCTTTGTATCTCTATCCAGCAGATACCTGGAAAAATGAAGAGGTGATTTCTTAGAGTGGATACGGCTCTATGTTCCTGACAGATTTTGACCTCCCCTTGCTCCCAGGAAAGGAGATCAATTACCAGTTGACCAATTACATCAGCATTTTGGGCAAAAACAGGCATTGCTTCAGCCAATTCACAAGAGGCGATTTACAGTAATAAATTTTAACATAGAGAATGTAATATGTGGGTTTTTTGCTCCCAAGACAATATAGCAGAATATAGGATCTATTTTTCTTTGGTGAACTTGTTTTGACCTGATCCAGGTGAATCATCACTCACGGTGGTCTCCCTGTAATGATTTGAAAGAAGAGGTCAAGGCTCTAGACCCTTATCCATATGCTCTAAAACTGCCTTTTGTGGCTTCTCTCTTCACGAGGAAGGATGGGAAACCTTGGATGTGCCTCAGTCTGCTGTGTCCCTGGTAGCTTGGAATCTGCTCTCCTGCTGGACTCATGTTATCTGCATTATCATGAATAGTAGTGCAGCCATCCACTGAGACTTGAGGATTTTTAAGCAATTCTGAATTGCATTTTTGTCAGCACAGCGTTACCCAAGGAGCTTTGTTTGTCTAAGTATCCCCAACCCTTCACGCAAGCTTCAGCCCACATTATTTGCTGCTTTGAGATGGTCAACATTCCTAACTGCATGTGAGGAATATCAATACCAGACAGTGTAAATACCAGTTTCCCTATACCAGGAGCTAAAAGCAGGCAGTACAAGTGTTTTAAAACAAGGAGTCCTTTCTGTTAACATCCTGGACAATGAGAGGAAGATGTTTCAAGACTGATTTTACAGAAACCTGTTCTCATCTTTCTGGCAAGTAGGTGAGATTATGACTTGCATCTTTGTCTCCCTGGTGATAAAAAGTGCGTTTAGAATCACGATGCTTATCATCTCTCAGAACTGCTTGACCTGTGGAAACTCACAGCTGGGCAGAATGATTCAGCTGCGTTTTACACAGAAGAGTTTCTTCTCATGGCATCATGACACTATGGACTCTTTTGCATTCAATAAAATAGAAATGACAGGTCATCACTTACGAAAACAACAACAACAAAAAAATCTATGATCAAAAGCACAAGCGATAAGTTCATGCATCATTCTTAAGAGCATCTTTTTTTTCTTCAGATCCCAGTGAAGATGGATCTTTTTCTCTCCCTTTTGAGCAGGCCTCTCTTTCTACTGCTGCTACCTGGTCCCTGGTCTTTTCATCCTGGCAGTTTACCTTTAAGGACACAACTTCAGGAAGCACAAAAGCCGTTGAAGTCTTTGATCTACAGCTTTCTTGGCTACAAGAGGTAAGAGACCAGCAACTGATATCTGGTTATGGAGAGGCTTGCTGAGCAAGAAATTGCTGTCTCATGGGTATTAAATACTGTTCCTGTTTTTAAATATTTAAGATAATTTAAGGAGAGGAGACTAATATCATGGTAACCCTTAGGGACATAAGCAGCTGATTTCATAAACTAGTGAATATTTCCCATTGTAAGATGACTTTGAAGAAAGTAAAAGAAAAACCAAGAGAAACAATAAGCCAAAGCCCAAAGTACATGAAACCACCTCACCTGAGAGCCTACTTGGTGAGTAGAGGTCTGGTCAAACACGGCACATTGGGGTCCTGTCTATTGTACCTTGAACCAAAGATGACTTTGTTCGAGGGCAGTTTAGTTTCAAGCCATGGTCAGCTTTACAGGAACTTTCCTTTTGTAGCCTTTCATTCTAACAACATGATCCTGCAACAGCTGTTGAATTGCCAAAACTTTTTACATTGAGCTGATGAAAGAAAAAATTGTTTATTTTTTTTTGAGGCAGCAGTACTTTCATTACTTGGAAAGGACAGCTTTGCTTTCCCCTTTGAAAACCAAGCAAAACAAAAAATGACTTTGCAGCAACTTAAATTGGCAAGGTAGTTTCTACCGCATCAAATCTATGATTATTTAAGAACAAATTTTGAAAGAGGGCTCACCTGGGATTTTTGAGGAACTCTCTTGAATGTGACCTTTCGGAGAGATTGCAGTCCTCTCTGTTTATAAAATGCAATTTTAAGTATAACTGGATTAATTTGGGCTTCCTTCCTCCGTCTACTATTTCTGCGGTGTTCAGCATGTGTGCCAAGCTGCCTTATTCCTCATTTGGCTCACTGAGGTTTATGTAAAGTTGTTAGGCAAGAATTAGTAAATTCAGTATTTCTATGCAAACATTTTGAAATACAAGCCTGGGTATTGCTGGTCACAGTAATGACATTTAATGTTTGTGAAGGGGAAATATTTTTATTTTTCTGCTTCCCATTAGGCATATTAGCAAATGAGGAAACCACTGTATAAAGGAAACTTACTTTACGTTCTCATTCTCTGCCTCCTCTTTCTGTGCTGAAAAAACCTTTCTATATTTAACTTGCAACAGAGGTACCTGTAAACAAAAGCAAGCAAATGGTAACTTCTAATGAAACACATTTTTAGCCTTATTTTTAGGCTAAAGTGTGGGGTGTGGGTGAGGAGGATGGGAAAAAAAAATCACATGAATCAATATGGTGTATGGATAAATGGACTTGCTAGTCATTAGTTCTTTTTCTTCTGATATATTGTATATATTTTGTAGTTACCAACTTCCTCAGTGTTTTCCCAAGTTCCAGCATCTGGAGTCTGATGTTTGGTTGGAATCTTAAGCCTTCATTTGAAGGTGAGCATTAGTTTTTCTTTCAGCTTTGCAAAATGTGTAAAAAGCTTTGATTACAAAAAGCTCTAAAGTAATAAGGCAACTAAAATGCAAAACACAGCTAAAATAAATATCCCATTGGAGAGACAGGGAATGGAAAGATCTCCCTATGCCATTCTTGGTAGTGATAAGGTGAAAACAGCCTCTGAGCAGTACAGAGGGGCTGCTCTGTGATGGGCTTTGCAATTATGTTTGCAGTTGAATTTCAGAAAAACAGAAATCTGTACACAGACAGCGGAGAAAGAAAGAATATTTTTGATTTGTTTCTAAAATGATGCTAGGAGTTGGACTCAAGATTTTTGACTTATTAAGGTTGTGGGGTTTGAGTTGCCTTTAGCAAGTGGCAGTAGAGGGGAAGAGACCACTCTGCTCGGCTCAGCAAAAGCCTACATTTCATCTCTGCTTTTAAAAGGGTCATCAAAGAGTAAGAGACAGCGCAAGAGAACTTGCCTTGAGTCTGTGGGAGCAGCAGGGTGGGGAGGTAGTTCCTCATGATCCTATTCCTACACTAGCAAGAGCGCTTTTTCATGCTGCTGTGATTCTGCAGGGTAGCTTTGCCCAGCCGCTCGCTTCCACGTCTCACGCAGAGGGGAAGTTTTGAATGCCACAGCTGGGAAGGCTTTCAACTACTTCTCTGCCCTTGCTTTGGTGATTTGTGGTGCTGTGAAGGAGAGATTAGAGGAAGGAGGTTTTTCTCGCCTGAAAAAATAATATGAATTGCTCATAAACTTTTTTTTCCTTTTAGCACCTGAAGATATCTGGCTTGATGAAAGTTGGTAAGCTACCTTATTCAACCCTTAATTTACTTAATAATTTACTTTTTATAATACTTCCATTAATACCCAAGTGCTGCATCCCTCCAGGCTCTAAAGTATGTATTAACAACTAAGATAGATACATGAAGAGAGAATATAAAAATCCTTCAAACATCAACATCCTCTTTGTAAGCAGAATCCTTATGCCTTGTTTCTGTATTTTGTCTCACTTTACAACTTATTTGAACATTTTTGTCATCAGATACTAACTTTAGCAGGATATCTTATAGGATTTTATAGGATAGCAGGTATGCTGCCTTGGTAACTTGTATAAGCCACCTGCCATGGAGCTTACATTTCTTATCCTCACTCTTGTGTGGAGTTTATATATGTATTTATTGCATTTATATGTATTTATATATGTATTAGCATATAATGACTGTAATATTGTAATTGGCATAAGAAGCAAATGGGTCAGATGCTGGGTCTGATACTGTTTTCCATCCTACCATCATTGCTTGTGTACTTCATGAGCCTTTTAGGAGACAGTTAACAAGAAACTGTCTTGTTTCTGATTTTTCTCTCTTCCTTTTCTCAGATGTTCAAACTTTGCTTAACTAGAATTCTCCAGATTTTCTCCACCAAGAACAAAGGTACTTACTGATGACATCTTTGCTGGATGAGAAGGCAAATACATATGGTGAGTAGAAATCCCATTTGAAAGCTTTGGTCTGGCTCTTTGAAAGCACTTGCTCTTTTCATCTGGAGATGCTCACTGCTAGTACTGGCTCAGCCTTGCTCTCTGGCCATTCCTATGGGACAAGCTCATGCAGCTGTAGCAGGACTGCTAAAAATACATAGCCATTTTTGGCTGTGATATATTCTGTAAATATACAGAAACTGGATATGCTACCATGATATGTCTGCAATCCTATTAAAAGCTCTCTCTGAAAGATATTTCAGGGTGTTTGCCAAGAAGCTTTCTGAAAAGAACAAAAATTAATTTTGTTAACTTACAGTATTGACTGCCAGCAATTAACCACATGAACTTAACATATTTCCATTAAAAACTCAAATTTCTTCACTATAAGAATAAAAAGCAGCGTTCTTGGGAAAGAGTCACCTGGATCTGCTCAGGTTACTACTAATAGCTTGTGGCCACTGAACATAAAGGATATTTTTTAAAACACCTGGGAGCTGCTAGGAGAACTCTGTCAAGAAAGCATTATATAGTATGGGTGAATAGCAGTTCTTTTTTTTTTCACCTCAAGTACTTAATCCTTAGTATCTGATTGTCCTGACAAGAGTCTGTATTTACTTTATTGCTGCTTGACTGTTTATACTTCTTCCTACCTTCAAACTGTCAAAATGTTTTTAACTTCTCTGAACTGTTGTACAAAGTTGGATTTTAAATAGTAGAGGAGTGATACATGTACAGGAACAGTAGAACTCAGCAATAACAATGCTGTGTGTATGTAATCATTATACAGCAAAAATAATAAACTCACTTTTATTAAATCCATTTTTCACAACTGTTCAGTTACAAAATTCACTCCAAAAAAAGATGTTACATGTTAATTAGGTAAAATAGCTGTGTAGTGCTCTTAAAAGAGAAGAAAACAATACATATGAGGGGTGAGGCAGCTGATGCAGAGGTTCTTTTTTACAATCATGGGCTTGCGTTTACCACCTATACTTGGTTACTGATGACTGAAATCAAATTACATGTTAAAAGACTGAGCCTTATCCAAGTATGCGTGAAAGCAGAAAGACATTCTGCTCTGTTTATGATGATAAGCAGTAAAAGTTGAATCCGTTTTAAATAGGACAGTGATTATGAAAATTAACAAAGTTAAGCACTGGTAGTTGCTTTGAAGAAGCACATTGGTACAGAAATTTGGTTCACTTGTCTTCCACATCTGCTACCATAGCCTCAATGGCGCTCCAGTCCAGTTTGCTGAGGATACTTCCTGTGCTCTCAGAGACACCATCAGTATCATTACCGTCAAGGGGAGAGAAACTAGCAGGGTGAAGTGCAGAAGCCTAGTGGAAGAGGAGAAGAGAAGAGGAGCTGAATCACAGTGCAGGTAAGTGCAGCCAGCAGAAATGTTCATGCTCATTTCAAACATGTCCCAGTGAACATCTATCTGCTCATTTTGCAACAAATGGAAGTTTTCTTCTTTACACACTCTACAGTGTTTGTTGCATGTTACTGTTTCTGTTTGTCAGAAAAACAGATGCATTTGCAACATGTACAAGAATTACATCATAATTTCCCTCTGTATCTATCCCACCCATTCACTTTAAAACATAGCATAAATTAACACAGGATGAGTGTTACATGATGGTTATCAGATCATTCCTTGAATTATTAATCTTACCTGAAACAAGGAGTCGTGAGTATCATGAAGTATTCTTTGGATTTCATCAGGCACACTCCAAGGACTTACTACATCTCGTTCAGTCTCATGATTAAGATCTTCAGTTTGCACTGCAGCAGCAACAGGTAAAAGCTTTTGTTTTGCTGTTGTGCTGGCTCTGTTCTCAGCAACTGATAGAGAAAACAAGTCAGTCATAACACTGTAACATTTCTGCCTGCTTTATTGTTCTAAGGGTCTTGAAATTTTCCAAGAACAAAGGAGCAAGGTTCTAAGGATTGAAGCTGAGTGTAAATTACTGATGTAAGCCTGCCCTCTTATGTTGATGAGAATGCTGCAGGTCCCTTCCTGAATTGTCTTCTCAGGGCAGGATAGAAAGTGAAAAGAGGCTCTGCAAGGTGCCATAAGCATCCAGCTCCTGTAGTGCAGGCATATCCAAAAGGGAGCTACCTCAGGAGTAATTCTGACAGCGAAATAAAACTAAATCAATCCTGGATTCCAAAATCCACATGGTTCTGAGAAGGTTTGGAACTTTAGTGAATGCCTTAGCAATCATGGATTACTCTGGAAAAACAGAGTGATATGAAACAGATATAGGTTAATCTGTATTTTTT
>JAUBOD010000667.1:2098694-2123043 GCA_032353885.1 Nothura maculosa
CAATTTAAAGAACTTTAAAGCTGATATCAAAAAGAAACAAAAACCCCAAACATGCCATTTTACAATAATGGCCAGTAAAACAGTGGCAGTTCAATACTGGTCTCATCGACTCAACTCCAGTCACACATTTGTTTACTAAGTATTAACACTTCTTACTAAGTATTGACATGGTTTAAGCTATGGTTAGGAAAAAAGTCAAAATTACTTGAGCATCACATAATAAAAAGAGATATATTACATCACCTGCAGATTTTCTTAGCCTGTGTTTTTCTAAAGCCCAGCTCTGTTGAAAACACAGCACCTTCTACTATAAGATCATTAATGATGTCAGAAACACCGCTCAGGCCAGTGAGTTGCAGGGGGTCTTCTACAGATCTTACAAGGAAAGAGAGAGAGAAATTGTTAATAATATAAAGCAGAATATGTTTCTAAGAACAACAAGCTAAAATAATTCTTTTTATATTCAAAGTTTGAATATTTACATTGCTTTACCAAAATCCTTTCATCTCTTCCCAACCATTCACTGAGTTACTATTCATTATTAAGGGAGTGTATATATATATATATATATATATGTATATATATATATATAGGTCTCTCTCTCTCTCTCTCTCTCTCTCTTTATATATATATATATATATATATGTGTGTGTGTGTGTGTGTGTGTGTGTGTGTGTGTGTGTGTGTGTGTGTGTGTATAGATAGGTCTTTAAAAAGCTACCAGGCATCACCTTAGCTTCACACTCATCCTGTAGGTATAAGTAAACACTGTCAGTTTCCTGTGAGTGAGACAGAATGTGTGAGATCTGCCTCATGGCAGAGACTGGGTGCAAAGAGGTGTGAATGCTGCATCAGGGAATGTGGCCCCAGGCCAAGCTGGACTAATGGAGGAACACAGGGGTATGTGAACATGAGGAGCCCAGACTGCAGCCCAGAAGGCTGGAAACCCCCCAGGGCTTGTACTGCAGAGTTGAAGCAAGGAGACAATTCCTCTTCCAGGCACCATGAATCAGGAGAATGTTTTGGATCAAACAAATTTAACACACAAATGTATGCTACAGAATAAGGGTCTAAAATGAGCTAATAAAAAAGCTTCCCTTGTTTTCAAACTAATGTTTGCACTTCTTTTACCTAAGTAACAGTGACAAATACATACCTATGAGCTAATTCTTCACATATATGTAAGCCTAAAAGAGGAAGAGCCATTGTTAATAAAAACCTTATTTTTGTAACCAAGCTTACAAAAGCTTACTTTTAATACATTAGACATCTTATGTGATAAAAAGTTCATATTTAAAGAGGCAACTATAAATGCAACAATATTTATTTAAGTAGTTGGCATGACATTTGACATTCCCTGCTGCTATATCCACATATATGAACTGTGCTGGAAACGTAACTGTCAAAAGTATATTTGCATAGCTATACATGAATTTCATATATATTAGAAGTTTGAAAGCAAATAATATTGGAAACATACCTATAAAATACAATAACCTACATTTTTAAACATAAGAAATACATTGCTTGCACAATACTATTATTGTCTTCATTACTGCAAAAGCATATTAGTTTGCAAAAAAGAAATGAACCTTATAAAATAATGTTTTATGACAGAGCTGCTGGTTATCATATAGTTATATGAAACCATTTTGCTTAGGCAGATTGTTTTTAACTGCAAAACTCATCTCTAAAATACAGGAGAGATGATACAGACAGTGTTCTGTGCCTGTGTGGATTCATGGTACTACTTCAGTAAAGAATTATGAATCATAGAGAATGGCTTTAGAATTAGACTCAAAGTTATTCATTTCCTTTCAATAACATGGTAGGTGGGATAAATTTGAGTACAAGTACAATTCACTGCAGAGCTGTTCTCAAATAGCTTTCAGTGATATCCTACCACCCTAGAACATATAATGTTCATCAGCATAACACAGCACACTGTATAACAGTAAGGCGAAAGCATTAACACCGGGAAGAAAAAGAAAACAAACAAGAGGAAAATAAACATAAAAAACAGACCAGCATATGATGATGGTAAGGCACTGTCCAAATTGGACACAGAGGCTGCAGAGGCAGAACGGGGCACATCCAGCGTCGTGTAACTGGGTACAGGATGTTCCAGTCTTAGCCCTTCCTTTTCTTCGTCCATAACATCTTCAACAATCAGGTCCCTCATATAATGATCTGATGACATGATACAAAAATAATATAGCAGTTAACATAGACCAATGGAGAAAAACAGAATGCAGAGACTCATAAATTTTCACTAATGCCATATTTAGTTTATGTTTCCAACCCATAGTGATTTAGATCATAATTTTCAGGTACTCCCTAGCACAGTACTAAAAATTGTAGCTGTAAATAAACACGGACCAGTCAATTGCATGTGAACAATGAATTATTCAACACATCAGTTATGGCAAACAGTTAAGCGGATGTAAGCTTTTATCAGGACAGAAGACATTAAAAGTACACAGTCCCCAATGTTGCATGAAAAAAATCTTTGTTATAGAAGAACAACAAATTTCACATCCACTTAACAGCAAGCAAAGCCCTCACAGACTCCAATTTTGGTTTTACGAGGTAATAAAAATATACACTATCATTTTTAAAATGGAAAACCAATACAGTATGATGCTTTTGAAAGATAACAAAATAAATAAATAAATATTTTCAAATACATTTCTGTTAAGGCATTATTCATAATGTTACTCTGACTTTTCCCTCTTGATTTTTTTTCAATTTTAAGTTTTTTGAGGCATTTTTCAATGTACCTGTTGTGATAGCACCACATTTGAGTGGAAAGTTAGCATACTAAGTTTCAACACAAAATTTGCCACCCTCCTCCACTCAACTGAACACATACCATCACCAAGGAGTCCAGCATCTTCAGAGAATAAGGAATGAGCATCAAGTTCTGTGTTGCCAGCCATTTCAAAATCTATTATTTTTACTAGCTATGAAAGAAATAGCAAAACTCATTAACACTACAGTTCTTCAAGGTGCTTCTGACAATCACATAGCATATATTCTTGCACAGATTGCTTTATATACATTTTTTTTCTTAGAATCATGCAAGTACTTTACTGAAGAATCCCTATTCAAATCAAAGAAAACAGTTTAGGAATCAGAAGTAGCTCAACTGGACTTTTTATTTTGTGAGAAATGGTAGCATGTCCCAGAAATAGTTACAAAATTTTCTACAGAACCAACATGGCAGAAACCTTTGCCAAAAGTATCTCCTTGCTAAGGATGAAGTTTTGGGCCATTGTAGCCTGCCAATTCTAGATAAATTACATATATTCGGCCCATTCAGTAAGAATGTTTTCAATCTGGTCAGCATTTGGCCCAGTGACTCTGCAAGTGACTCTGAGAGAGAACAGATCAAGGACTAAATGTGAAAGAACTGTGCATTATTCATTCTCTCAAGAGCAGGCTTGAAAACATATCGATCTAAAATCTACATGTGGTCTTTATCTTAAAGAGAAAATAGGAACTATTTTGGCCATAACATTTAGCAGCCTGAACCAACCTGCTTAGCATTGCTGAAATCCTTCTCCATATTTTCTGCTATGTCCTGAAGTGTCTGTAGCTGTATATCCATTTCCTGCAACTTTGTGGAAAAGTATTCTTTGCCAATTGTTCTGGCTGGTAGTCCTGAAGAATGAAAAGTTGTGGCATCCTCATGTACTGCGTTCCAAGTCACAGCATCGCTAGCAGAATCAGACTTTTTATCTTCCTTTCGCACTTGGATTGACACATTGTTGAGATGATGGTGTTGAAATAAAAAGAGAAATATTTCAGAACAAAATGCAAACATTTAAGTGCTGAAAGTAAGCAGACATAGCTAATGTACATAATGTTATGTTTCAGCAAGTAAAAATCATTATCAAAAATGTCAAGCGTAGAATTGTTTTGGTCTACAAGACTAAAGAAGGAGGTGAGTGAGGTAATTCTGAGTTCTTCTGCGAAAGGTAAGGATACTATTATCAAAATGGTTATCAAAATACTCTTTTTCTGATAAAAAAAAAGATGGTTTTACCTTTCTTTTGTAACTCCTCTGGAGGTGCACTGGAAACAGAATTTGCCACATGATGAAGTTTTACAGATGAAATTTCAAACTCCTCATTTTGCTGGGTAGTAACCATCTCTTCTGCAGATTCAGGTATGACAGGCAAAAGCTCAGGTAGATCACTTTGTTCAATGTCAGTTACTTGGATATATTCATGTCCACTCTAAAGAAGATAACAAATAATTACACAATATGTCTTCCGAGTAGTACATTGTTAATCACTTACTGTGCTTACTTCTTACCACTTTGATTTGAGAAATTCTATTTCCAAGATAGAATACTTTTTCTATAGTATTTTAAAACTGTGTCATCCAGATTCAAAAAAAATCAAAATTCATGTGATAAAATATAGATAGCAAATGTTTTCCATATTTTAACCATAAACACATTGGATCACTGACCACAATGGGTGCATCAGATGGAGAGAGTGGTACATGTGTTTCATTGTCCTTGATGGGGAGGTGTAAATACATATCTTGTAGTAACATCTCAGGGACATTGAATGATTCTACAAGGAAAGAATAATTGTCAGTTTTACACTTACACTAAAGCCCTGAAATTTAGATAAATTGTTTAGAAAAAGGTCTGCATTCTCTAAATGATTACAAAAGATTTGATCAGCATTTTTTAAAAATAGGTAAAAATATATCTTAACATGTTTCTTTAATATTTGTGAAAACAAAAAAAACCAAAAAAAACCACAAACAAACTATTACTAAGATAAATAAGTCCAAGTCTTGACTTGGTCCAAATAAATGCACTGTTTTGCTACAAAAGTCTTTGGTAAACCATTTGCAAAGAAGTATACAGTACAGTGAAATAATCTTCCAAATGAAGCAATACTGTCAAACATTAAAAGAAAGGAAAATTTACTTGAAAAAATGCTCATGTGCTACCAAGGGGAAAATACTTAAGCAATGAATGCTCAGAATTATATCTCTGAGGATATCAGTTTTGGCCTCTTACTTGTCTGATGTTGGATTAAGTAAACTACCAAGAAAAGGAGAGAGAAAGAGAACAAAGACTCTACTTACAAAATGCAAGGGTCCATTGCATCATATAAAACAGTCAAACATGAACAATAGCTAATATTTCACACTAGGTTTCAAGAAATGGATTATCTTACCTACAGCTTTCATTAAACTATTCCTTGTACATACAAAAAATAATTCTATAATCAAAATGGAGAAAAAAAAGAAACCACACCTGCCACAGGATCTGTCATAACTGACTGATTTTTTCCAACTTCAGAAATCACATTTCCATCACCAATTCCAACATCCTGATATGATTTCAGCACTTGATGTGAAAAAAAAATCAAAATAGATACATTAAGGAAAGATAAGACACTGATAGCAAGCATTTTTCAGCTTGCTATCAAAGAAAAGTTGGGTGAAACTTGGGCTGAAGAGCTAATGGAAGCAATTTCAGCCACATGTGAAACAGTTCAAAACCAAGTTTAAGGGAGCCTCTAAGAAAACATCACAGCAGGTTTGGAAGCTTATGGATCCTCTTAAAAAAATATTCACAAACACACATGTACATATGCTTTTATATATATATGGCACATAAAATAATTATAATTAATTTTAGTTCATGCTTTTATAATTTGCATTCTGATATCCTGTATTCTAATACTTTTTTGAAACAATAAATTACAGCTACATAAACTGTTTATCCCTCTAAAAGGTTGCTCTCTTTTGGCAACTGGTCAAATACTGCAATTAAAAAGACTTACGGCTGGAAATAACGAGTTGCAGTGGCTCAAATAGGTAGCACTTACCTGAACTCGTATTTGTACTTGCATCTTGAGTTTCTGCAGGCTTTTTTCCTACAGAAGCTAGGTAATGTAGGTCTGCTGAAGTAGTGACTGCTTCTCCTACTGTGTCTAAAATGTGATAAACATGCAATAATTATCTACAACCAACTGAAGAATTAAAATCACTGCTTTCATATATTTCTAATTCCAAACTAAAGGTTTTAGTAATAATTTTGTTTCCTTTTGACAGAGAATGTTAATATTTCACTAATTACAAGTGGTACTTTATGATATTGAGAAAAGTTTTGCTGATCATGTGCAAACAAATGCAACTGTACTGAAACAGAAAATGTTAAAATCAACGCTGAGTTTAGACTTGTAATTTTTAAATAAAATATTTTAACATGCTGCAAAACTGCAATTTGTTTCATATTTTAAAAAGATAAATATTTATGCCATAAATATATCTTATAACTATTTCTTATATCTTTCCTTTCTTTTTACTAATATTATATGGCTTTGGAAGGCAATATTTCTCCGACACTCAACTTCAGAGAACAGGATGCTATCTCTAGTAAGAGACCCATCCACTAGAGATCCATCTCTAGTAAGGCTAAATATAATCCTGAATCAATGTAATAGAAAGACTAAGTCTTTCTGTGGGCATATCCTTTTTATGAGTTCAAAAGATTACGTTAAAAGTTAACATAACAGCTTTTAGGTTTCAGGTAATTTAGAATATCTCGAAAGAGTACTCAAGTTCTGTTTTGCATCTTGAAAAGACTTCCTGACTTTAAGATCCCATAGGCCCATGTTTTCACAGACTACAAGTTACTACATCTTGAAGTTGCGCTACTATAGATTTTCCTTTGATATTTTGGTGTGTTTATTTTCATTAAATATTAAAAGTGGTGAAAGTGCACTTACCTGGTGAAATGAGGGAATCACTCCCAAGGTAAGAGGTAGATTTAGCTTGTTGATCCTAATGTACAAAAAAAGGAATTTTTTTTTTTAAATCTAATCACAATTACAGAATTTCTTGATGTGTCAACTTTCCAATATTTTTCCACTAAGTTGCCTTTAAAATAAAATTATCTCATATCGTTCTCATTTTTTTTTTAAAAGTGCCCATGCTTTTCTACTTAGTGGAATTACTGAGTCTATATAATTCTTTCCCACTATATATCTGGAGAGGGTTCCTTACTAAACTGGAAGTGACAGTAATGCTAAAAAATTGTCTTTCTTGAGTAAGATCTGCTACTTCTGCTATGCCATAATCCATATCTCAGCAATGTTGAGGCTTCTCCACCTGCTGTGCTAGGCTGGGAAAATCTCAAGGAAAGAAAGGTACAATCCAATAACATAAGCTCCTATTCTGGGTAGCGACTCCATGGATTTAAAACTAGTACTGGCAGGATAACACTCAAGAACGTTAGTTGTTGTTAAAAAAGCCTAGGGCAAACAGCCAGAAAAACTGCAAATCAAAACCCAACGAGAAAGAGTCTCTCAGCTCAGTCAAGAGGTGAGATGAACTGAGACGTCTTGCTCTCCATCCTGCCTCTTAAATAATCATTTAGGCTGAGAAAAGAACAAGGCCTGGAACATTTTCACAGAATTACTCCTGGGTAAAACATTTGCTTTCCTCTTTAGTGTTTGCATACACATTTGCCTTTTAAATGTACATACAAACCTAAGACAGGAGGCAAGTTTATGTTCCATTTTTGCATGATTTGTATCTGTAAGACAGAAGTTTCTTCTATCTTAAACATTCATATAAAGAAATAAAAAGCAAACTTTGAGTCTATTTTCCATCATATTCTATATATCTAATGTTTATAGGTAATGACAAGTATATGAATGAAAGGTATGTGCTTTTTCTAGGAAGAACCTTGAAAAGATGTAATTTTTGCTTCCTTGCTTCACTTGTTAATGTCTGAATGGGAAAAAAAATGAAGGAAAAAATTTATACCCCCATCTCTGATGTATCAACCATCTCTGTAGCACTAACACCAATGATGCTGTCATCTGAACAGAAGGTCACACTTGGTTTCTTCTTTTCCTCCTCCTGTTTACGTTTCTCATTTCGCCTCTTTTGTCTGTCAACACAATTACAAATTAAAAAGTATGCATTTCAACAATATAAATATCTATCACTGTTTTATAAGAAAAATTACTATTAAGAAATATATACTGAAACAAGATAATCAGGCCATCATTTCAGAAACAGAGTCAATAGCCCAACACATTTCAAATCACATACACAGATAAGAAAAAATTGTCTTCTAGTTGCAAAGACTTTCATCTGTATTTACAACTTTTAAAGTCACAGCTCCTTGAAAATATCTCCCCTTGAACATTCTTCCTCTCCTCCTAGTAAAACCAAAAGCTCATGCTCTTTTGCTATACAGTTTCTGCTGGGCCTTCAGCATTTATTAACATTTACTATGTTAAGCTCTTCAAACAAAATTACAAGCAACCCCATTCCTTTAAAGTTGTTGCAAACACTCCCATCAGTTTCAAAGGTATAGGGTATCTTTCAAAATGAAGGTCCATTTTAAGAGTTTGACTTGCCTTTTTCTATTCTGCACATTATTTGCTTCAAATGGTTCAATGACAGTTTTTAGTAACTGAATAGGTTCGGCTTGATCCTGTCCAAGGGAAGCACTGGGCACAGCGTGATGCTGATGGCCTTGCTCAAATGCAATAAGTTTTTGGAGTGGAATGAGGGTTGGTACCTGAAAGCATGCACAGAGGAAAGCAAAAATGAAACAGTGATAAAGGAGATTGGGATGGGGATGCTGGAATTTTTACAATTCTGTCCTTATCAAAAAAAGGATGTACTATAGTTTTATTTGTGTGTCTGTAAATAACTGTATTTAGATTTCTGTAAAACAAGATTTTTTAAAAAACTTTTTTTCAATTCATGTGATTTTTATATACTTTTATAAATCACCCCAGTAGGTTCTTTACACATGCAGCACTAATGCACTGACTGTTGACCAACCATGGAATGTGAAATCAAACTAAGGTTGTTACAAACATTTCCAAGCCTGCCCTCCTGCCACCTAGAAAAAAGCCACATTTTTTTCCAGATCTCTTCTGGCTGCTGTACTGAACTCTCCCAAATTCCATAATATGGAAGCATTAACTTATTCTTGATAAATGAGAAACTATGAAACTGGAAAAAAATCTAAAAATACACATCAAACCCCTTACCTTCTGTTTTTGAGGTAAATCAACACGGAGCAATGATATTCCTGCATGCTGTACTGTTTCTCTGAAATCTGTCTCCTTTGTTACAGGTTTAACAGGTATCAAAGTAGTAGTGACAGGCTGTCTTATAACTGGTATAAGTTTAGGCTGCGGGTCAAGTGGCAAATGCAGCAGCGGAATACCAGCCATCTTCGCGGTCGTGGTGGCTTTGTCAGTGTTCACACTCACAGAGAACTGCTGCTGAGATGAAACTTCTTGCTGTCCTTCATACTGATCCAGATTTAGATGTCCAGGAGGTCCCTTATGAACCCTTTCTGCCCATCTTTTCTCTTCCTCATGCCTCTGCCTTAGGATCTTGGGGTCATGCCCACGTACATTCAAATGTGTTGTTAACTTGCTCCGTTTTCTTGGTGTATTTGATGACTGGGGGTTCCATAAAGCATCTGATGAACTCCAGGCAACTCGTGGCACTGGGGGTGGTCTGGCAAAAGCTGATGAGTTTTCTATTGGATGTAAATATGGTGGTTTGAAATGATAACCAGATTCAAGTTTAAGTAAAGGAAATCCATTTGAGTAATCCTGCTTTTTTTCAATGGGGATAAGCTTGGGTATTTTTGGAATATCTGAGGAAGAAGTCAAGAGAGGAAGTGGCTTAACAGGTGCTGGAGAAGGCAAATTTTGAGATGGCGGGATAAATCCTGTTTCATTGGAGTGGTTCTCTACTGGCCTTAAAGAAACATTTGCATCTGGATGATTCTAAATATGAAAAGCAAATAAAACGACATTTACTAAATGCATTGAAATAGGAATCACATAATTAATATGCAAAAAAATAGATTTTTTCTTAATCTAAGAAAACTACAAAACTATTTTCCAGTTTAACAGAGAGGATAACAGATATACAGGCTGGAATTCATAAATAACACTTTGTTATACTTACTTCAGTATGGTCATTGTTGCTTTCACCTCTTAAACTACTGCTTGGTTGAAAATCAGACAACTTATCAGATTTTCCTTTATCTCCTTGAGTGAGTAGTTTTGTTTTTATAGCAGCATTTGCAGAACATGAAGATTTTTCAGAGTCCCCCCCTCCTGCGGTGTGTGAAGGTTGGCTTCCTTCCAGATGAACAGATTGAGACTGTTGCAAAATCTGCTGCACATTTGGCAGGCTGGCAAAGGATGACTGCACTATTTGCATTAAGCTGAGGAAGTTGATTTGCTGTAGCTAGGATACACACAGAGAGACACCAACAGTTAGCAGTATAAAAATAAAAAGCTTTAAGACAGATCTTGGCAAAAATTACTGTTTCACAGCTGTTGATAATCTTGTTAATATCAATGACAAAACAGACAACATCCCAGGTTTCAATGACAATCTGTGTGGCTGTTTAGCGAACTGGAATTTCTTTTATGACACATAAATAGACGCCCACAGATAAGTTGCACTAAAAGAAATTATATTCCTTTTCTTCAATGAAGTTTAAGCAAATCTAAGCCAAAACAGAATACTTTAAATATACTAACAAAAATGAATTTCTAGAATAGCCACAAAGTCAGTACAGCTTCAGAATCTTTCCTAATCTATACAAATGAAACAAAATGCATTATGTGCAAATTAAAATAGATTCAAACTTTTATTATTCATTTTAACATATGTTAAATATGAAATATATTTTCACATTTGCTACCTCCAACTGCAAATCTCTGCCAACTACAAGCAAACATGGGATACATTAAGAACAGTAATTCTTCCTACTGTTTGCTTAAATAAGACACTTTAGACTGTATACTTTACTTTCAACAATGAAATGCCCTCACCTGGACTAATTTAAGCATTTCATCTTGGAGCATCTGCCTGGCAGTTTCTGATGTGCTCTGTTTCTCTTCTGTGGAGTCTTGCTTCTTGACATTTTGCTTTTTTGGGCAAAGGGAAGCATTGGAGGCTTCACTCGGTATGTTTGACACAACAGTCAAAGAAGGCTGCCCATCACTTAGAGAAATCTCTCTATTACTTAAGAACAGAAGGAAAAGAACAAAACTATTAAAGACATTCTGATTTCCAAATAGTTATACTAGGTTGTCTTAAATCAGTCCAGGAAATTCTATATGTAATTACATTTTTTAAAGCTTAAATAATTTATAAGGACAATTTAATAGCTAATACAACATAATCTTTTTTGATTCATATCACATTTTGGACTGTGAGTGTACATAACTTTCAAGAGTGTACATGACTTTCTCTGTACACAGAGATTTGAGGAAAGGCAATAGAACAAGCTGCAGGTACACAGACTACAATCGCAATATTTTGTTGCAAATGATTAAATCTACACATAATGTCACTTAATACTGATTTAAAAGGATTAGTCCATATAAATCTTTGCAGGTTTTCCTTACCTGAATACTTCCTTATCTTGTTCTAAACAGAGTGAATGAGGTGTGATAATAGTAACCATTTCAGTCATGCTATAAAGAAAGAAAAATTACTATTGCAAATATTACAATAATTTTCCACATTAATTATGTTTCATATTTTTATAAATACTTGTACATATTTACCTGTATGTATAGGCAGACATGTACAAACAGATACACACACACACACACACACAAAAAGTCCTCCTCTGAAAAAAGTATTTAAATCCAAGCCTGAAATAAATTACCTGAAATCCACCTAATGTATTCAGAGCTATACTGATCTGAATTTCTTCTATTACTCCATTACACTGCAATTTGATCTGGGAATATTGAAATTCTTGTTTCGTCTCCCTAGTGATGAGGAACTGACTCAAACAAAAACACTGAACAGGTTCTGGCTGCTCACATGAAGAGCAAGTAATAAAGAGTTTGATCTGAGAAGAGAAAATTCAGTTTAAGTAGTATTATTAATACGATTATGAGCCGCACTCCCCAAAAAGAAAAGCTAAAGAAACGCTAGAGGGACATGTCCATGTGTAGTTGGTTTTGACTTTTTTTTTCTTTTCTTTTAAGGAAATGTCAGTTTAAAATAGCATAAAAGTTTAAATCTTTCTAAAATTAGTCCTTTCTTTTAAACAACCAAACAACACTCAGATGAATATTTACTTAAGTGCTATCGCTGTTGGTGAGATTTTCTAAATATCATGACACTAGGGACTGTGTGCCAGGAGAAAAGACAATGCAAACAGATTAGGCAGATTCAAGAAGAAAGCTAATTGAAATACTAAGTTGACATTTTTCTATCCTGAAAATGAAATATAACTTCTTAGCCCCCCAGCATCCTATTAAGCTATTTAAAATACGTTAAAGTACAAGCAAAATAGAAAGTTGTTGAAACTTTGTTTCATACTATCAGTTTGGTGCTATAATCAAGAGGGAAAACCCACTCAGCCTAGACTTAATTTCAGTAAGTAATAGAACTACTTGCCTTCCTAACCAAGGTTAGCAGAGATGGTAAAACAATGATCTCTCACCTATTCTCTTCAGTCTTTATTTTCCCTGATTCTTCCACTCTTTGATCTTCCTTGTCTTCTACTCTTGTCTTCTGTGGGCAATTTACCTCTGAAATGGGTATAGGCTGGAATATAAAAATAGCCATCTGAACTTGTATATATTTACACTGCTACCTCTTTCCTTCAATAAAGTATTATTCTATTCATGTAAGCTTTATTCATTCATGTAAGCTTTATTCATTTATTCATGTAAGCTTTATTCATTTATTCATGTAAGCTTTATTCATTCTATTCATGTAAGCTTTATACATTTAATTCAGAAACAAACAAACAAGTAGAATAGTCTAGCTGAATTACACTGTGACAACTTGTATACCTATTTGTGCACTTATAACCATATACAATTATAGCATGTATAAATGGTATACTATGTATACCATTATACTTTTATATATTGTTTACACGGATCTGTACACATTTTTAAACATATTGAAGCAGATTTTCAAAGTGCTCACAGCTGATCCAGATGAATTACTTATGAGTTTTATCACTGGCTTAAGTAGGGAAAACTCTGTCCTCCCTCAATTTTAAGTCATTCAATTTTTAAAAATATACTGAAGAATTCATCATCTTTTTCCTTATGCGAGATGATAACTTGCCTTTTCTCCTTCATGTTCTATAGGTTTAATCCTGATAGGGCTACTGGAGCTTTTTGGAGTTTCAAATGGCTCTTCAAAGAACTCTACAAAACATAGAATTAAAAATCAGTAACTACCAAGTTAGGCAGTTAGTCAGGTAGTTTCCAGTGAACTGGTAGTTAACAGGTAGTTAAGCAGTGAGGATGGGAGTGGGGTGAAAGACTTTCAGCAATTTTTAAATGTGTATTTTTACCACTAGATAATATACATGACAGAAGAAAAAAGTTAACTCTAACTCTTACATTTTTTCAAATCATATTTTATAACATTATACATTGTATTTTTTGAAATATTTTGTAACTAAAGTCTCTATACCTAAATTCTATATCAAAAAAGCAACAGAAATGCAAACTGATCAGAAAAAGTATTGAGAATGTATAAAATTCAATTGGAATCTAAAATTGATAAAATAGAACTTCAATAGAACAACAAAAGCTTTCTTCTATTGCTGATTAAATAAAACAAAGGATAAACCAAACAAAAAAGAGGAACATAAAATCCTAGTCAGGCAAAACTCTTGCTATTGAGTTCAAAGAAACTATACTAAGAAGATTTAGCATAAAAACAAACCTTCATTTTCTGATGTTGCATCTAACTCCTCCTGAAGAAATGGTCCCGCTTCATTAAGATCTTCAATCATATGAGGTACAGAATAATTCTCATGATTAATTTCCTTCTTAACATAATTTGACTTTGTAGACATTCTGATAATTGGAATTGCAAAAAGTAATTAAAAATAAAATCTAACTACTCAATTTACTACAAGTCTGTATACTGTTTCTCCCAAATTGCAGGCTAAAGTATAACTATGGTATGAGGACTGGTGTGATATAATCAGCACTCACATAAAATTGCTCTCTAAATTTCATTTACACCAAGATTAACTTGTTTGTTTTTTGTTTTGTTTTGTTTTTTTTTAAGTATTAATAGTACACTGTTTCAGATGGGCTGTACTGTGGAAAATACAAACAAATATATTCAATTTAACAAAAGAATTGTTAATTGTTAAAACAACATAAAGAAAATGTAAGGCATAAACTGCACCACTGATTCGAAAATATCTAGCCAAGAATATATTCATCTCCATTATAGAAAATGTTTATAAAATACTTTTGAATTAGTACTTTAGAAATCTAATAGTGAAGATCTATTGCTTTCTTTGGACTTTCCATCTTTGGAAGAAATCAAGGTATTAACAAATGTTCACTCCCTTTTCCATCCATTTTTCTCATACACATGTGGACACATGCTAGGCTACAAATCCATGGGCAGGAAGAAACACCGTGAACAGTCATCTCAACCCAATGAAAAATTTCATTCTCTTCAGTGGAGTTACCTGGATTATCTGAGAAACCCTGGTATCAATTATATCAGACACCTGTACCATTTCCACATTACTAACATCATGAATGGTCATGTTTATAAGCAAATCATGTTATAAACATATCCCTACTGAATCTCTTCTTTATCTCATGAGTAATGCTACGTTTCAGTCCTAAATTCTATATAGTTTTAGATCATCAATGTGACAATATGCAAAAACTGCCAGCTTGCCACACTGTTAAAGCTAATAGGTTTTAAGAGACTTATTTTTTTCTGAACATCATGAAAAGTGACATGAGCA
The DNA here is from genome assembly GCA_032353885.1 of Nothura maculosa. Lineage (NCBI taxonomy): Eukaryota > Metazoa > Chordata > Aves > Tinamiformes > Tinamidae > Nothura > Nothura maculosa. Next base: position 2,113,498 of record JAUBOD010000667.1, read on the forward strand.
CAGAACAAACCAAAATCATTACAGTTGGTATTCCCTGAAAAATTTGTATTATAAACTTGAGGTATTATAAATACTTGAGAAGACACAAGGGCATGCAATTTTATGAGACATAATAAAAAACTTTTGTAAAGCTGCTAACAGGTGTTACAGTATAGAAAAGAACACCTTAAACACCTTAAACTGTATGAGTCAGAATTACTGTATGAGTCAGTAAAACCGTATGAGTCAGTAATTCTGATTCATACAGATTCTCTCAGGCAGCTGTAAAGATATGGGAAATCAGTTTGGTTTTATACTCAATTTATATGTATAGCATATACGTATGGCATAAACACAGGACCTTCTTATCAACATTTTGCTTAGCTGAGAAACTATGATCAATTAGAGTTCTTAGGTTAAAAAAAATAAAAAAAAAAATACCCCAAATCACTTTCACAGAGGTCATCATACGCTTTTACGCTCTGGACATCGACTGGAGGACTTGCCAATGCAAAAGAGCCTTCAACTGTGCTTGCGTTCTCTGTGCTTTCTTTCTCTATCTTAGGCTGTGCTTGTGATGGAAACGCAAATCCTTTCAAAAACTGATGCTGTAGAAAGAACAAAAACATTTAAAAAGCTATTTATATTTATTCAAATATACTATTCACACTATGTATTTTTGTTTAATTTCATATCATTTCTCTACTACAGTGCTGAGAAGTTCCAGACAGTTGCCCGTAGAAGTTGAGTTTTACGTCTTTTTTCACTAAGTAAGGATCCTCTGACTAACTAAAGGAATTATATCACTTAATCACTGCTGGTATGTGACAATTTAATAGACAAAGAAGAAAAAGTGTTCAGTTGCCCCACAAATATAAAGTGCATCAGATTCTTCTGAGGATTTTTTTCTTCTGTATGCTATTAACAGACATTCTCCAAATCTGTTAAAAGATGTTAATTCAAAACTCACTCTTCACCAATACTTCAGCCTGTCTGCATCTGTATTGACCTCTGAAATAAAAATTTAGATTTCCTCAGACAAAATATGTTTTATCTAACCATCTTGCTTTTTGCATACTCTGCTCTATCTTTTTTTCAAAAATGATGTCCAGAACTAGATACAATAATTTAACTTCTAAATTGCTGACATACCACTGTAGCTAGATAAATAGATTGGATTTTAAAGAAGTTTTTCACCTCCAACCAACATCTTCCTACAGAACTTTGGTATTCATGGAATGTTTTCTTTTTTTTTTCCTAGCAACCCCATAACAGAAAAGCTATTACTTAACATTCTGTGTTCTACTCTGTAAAAAGTATTATTTTCTTTATTGGGCTAAATAACTCTCACATATCACTTCCCCATTTTTTAATCTTACCTTAATTTTTATGTTTTTCGCTTGTGATCCATCATTGTATAACTGCTCTAAAAGCCATAAGGAACTAAGGACAGCAGCAGCTGATGTCTTCACACGTATCATTGGGACACTCTCTTCTAAACAGTCTTCTTTACTGAAACCACGGAGTAGTCTTTTATCGGACCATCTGATCATCCACTCAAGCAATCTTGCTATATTGCTAAATTTATCCATCAATTCTAGAGGTATCTCGTCTCCTGGTACAATATCAAGTATATGAATAGTTTTGTAAATATATTTAGAAGTGACCATAGTTTGTGAACTACAGGAAATATGGTTGGGAAAAGCCTGGCTTGCTGTTGCAACAGTTACTTCTTGACTGTCGTCCTGAGTTCTGTAAATTGACTTGTGTTTTAAACCAAACAATCCTTTATCAAATCCTTTGCTTAAGTTGCGTTCAGAAGATTCTGTTAATTCTTTCGAGTGTACAACAGAAACAGATACCTTATTTTCCAGAATATTTTGGTTTTCATTATGGGCAGAAACTGTTTCAGGATTGCAAGATGCAAGGGTGACAGTATAGCAAGACCCTGCTCTAAATACACTTTGGCTTCTTGTTCTGCCTTGTCGACGTTTTAGTGTGGTATGAACATCAAATAGGAGAGAGTTTAATTCATGCTCTCTAAGAAGTCCTGAAAAGCTGGTAAGAAATGGAATTCCAAGTTCACTGCAATTTATCAGGTCTCTCTCAAGAACATAACTCAGAAAGAGTTCTAAGAAAATAACATATTCATCATCATCACGTTCAAATTCCCACGCACCAACTACAGGTAAATTACATTCGCTATTTGGGTTCCTACTGTGTACTTTTTCTTTATGCTTTTTTTTCCAGTTAAGAGTTATGTTGCAAGCAGTATTCTTGCTACTTATATCTCCTCCTCTCTTGGGTTCATTAACCCTGTAAGAAAACAAGTAGAAATATGAATAACTCTGGAATTACATGAAAATAAATGCATAAATGAAGTATTACTCTTCATTTTCTCTCTACTGTTAAAAATTGGAAATTAATAAAGGCAAGTTTACATTAATACAACTTTAGGTGGCAAATTGATCATTGATTAATCATCACACCTAGTTCTTAGGCAGCAACTCAGCAGTATCGCATATGATTTTGGTTTGCTAGTAATTTAAACTTTGTGAACATATATTGCATAATAATTGATATAACGTTGGCAGTCCTTAAACTCTTCAAAAGCCTTCTAGCAAGAGTTATTTTAATAATAATTATCTTATTTGGTGAAAAAGCTATTGGAACAAAAGAAAACCTTCCCCGCCACACAGAAAGCTTCTTCTTGTCAGTTATTTCATACCTTTGAGGTGAAGGTGTTTGATCTCTTACTTCATCAGTAAGCAGAGCATCAGAAAGCGTATCTGCTGTTTCAGCATCACTATATACCTGAGGAACCCCAAGGTCAGTAAGTGTGCTTCTGCTCAGACTTGTGCCTAAGGAGAGTCTGTCATAACAATGTGCTTCATCATTTGTTGCTCTCTCTTCCTCTGGCTCCCAGATACTAACTTCAATGGGGCCTATGTTCCTTATTACGCGTTTCAAGGCCTTCACTCTCACTTTCTCAGCAGTCCGTATAACACATGGCATCATTTCTTCACCACTGGGACCTACACAGAGAGATAGTGATTTTAAAAAGTTTTTTGTTCTGATTTACTCTCTCAAATTAAGAAAAATGAAAATAATCCTATTCATAATCAATTATGTGTCAATTAGAAAAGTAGACTGGAACCATAACGAAGGGAAAAAACAGGATCAGTTGTAAGATTCTGTTATTGGTATACAAATATCAGAAAAGAAACAGAATCTGTCACAAAACTTCATGAAATTTGAGTAACTGGAAGTCAGATTTACATAAGACATGAAAGATGGAGAGCCACAAGTTCATTTAATATTTCCTCAAGAAGGATGCATGTTACCTTTAACAACACAGCGTCCAAGATGCTGCTGAAGAGCATGGTATTTATCTCTTAGTGGAACCCTTACATCTTCAGAATTAGGAAATGCTTTTACCAAAATTTCTGCCACCTGCACAAAACAAAGGTTCTTTTCAAGTAACTGACAGAAAAGTAAGTTTTAATTCCCAACAGATTGTGCATGACCAAAAAGTCCAAACAGCAGCATTTACAGGGAGAAGAAAAGCTTGCGAAAATCTCTACTGCTTTTCTTTTACATTTAATTTCTTTCACCTTTTTGATTGGTGGCAATTCTCCCAGAAGACTCAGAATTATATCTTGAACTAATTCTTCAACATTCATAAACCTGCAGAAAGGAAGCATTCGACAAGCCCATTCCACTGTATTCAGACCATGCTCAACTAGAGGGGTGTCATACTCATTCTCTTTGAAATTCTAAAAAAAAAAAAAAAAAAAAATTAAAGAAATAAAAGAAAAGAGAAAAAGAAATTGATCTATAAATGCTAATTGGTATGAACAAAAAATTTCAATTAAATTTCAATTAAATTATTCACACACTTTAATGCTAATGATTTTTCCCTATCTAATAGGAAATAAAAAGTTAATTACCAGTAACAGAAGAATATGTTGCCAAGATAGAAACAAGGTTGCAACCGACTATAATTTGAAAAACCTTCTGCTAAAGAGCCCACTTGAAGTTATTTAGAATAAAATCTAAGGATTTAAGTCAATCATTAATTCCTCCAGAGAGGCAAGATAATGAAACTATCTGAAAGGCTTTTAGCATGCCTCTATGCTCGTACAGAAAATTTTGTTCGATTTAACATCTTTCATATTTTTGAACATACCAAATAGTCTTTACCATAGAACTTGCATCATTGAAAGATAGCATGTTAAACACACATTGGCCAGGAAATGCTCAAAAAACTTAATAAAGAAAAATATAAAAGGAGTTAATATCTTAGCTATATAGCAAACATAAAATATGGAAGTTTTGGCAATATATCTATTTAATTAGCAAAGTTAATGTCAAAGACCAATAGAAATGCCATTAGAAAGACATTTCACACAGATTACACTCTGGCATCATATACTTACTGCACATTATTTCACTATGCTAATATTTTCCTACCAAGCAAACAAGATTCCTCAGCACAAACTTACAGCAAATCTTTAGAATTCATCTTACAGTTCTGTGCTGTTACAATATAGTTTTATTATATCAGTAACATAATCACCTTATTACTCGTATTTTCCCTTGCAGTTTGGTACCGCCTACAACTGTCAGACAACCTTTCTCGAACATGAAACATCCAACACAGTGCACACAGCTCTCTGAAGCAGCCTATAAGAGAAGCATGCAATGTGGTGAGAAGTTCTATTTAAATAAATAGCACAGCTTGACATTCCTAGCTTGAGGAGAAGAATTAACATTATTTATAATAATGGTAATTAAAAAGAAAAAGCCTCAGCCTTGATGTTCCTACAGCATCCCACCACTACAACTCTGCAGTTCCACTTAATAACCATCTTTTTAATCTGTCATCTAACAAACATTATACAACAGAACTTTTGGATTAAAAATCTGACAAGTAACAGGATTAAAAGCTAGAAACAGAAAATGTTTGTACAGATGTTACTGCACAACATATTAAGCCCACTGGAGTTTCTTTGTACCTCCAGATCCTTTTCTGCTCTTTTTTTTTCAACTATGAATTAGTCTATTTTATTGCATACTCACCTAAAATTTTACAGGAAATGTCATCAAACTGATGGTCTCCAGAAGATGTTGGCCTATTGAATACAGTAGGGAAATTGGAATAACAAAACAAACTCTCCGGAAACGGACCCAGTGAAGGCAGAGATCCTTTCATTCGAATCTGTAGATGATTAAAAGAATATTAAATAATCTCAAGGTTTTAATTATATTTAAATATAGTTCACCAATTCATACTTGTAACTACAAATCAGAATTTTACTTCAGCCATTCATTAACATGCAAAATTTGAAATAAAGCATATCATTGCTGAAATATGGCCTCCCAGTTATTAGTAGAACATTGTCAAGATTAATAGAATTAAGTTTAGTTTCCACTTACTTCACTTCAGTATTCCGAAAACTAAAGGAATATGTTTAGTATGAGCTTTGGTACCTAGACTGCTTTAGTTTACACGGCAATTACAAGAACTGTGAACTAGCTAAGGAATAATGTACATCAATGTGGCCACTTGAATGCAGCACAATGCAGACTATTGGCAACTAAAGCTCTCAACTTTTGCCATGTGCCCATCTTGGCTCTCTCACCATGTGTCTGTGCCACCACCAAGTGTTTCCCTATTCATGCAGTGAGCAAGAAGAGGGAAATACTTGTCAGTCAAAGCAGGCCCTGCTCCAGCAGGGTGCATGAGGGACCATTAACCTTGTGCTTTACCTTAAGTGAGTATCTTTCTCTATTACGTAATCAGTCCTTAATAATCTGGAACTTATCTCCAGAAATAGCAGCTGTAATTCCCAACTAAAAAGAGCTTAAAGAGATCATTTCTTTCAAATGGAGACTCTTCTACCACAGACCACAGAAATAAATAGGTTCTGCTAAAAGAGCTGAACCTGTGAAAACTATGACGATATTTAAAAAACATCTGATATCAGCAGAATCAAGATTAACCTAAATGATCCTGCAATGCAACTATAAACCTGCTGTGCCAGTAACATCTACTAATGATAACCAAGTCACAAATAGTAAGTTTATTGCTTACTTTTTGCATAACTTTTCTTGCTCTCTTCAGTTGTGCAATGTACCACTGTGCAGCTGGGCAGGAACAATGAGCAGCCCGGAAGAGCAAGATAATTCGCTGCAGAACTCCTGACACTTTCTGACGACTTTCCTTCTCCATTTTTAGAAGGATATCATTGCAGTCTTCCTGAAAAATCCAAAATCCAAGCCAAAAACAACATAGTGATATAAAGACTGAGGAATCCAACTTGAACATCATTTCTTAACTTCAACATACACATTTCACAGTACAGTTCTTTATGGAAAACACAAGAAGATGCATACATAGTTTCTATTAGTCTGCTACTTAAGTGGACATAGGAAATATTTAGACAGAAAAAAAAAATGAATCACAAGGAACCAGATTACACATTAAGATCATTTCAGAAATATATTCAAACTGTTACTCCCTAAACTCCTATCACACATGCTTACTTCACTGAGAGAAGCTGGCTGAGGACAGTACAATGGTGGTGCTGGAAGATAAAGGCCCTCAGGAACTAAACCACAGAGCTTTCTGCCAAGATCCTTGCTGGAGTCCATTAAAAGCTGAAACGTCTCTGAGAGAATATCAGCATCTGACATAACAGCAGCTTTCAACAGCTCCTGCACTGAACTGTAAAGAACATTTGCATCTTCTTCTTCAATGGGATCTATAAAATATTAAGGACAGAAACTGGTAAGTTAGTTGACTCAATTAATACATGTCCTTCATTCTGAAATTATGAAGCTTTCTTACTATAACTTACATTCATAAATTACAATTTAAAACCTTGCTGCCTTGCTTTAAGATAAGCTTTCTGACAATTGTAAATAGTATTTAACTAACTTTAGTACTTTACATTAGTAAGGAAAAACTACTGTCTTTCTGGAGAGACAGTTAAGCCTTTCAGACAATGATTTGCTTGTGACAAAACTCTGCCAAATCATTCTCATTCAACAAGCATCATTTCTATGTATCATTAACAACTCCAACAATTACTTTATCAGTGAGTGAGAAATTAGTTTTTTTTGTTTCTTTATAAATATATAATTTCATGAAACCTTTTCAATTTCAAAAAACCTTTAATAGACATCATTATTCGATCATTGAAATTTGAATGCTGCTCTCCTTCTATATGTTCCACTGATTTTCCTTAAGTAATTTCTTTTGCTAAGTCTCTTCAGTACATACTATATTTACAAATTATTACATACTGTCTGTCAATGTATATGTGTGTGCATGGGTGCAGGTATGTGTTTTAACATCAAAATCCTTTAAAATGAGTACAAAAGAAGAAACTGCATAGTGTTTGGAATCTGGCTTAGATAAAAATTAACCTGCCACCCGCATGCTGACAGGCAATTAAAATGGTGCTTCAAATCACATAGAAAAGAGTAAGGAACTGGGATTATAACAGTAAGATTTCTGTAAGATATAACAAAGACAAGTTGATATATTTAAGGGGGAGATCTTAGCAGTAAGGTAAAAGCAAAAATTAAAGAACATCAATAGGTGTCTAATTTTAATGCAAGTGTGATGATGCCTTCCATATTGTTAGTACATTCACATTTATTTCAAGCACATAAAAGTAAAATTTTTGCATACTACTAACACATGCTGGTGAAGAACAGATGCTTACTTGCTTTTAAGGTAACATATAGCACATACTAAGAGCGAAATAACTCGAGGAATAAACAAAATTATTTATAATTTTACGTACCTGTAAACTGTTTGTAATTAATATCTTTTTCGTTTGCCATTTCAGAAGTAACTGGTCGTCCTAACAAAGACTGTAACTTTTCCCGAAATGTCTGTGTTGGTGATAAGCTTAATGGCAGATGATACTCCAGCTTTTTCAGTCTGAATGCACACCAAGAAATTGTTTGTTAAAAAAGTAAAGACCATAGAGACTCTTAAAAAAAAAAAGAAAAAACTCTAGCCTGATGAATCTAAGTAATCCAGTAACTAAACATAACATTAGGTACATTTTAAAATTTTGAGATATTTAAGTTTTTAAATGAAAGAATATGCCTTGTTAAAATAAAGTTCATTAAAAAAAAAAGTTGCTTAGCAAAATGTGTTATATTAATTTCAAGCCCCAACTTACCTTGAGGGCTGATCAGCACTCTGACAATACAGATTGTAGGCCACCCCAATTGAAGCAGACACTTTCCAGTCCCCAAGGCTGTGTGTTAGCCACACAGCCTCTGGAACGAGTCCACCAACAAAGAACAGGTCAAGAGCATAGTCAGGCGTCCACACGGAGGAAAGGTTCTGGTCTGTCACAGCTTTGGTAACCAAGGCGTGTTGCAAGGGAACAACACGAGGAAATACATCTGAGGAACAAAATTACATTTTAATTTTCGTCTTAAAGTATGCAGACCAATTTAAGTAATCTAGAGTTTATATTACAAAGCTTTGTTCACATGGCCTTCTCATTCATTTCAGTGTATAATTGTGCCTTTTTAGATATGTGCTATAGGATTAATAGCCAGCAGGTAGATGCACCTCATGCTATGATACAATATTAAGTTCAGAACAGACTATTTCTGTATTTAGTCATGTGGTGTATGTGACTATATGCAAGATTTATTTACTATTCTTTAAGTATTTAATCAAATTGAGAGAATACTCAAATATGCTAAATGTGCTGGTGATACTCTAAATGGTACATCTGAGAAAGAGAGTAAATAATTTTTTCCTACTGTACCCGTGTTACTCCTTCAGGCAATTTTAGAAAATCTAAACATTTAAGTTAACATTTTCAAGCAATTTATGACTTTACAAAACCAACTTATTATTAAAGTACTTAAACCACTTTGAATATAATATGTTTTTAATGCCAATGGGCATTAAATCACTTTAAATTCTTAACTCTGAAATCAGAATTTTCCTATGAAGGGAAACCTTTAGACAGAATCTCTTGCAGAAAATAGACAAATCATTCACTGTGATATATGCCTACACCAAGAAAATTACTGATGATAGGGCTTAAACTCATAAGAACTACTTGAGTTCAACAACAAAGCAGCTTGTTTTGATACTATGGTGTCTGAAAAACTTTAGTGTCCTAGAGCCTGATTGTTACTATTCTTACTGAATAAGCAAACAAACAAACATTTTTTTTTTCCTGGATTTTTGCTTTGGGTCATTCCACAGAACACTCTAGTCTGGATAGTTTTAAAGCACTATTTTTCTTTCCATTTGGGGAGGATCAAAGTCAGAATAAGAGCCATACATCTAAGCAAAGGAATACTGCAAGAACTATAAAATCATATTGTTGTACACTTTGTGTGAACAAAAAGCATTCTTTTCCTTGAGTATCAAATTTAAATTACAAATCGCAAAGCACAATAAAGTAGACATAAAAGAAATCATATGTATTACATAATTCAGACACTCCTTAAAATATTAGCTTTAAATAGCAAAATATTTTAATATATTTAATATATTTTAGATTAATTTAGTTA
>JAUBOD010000667.1:2123143-2136183 GCA_032353885.1 Nothura maculosa
TAAAATATTTAAATAGCAAAATATTTTCAATAATCAGATGCAAAATACTCATCTCACATCACTATATTCATCATAAACACATTCTTAAACAAAAATAGTTGGATAAAAACAAATTATTTCATTTTTACAATAATGACGTCAAAAACCATAAGCAACCAAAGCTAAATAAATATATTTAACACTTATATACAAATAAAATAAATTATATCTATATTATACAGATAAATTGTGAATTATATAGACATATTATACAGATAAAATAAATTATATCACTTAGATACAGATAAAATACAAGAGTGAAGCACAGCAAAATAAATTTTTTGGAAGAAAATACCTGGTTTGATGTGAAGTGGATGCAGGATGTCAACTTTGTGTGGCGGAAGAATATAAAGCAGCTGATTGGTGAAATAAGCAGCCATGAATCGGGCCATGGAATGAATCACAGCCATAGCTGCTTCAGTAGGAACATCTGTTATCCTCCACAGCTCATGCTGAGAATACTTGCTATCTTTTTTTAAAAAAAAAAAAAACCTCAAATTAAAACATTCAGAGGAAAATTAAATTTAAATTATAGGTTATAAAATGTTTCTTTTAAACAAGCCAACTAGAATACTACTTAACATCTTGACAATCTTCCAGGACTTTTGTCACTTAATCTTTTTCAATAATTACATATAATATTAAAGACTTTCATATTAGGTTTCTAGTGAATGCAGATGGGACCTCTACTCTCCAAATTCAAATAAGATCCAAGTCACAACTCTTTTATTGCAAATTACACAATAAAAAAGAAGTCTGAACAGCCCATTCTATAACTGCAATTTGAAGAACATCTGGATCAGAAAAAGATTACTAATGTTACTGAAAATAGACCGCATACTTGTGCAGTATAAATAGAAACTAAAGTGTAAGTGTGTAATGATGGCAATAAAGTCAGATTCTAGGTCATCAAAACCATATTAACACATTACTACACCTCTATTTTCATGCTATGTAACATACCAGAAAAAGTAGCCATGTGCTTCACTGAGAGCTGCGATCGTCTTAGAATCTCTCCTACCAGATGATCACAGAGTCCTTGAGCCTCACACAAGTTATAGTGATACAAGTGGCAAAATAATATAGCAAGGTAGTATCTGCTTTGAAGAAAACATGCTCTTTGTCCTCCTATATTAAAGAGAAAAAAATGTAAAAAAGAAAGAAAATAGTAAATCCAGAAACAAGCAGGTTCGAACATAAAACTTCCTCCCTCTCCAAAGTACACATCTACACAAATGTATGCTCCAAGAAACTACTGGTAGCCCAAAGAATAGAACTCAGGTGCACCTATTTTAGGAGGCATTAACTTATTTCAGTCTATAAGGTACTGCAATGTCAGTGTTCATTCTTAACAGTTTCACTTCTAGAGATGTACAGAGTCTAATTAGGACATAGCAAAGATGGCACAGGTCAAGGGATGCTAGGTTTTTTTTGCCTTTACTAGATGAATTTCCAAATACCCTGAATTCTTTTGACATGGTTCTGAATGGAGTATTCCTCATCTTAATAACGAGAGGAAGAAAAAAAACTGATCTCCTGATCTCCAAGAAGAGGTTTGGAAAAATCTATTTCCAAACATATCCCGCATAAACTCTGGTCACAGATTCTTTGCAGTTTTTATAACCACTCAAAGTCTTCTGGTCTCACTATCTTAAAAATTGATTTCTGTTCACCTGTATTTCACTGTTATTGTCTTATTCAGAAATCTACTGGAAAATTTGAATTCGGACCTAGTATATTTTAGTCATTAAAAGATCCTTGATAAAACAGAAATGCACGGAATTTTCTTAGAGAGCAATCAAGTTGAGTTTTGACTTGTATCTATTAATGTCAGCTGAATTTCAAAAATGTATGCTTTATCTCTTCCTTTCTGCAACTAAAAAAAACATAATTAACTACGTAAAATGATTACAAAAATACCCAATATGTGTGTGTGTGTGTGTGTGTGTGTGTGTGTGTGTATATATTCCTTACCTTTTACTTTAATTTCACAAAGAGATCTTTTCCATTCATCCACAGATTCTCTGTATAAGCCTAAAAGGAACTTCTCTTCACCTTTGAAAGCATAAATTCAGCAAGTTAAAAGTTCCACGTAGTTTTACACATGGACACACACATATGCACTTAAGCATTAGTATCTATTGGTTAGATACTTCCTTAATCAAAACCCACAATAATTTATTATATATATATATATGGTTTATAGACTGTTATACATTTCATCTCTCTAAATTCTGTCTCTTCATTTATTCTCACTCCTATTTCAGTCTTTGGTCAGTTTCAAACTACTTTGACAGAAAGGTAGATTATCGCATATATATTTGCATTTCTTAAAGTTAGGGCAAATAGATACATGATTAATAAGAGTTTCCAGATTGAGGAAAATGTGGGTTCTTTTTCCTCCTCTCATACATTAAAAAGAAAAAAAAAAGACAAAAAGGAAAAGAAGAAAGAAAAGGAATAACAACAACAAACACAAAAATCAGACATACCATAAAAGAAAACAAAAAAAATACAAATTAAGCACTCTAGGCAGCGCAGAAAGGTAAAATCTTAGTACCAGCACAGAAGGAAAGGCAAAGGCAGATCTGCCATTCACTGTTCTGCTTATTAGCCTCTAGCCAGACATATAGGCAGGCTCAGCAGCACATGTTTCTCTATAATATGCATGTAATCTATCTGGCAATTTCAGAAGAGAAACAAAGAACATAAGAAGGTGGTGGGAAGATGCATATATGAATGGGATCAAAGAGACATGTGAAGGAGTTGATGTATTGTATGGAGTGATACACGAGATGCTAGCAGTATCATTCCGGGACGGGAAGTTAGTGATATAGATAAGACTGAGTGTTGTGGGTGACCTAAATGAGAAATTGGCCTTATAAGAGTGGATGAGTATAGGAAGATAGACTAAACAGAGGAGACTAATGTATAGGAAATGAAGCTGTAACCACCTTCTACTGGCAGAATAAACATGCAACATTAAGTCTATTAGATCAGGTCAGGTCATGCTATATTAGACACTGAAGTTGACTACATTTGTGCACACATGACATGTTTGGGCCCACAGCAATCACAATAAGTAAAAGGGGACATCTAGTTAGAAATTTTCTAAGAGACATACTGTGACATACTTCCATCTACCTCAGTGGAAAGAGAATGGGACGAGAATCCAAATAAGGATTCAGATCTTGCTTTCAGATTCTCTAAAAGTTTTAAATCTTGAGTGTGATGCATATCAAATTGAAGTCAATGTAATCTTTTTATTACATTGTTATTGTTTTTAATAGACCTAATTGAGTAGAGTTCAAACCCTCTGAAAGATCCTACAGAGATGCCCTGGGACACAAAATATTCAAGAAAAACTTTTGCTAGGAATTGTTAGAAAGGTCCTGATATAAACCAATTATTTAAGTGGATAAATTGATTTAGGCTTAATTTAAATGCAATCTAATATTCAGTGCAAATGTTTAAGTATTATAGCTCTTTCCAAAGTACTTACCAGCTACAGAATTAAGCCTTAAATGGCATTCTAAAGTCACTCCCGAAGATTGGAGGGTTGCTTGAATATGACTTAAAAGTGATGATACAAGAGACTCTTCATCTGCATTCTTATGTGCTTTTCTGTTCAGCTGTGTTTGATACCAAACAACTTTCTTATATAATAACTGCCATAGTACAGCCAACCTGTAGTTCAAGAAATGTAATATTACCAAAAAAAAAAAAATTAGCAAATTTACTTCTGGTCAATCTGTATACAATTTAGATAAAATAATTTTACTTTTATTATGGATCTAAAAATTATGTTTTATGTTAAAAACAACTCTATATATTTTAATAAAGGGGAGGGGAAATAACTTTTGTCTTAATGTTTGCTTTTTTATCACCAAACAGTGTTATGTCCACATAAATGCAGAACAATCAAACTCAAGCACCCAAATGCTGGCTTCCAAATGAAACTGTAGAGAACAGTGAAAGGAAATAACCTCAGTAAACCTTCAAAGCAGATAACAGATACTGTCTTTATAAATTAAGCAAAACACCAATATACCAATAGCATAACAAAAAAAAAAAAAAAAACGCAAAGCCAGCGAAAAACTTGATCAGAGAACACAAATCTCCAGCTGTCAAGTCCTTGCAGCCTAGTATGGTAGCATTAAATAGATCTACTCAGTTCTACCACAAGCTTGTGAAACTTAAACTTCAATACCTGGACTGACACTGGACTACCAGGCTACCTGGTGCGACTTGTTATCCCACCAACTGTCTCTCACTTCACTAGCAGCAACTAGTTAATTCCCCATAACTGAATTACATCCAGCTATAGGTCTGAGATCTAATCTATATATTTTAACAGCCTGTCAGATTTTTCCACAGAGTATGAGACAAGGAAAAAAAAAAAAAGAAAGGAAGGATGTTATAATTACTCTGTAATTAATATAATTGTAGTTGAAATATTTTTTTGATATGGAGATCAAGTGTACCTTTTTTCTGTCTTGCCATCATGATTTATTACTTGAGGAGGCTCTCTGAGCAGAGATTTTAGTGAGCTGATTTGCTGAGTAGCATTCTCATCAAGCGCTAGGAAAACAGGCACCACAAAGGAGTCAAGCTCCACTAGACCATTAACAACAGAGGATGCCAAAAAAATCTTCTGTGATATACACATGTTACTTAGAGTATGAGAAACCATCCTTAGAAGACAGAAGCATGCCAAAAGGTTTTCTGAGAACATCTGATCTTGCTGGTGACTAAGGATCAGTTTTATAGTTTGCAACGTCAGCTTTGCCACATGCACAGTTAGACTGGCTCTCGAATGCCCATATAGGAGAGTTAAACACTGCTGAAAATATTTTAACACATAATGCATCCAATGAGTATTCTTCAAAGATTTGTTTAAAAATGCATCCTGGTGTAGTGAAGAGCCTTTCACGAACTGCAGAATGTTGAAGAAATGGATAAAGCAGTTTACTATATAATTCAGCAAAGTATCTTTTTCTTCCATATTTTTTGAAACTCCTATCTGCCATGCAGTAAGGAGATTTTTCTCAATAGAATTCAGTGCCACTGATAAGTTATCTTTTTCTTCAGTAACATCTTTTGCATGAATAGTATCAAACATTGATGCAAATTCCAAATGGCCTTCATCAGCTTTACCAACAAATGAACTGATTCTTTGGCTAGAGAAGCTGGACAAGCTGTTTTTGAACTGTTTTTCATCATCTGATTCTTCTTCATAATCCTAAATCAGACAAGGGGAAAAAAGAAAATTTAATTAAATCACATTTTCTAAAAATAGAGAGCAAGGAATTACAGTCAGTCTCAGGTACCAATCCTTATTCTTAATTCATTTCTTGCTATTCAGAAAACACTAATAAATTTAATTTCATATAGAAATTAAATTCTATATGCAGTTTCATATAGAAAGAAAAGCTACATATGGTTATTTGCAGTAGTTACACAGCGAAGAAAAACTCCAAAACACTGTATGCCCAGCAACAGTTTCTAAAACAGAAACGCTGCCCTTTACTACTAAGAGAAGCTTCAGATATGAGGAAGTGTTTTTTCCAGATACCTGTAAGGTATTAAAACCATTTAGCAAAACTCAGATACATGTCCTAGAATGAGAAACTCTAGAGAAACAAATTAAAAGACAAAACTTGAAACAGAATTGGGAAAGGCCGTATGATGAATTTGATCATAGAGCTATCTAAAAATATATTCCGATTTTAGAACTGATTCAAGTCTAAAACTGAGTATCTTATTTACTATTTACTAACAATATTATTTATTAGTTTACTATTTACTAATAATATTAAACTTAATCTACTTCATAAGTCTTATATATTTAGCATATTTTATTACATGGTGAAGTTAAAACTAAATCAAGTTGATGTAAATGTACACTTATATTTATTTAAAAAGTTAATTCATTTTTAATAGATGTTATATTCTAACATTTTCTATTCAGAAAAATGTAAGATGTCTGAAAACTAAAATATCATTTGAGAAAAAAAGCAACCCTCTCATACTTAGGAAAATGTGACAACTTAGCTAAATATGACATTATTTTAATCCTTATTAAGAACAAAAAACACCTAAACTACTTCATTTTTAAATCTTAATTTTACTCATCTCAATCTCATCTTTATATCTTAATTTTAAGATATGGTTAAATTTAAATTATTTGCATAATTATGAGAGTAAAAAATTAAATACCTGTATATTCACGTTTTTCTCACTCATTTCTGTTGTGTCCTTTTCTAGGAATTTTGGAACGGTGGGAAAGATGCAGCTTTGATTCTGAGTGTGTTTCAAAAGACTAGCTTTTAAAGATAGCAATGATCGTAAAAATGTCCGTTTCCCTTTAGACTAAACAAAAGCACAAATAAAGCAAAGTATGTTAATCACCTCTAATAATAAATCAGAGCCTTCCTAAACAAAACAAAGCAGCTGGTCCCTGCTATAAAAAAACCCCATACATAGAGAACGATGTACATTGTACAGAAAATATCATTTGGTCATGTTTGTAGAATGCAGTATTTTCACTAACCAGAAGACTTTATTTTACTTCATTCTGAAAGATTATGCTTCTTATGCAAATATGTAAGAGTTCCTTGTGTTCTGAATAACAATATAGCTCTAAAGTCCTCAAATCCTTGTCCACTGTTCTAACGCATTCATCAACGCTATCACAGCATTCCCAGAGCACATTTCTCAGTGCTCTGATCCAACTCTATAGATGCATAAATCCATTCTATTTCCTTTAAAGTTACCTGAAGAGATTTTGTAATGATAATTTGGATGGTCTCCTTTATTATGCTTCACTGGATGTAATAAAAGAACAAATTCAAAGAAAACTTTGTATTCAGTGTTTTTCAAATCAATGTTACACAAAAGTATAGAGGAATGCAACCAAATTTCATAACGAAGGAAATTTCTGCATTTTTATATTTATCAAGGTTTTTACTTAAAGCCTACAAACAAAATACACAATTTTACCTTACAGTTTACAAAATTCTGTCGGATATTTTCAAGTCGTTGGGTTGAATCAAGCAAAAGGGATCTTACAAATCCTGATGGTGAAAGTTTGTTCGGAAATCTTAGCACTGTTATCATGTATCCATCCGAAACAATGAGGTAGGGTAATCTTGAGTGGGAAGCAACAGAGAATCTCTGTCTGAAGAGGTCACTTTCAGAAGCTGAGGAACCAAGAGACTGACTAGAGTCTTGACACCAAGAATGCTGCTGTCTAGCAAGTAAAATAAAGATATATCAAAAACTGAGAGCAACAGATCATATACAGAAATCATGAACAGAACAGAGTAAGAAACTTATGAACATTATACACCAGTTACAAAAAGCTAAATGATAAAATTAGGATACACAAATTTAATGTCAAATAATAATATTATTTAATATTTTGCTAGGAAGTATTATTTATGAACATAGTTATGGTTGAGTTTAATTCAAAGAGTTGCAGCTGCAGAAAACTTTTGCACAAATTCAACATGGACACTCTGCAAAACTTTAGACACTTCCTTAAATTTTTGTATTCTGAGTAGGACTACTGGCATGACAACGTATGAGAAACACTTCACTGATGAAATCCTAAGTAACTACAAGTCATGTATGAAAAAAATGGCAAAAATTAGAATCTTGATATTTCAGAATCAGCTCATTCATTCCATAGAAGTACTTCATATCAAAATATAAAAGTCCCAAATATTTCTTACAATGGAAAGATTACAATAGAAAGATTGAAGTTCCAGAAATTCTCGTGCAAATTTTAAAATAATGTGTGTTCAATAATTGATTTTTTTTCTGCTTCCTGATGGTCCAAAAGCTAGTGGATTGTCCGAGATGTCTGGAAGCTGCATATATTAAATAAACATTATGTTATTCTAATACATTTCTGTATCTGATTTTTCAGTGTTTTGCATTAAGAAAGTATTATGATGCTTTCTTGTACATTCTGTGCACTTGGTACAATGAAAGTTGCAATAATCCTTAATACTTTTAAAAGATTATAAAAGATACTATTTCTTAAGTATTACTCTGTTTTAAATTATGTATGACTGTTCACTTATTATCTGTATAAATACCAATTCTAACTTAAGAAAATAAGTGGTAAAAGCAATATGCAATGGATACATTATCTAAAGAAGACCAGCTATAGTCAAGAGCTTTTTAAGGTATTTCTAAGACATGATGAATCTAAACATTTTAAGTACTGCATATAAAAAAAAAAACAGGAAAGTTTTGAATGTTTCACGGAATAATACATTTATACAGAATCTGGCTTTAGTCAGGAAGTTCTAGTAGAACTTTCAAGAATAACATATGAATGTTTAAATTTTGCTTTTTTTTTTTCTTCTAGGATGTCAGTATTATCAGATCTCCTTTACTTATTCCTCCAACCATCTGCAACCTCAACACTACATTTTCAAAATTTGGACCTAGAATAATCAAAATGTATTTCAACAAATACGTATTTTGTGTCCATGCAAATATCTTACTTAAAAGATTTGATACAGAAATGTGATATAAAGTCCTGAAAGTTAAATAAAACAGTCAATAAGGAAAACTCAATGGATTAATATTAATCTATATTTTTAGCATTTCTAAAAAGTTGATTTTTCCTATACTAAAAAAACTATATTTAAATTATCATCAATTTCATAAACACTTGAATATTCAACAGCCCCAAAAGTCACTTAAATAATGTATACTTACATCGCCACAAAGCCAATTTTTCATCTGGACAAACCCATTATAAGAAATAGAAGAGAACTATGAATGAGAAACAGATATTGAGAAGACAGACATAAGGAAAGCAAAAGACTGAATTTGAAAGATGAATTTATATTTAAAATTGTAAATAAATAGAAAGCAAGATATGATCATATGTCAAAGACACATAAACATTTTCAAAATCTTTTACCTGTATGTTATTAGAGGATGAAATGGAATAAACTCTGCTGGTCCAAATTCTACAGAGCAGCCTGAAGTAATCAATGTCAGCAATTCACCCATACAAGTCAATAAAATCAATGATCCACGTTTTAACATGCAAGCCAAGAAGAGGCTATCAGGAGTCCAACTCATATCACCAACCCAATAAGACCTAAATAGAGCAAGGAAAATACTTGCATGTCTTGGTCAAATCATTCTAACAAAATTAAGGATAATTTTGGCTGAGTGGGAAGGCAGGGGGAGAGGGAGTGAGGAAGGGATGGAACAGAGCAATGGGAGTAGTTACTGTACTGGTAAATAGCACTAGTTACTGACCTGACAAACTTGGATGGAACCATGCTCTTCTTGCTACTGCAACCTTTAAGGCTACCCGAAACAGTTAGAAAATTCAGTGTGTTTAAAAACAAAATCTGAGTTGCCTAAGAAAAAAAGGCACAATGGAAAAGTTTATATCAAAAGATAACATTACTGATTACTTTAAAGCTTTCTATTAACAATTTATTCTATTTGATGTACTGGCAACACTACATGAATGTGACAACACTATTCAGCATTACTCTTTAGGACATTAGTCAACATATACATTTCTAAACTTGAAAAATAATTAAATCTTATCATATGCATTGCCTTTTTTTCCTGCTTTCCTAACATCTGAGAAATATCATATAAGATCTCTCTTTGGTGTTATTGGTGAATAAACACTAGGGTTACATTACTGCATCATCTCTTCCTGGAAATATAGGCTGGCCAATATTTCCAGATATCAGTATCAATAAATCTTACAAAGATGGACTGAGATTTAGCCTCCTTGACTTGTCATGAGGAATACTTTTACGAATTGGGAACATAATCCCTTCCCCAGCTGAGAAGAATCATCCAAGACCTTTTCAGATACAATATCTGAATTTATTTTATTTTTTTATTGTACTTCTTGAAGAATATAGATGAAACACTTGCTGGTATGGAGTTCTTAACTGAGAACTGCATTCCAAGAATTACAAGTTGGGCAGAAATTCTTGGTATGAATATAATCCATTGCTTTACTAAAAAGCATATCTAAAATAATTCAGTATATCGCTTTTATTGGACTTGTAATAGTACTATCAAATTAAGATAAACTGCCTATTGTTCATACCTTCGGATCATTTTGATTAACAGCTACCGCAAGTAAAAGTCCATCTCTTGCAAATGCAGTTAACAAAGCTCCTCTCGACTTTACAGATGCACACCAAGGAACCAGATTAGCAAGAGAACAGGTCTGTTGTACCCAGTGAACCTGATATGGCAAAGCACTAAAACACAAATAAAGAACAACAAAAATAACAGGTTATTCAGTAATACTGAATGGAATGATTCATTCATCAGAGAAAAAACAAACAAACAAAACAAACAAACAAACAAACAAAAAATACATATCGTCTTCAACAATGTTCTGATTAAAGATATTTGGAGTTTACAGGAGTTTAAAAAGTAGTGTCAGGGATAGGAATGGTTTTCATGAGACAGAAATTCAGGCTGTGAATGTAAAACATGTCAATATTCTACTGACCTAAGATACTCATATTCCAGCCAAGGGTTGCCTCATCAGACAGTATATAACATTATCAATGGAAACAAACTGCAAACTGCTCTTAACAAAGAATCTAGAAAGATTGTAAAAAACATGATACAAAACATGACAGTAAGACTGTAATTGAAAGAATGTCAACAGATACAAAATAAAGATGAAGGTAAAGAAATAAGATACATACTTGTAAGTAATGAAACTGAGTGATAATAGGCAAAAAAGTGAAAGACATGGTTGAGAAATGTTGTTACAATGTAAGGCTGCAAATACTATGGTACACAAGGAGAAAACATGAGTCTTTCTCATGCACTCTACACTGGGACTACACTAGGAATATCATGCTCTCTGACTTTTTTCTGTTGATGGTAAGCTACTTCTATGCTACTAACAAACTCAGTGAAGAGTTGTACCTTTTAGCAAGGCAAGGAGGAAGTTAATTCTAAAAAGAAAACCCCATCAATTGTATACTTTAAGATGTAGGGTTTATTCAAGTTATAGCCACAGAGGCACGCTGTTAAACTGGCATACAAAGGGGTTTTTCACTTAGGAACAGAAACAGAACTATACATGTATGCAGAAGCAAGTTTCAACTGCATTAAGCAGTTGCACCAGCATCGCTCTATCAGTAAATGGTCCCATCCCAGTAAAAAAAAATAAATACATCTATGTAGTCTATGAGATGATAAAGGGGATAGAAAACAAATACAATAGATAAGCATTCATAATAAAGAAAAAGAAAAAAGAGATACACAGGTATTCAAAGCTGTACAATGTGCAGTAGTAATTTGAAATAAACAAGCAAAGGAGAATATATTAGGACTATTGAGAAAACCTCCAGAGAGTAACAAACACAATCATGTGCCAGCCCAGGTATGTACAGATACTCACTTATACTGTATGAGAAATGCATTCAGTTTAATTTAGGTGTAAACCCTTTTTTTAACCAAAAAATATGAAACACATACAAATACCGTTTCATTCACAATATTTAAATATTTCAGAATTGATATTTTGTTCATGTATACAGAAATACACTACAATACTAACTATAAAGGTGTGTATGCAAATATAGATAGGTGTTTGTAACTGTTAGCTAACTGTATATTAATGCAAATCCCTTGAGTTGATATGCAGCTTTGAAACCGCACTCTGAAGAACTTTATTCTAAACTCTCATAAACTAATACACTTTCATATAGCTTTGAACTCACCTAACACATCTGAAGCTATTTTCATGCCATCGGAGAGCCAAAAATGTGAGCACCAAGCATTCTCCAGAGTAGAAGACAAAACTGCATAAACAGCAATCACCCAGTATCTACAGAAGAACACACAAACAAACAAAATCCTGATTACAGTTTGCTGTTTAATGTCTTAAGTATTTAGCTCAATAGCTATTACAATTCAGGTAAAATAACATAACATTGTCATTCATTAATATAAGAGGTGAGAAGATACTGGGTTAGGGGAGCTTAGGTCTTTTCTAGTATGGCTGTTCTTACACTGTCATTAAACCTAATAAGAAGTGAACAACTGCCTACGCATCTCAGTAGAAACAAAACTCTTAAAACTCACTGCAGCTTCTGAGGCTCCAACTTACTCAAGAGCTGAGACATATTGCTTGGTTTTTTTACCTCATTTTGTATAAAAGCAGCATGCACTCCAGTTTCTTTTTCATCAGTGGAAGGCAACATGATGGATTCATCAGGCAAAATTTGTGTCCAGCGCCCAGTCACTGAAGAATTCTTAGAACAGTGTGTATTTGCCTGCTCTGTGCTCTCCCACAGAAAGACACATGCTGTGGGAGTAGTGAACAGCACTTTTCTGCCATCTCCAGATATATACAAGTGCAATCGCATCAAACATTCTGGAAAAATTAACAATGTGTCAGAATAATTTCTAGTTTTCTGTTTGATTTATATTTTACAAAGAAAGGAAATTTTCTTCTTCTCAGTCAAAACAAATCCAGATGTCCACATTAAAGATCCTACCTTTCCAAACTTCATCACTAGTAGCACAACTTCTGCAGTGGTTATTTTATTTCCATTTCTATGCACCTTGTGAATTTTACTTAGGTCTTTCCTGAGATGGTCCTTCTTGAAAATTTGAAGTCTTTTATTATAATTATGAATAAATGTATAAGTGCTCTACTCATTCATTACCGTCTGCTACTTGACTGTGCAACACCACATTGCTCAGATTATCCAATATAAGCCAGTATTTTAGGTGAAGTTCATGCCTTCATATTATTCTTTGCAACAGCATTTGTCATTGAAAAATAGTCAAGAGAATAAACTTAAAAACGAAATATATGTGATTTACATCAAGTGCAGATCTGCTATAAGCTCTATTACAAAATAAATACTTATTGTATTAAAAATCATATTATCTTTTAAAGGAGCTTTGAGAAGTCAAAAACATATCATTTAAATAACAAAAAGGTCATTTGTCAAAGCTTA
>JAUBOD010000667.1:2181369-2203508 GCA_032353885.1 Nothura maculosa
TCAGGATGTTTCTGTTGTTGTTTTTGGAGAAGAACTTTTTGAAATATCTGAAAGAGTACCTAGTTAATGAGGAGTAAAACAGAAGAAAACTGAGAGAAGCCTTTAAGCTCTTATCTATTTATGCGAGGATTATAATGTAATTTAAAGTCAGATGAGTTAAACGCAGTACGTAGTTTTTAATTAAAATATTATTTTGTAAAGCAAAAATCATTTTCATATCATTGCCATCTTGAAAATATGTTAAATGACAACCTTCCCTTCCAACTAAAAAATTTAAAAGGGACGGAGGTAACCTCTATGCAAAATGAAGAAAAGCGCCTTTTTAAATTACTTAATTTTTAAGTGGAGCTTAATGCCATTAGTTAATAAGTAGCTGTCTCATGAAATTTAGCCTCGTTTCTTAAGTTTGGATTATTCCCATTTTCCATATATGTCAGTGTGTGACTGCAATGGGACTGGATGTCCTAATTCAAGGACTTGGAAATTTGTAAATGGGAATGAGTTTTTGTACATATATATATGTGTGTGTGTGTGTGTGTGTGTTTGTGTATAGATATATAGATAGATATGTGTGTGTATACATATATTCAGTGAGGTACCAGCATTGTGTGCTTTCTCTTACACTATTGATTAGACAGAAAATACAAACACAACACTTAGATTTAGTGACTTCTGTGTTTATGCCTAGTGCCATTAATACTCTGCCCTGCAAAGTATCGTTCTACTTTCTGTGTGCTTACTGCCCCGTGCAGCACCATCCTTCCAGAACTACTGTTTTTCTTGCATCTTTACTGCAACCCTCTTTAATAACCAGCTTGGAAATCAAATAGTGCCTACTGTTTACTCACTGAAAGCAGTTTGCAGAGTAAATATTACTTTGAAAAGTTTTAATTGGCTGCATGTGGTTCATTGCAGCGATTACTTGTATGTTCTTGTGTGGTGAAACACCAGTTTTCAAATAAGGGTTGGACTCAGTCCACCTAAGGGTGGCTCTTTTCCAGTACACACGTTCCCATGGTCCTATTGGGTATAATAGATCATCTTTGATATAACAAGGAGTTTGAATTAGTGAAATAACTCCTGGAACAGCTATAGAAAATAGTAGTAGAATTTAGTTTTCTTTGCAAGACTAAAGGCTTCTGTTCTAGAAAAAAACCTTTGAAGAGCTAAAATATGTAGTTAAATCATATAGAACATATCCTGGAACCAAAGCACAAACCAGAGTCCTTGCTAATATGTGGGTGGTTTGCATGGAAATGCTAGAAGGATCAACTTGTTACTATTTACTATTTTTCTTTTTAAGACTAATATTTCACTAATAGCATAATATGAGTGATATTTCCCTGTCATTCACTGCACAGTGGGTAGATTTTTAGTTTAATTCAGATGTCAAAAAGAGATGAGAATGTTTTGTTGAGCTACACTATCTTATTTAACAAGCTATGGCCATTAATATTAATGTTTGCTTAGATAAATTAGCTGGAATCTTTCTAAGTTGAAGCACAGAAGACTATAGAACTTAAGACCACGAGCAGAAGAATTTGAAAAAGAAAATATAGGTATTAACCACTATAATTTATAATATATATATATTTCCTTTAAGATGTGAAAATTCTTAAACAATATTTGCTATCCATGTAGCTCTTTTTTTCATTAAATCATGAAGGTCTGTCGGAGGATGATCAAAAGTCATGTAGGGTTTGTGCTGCAGTTAAATATGTTTTTTCATATATTAAAAATTAAAGTCATGAAAGACTTGAGTTTTTGGTGATAATATCAGTTTATATACAGATAATAACGATTTCCAGTGCAGATAGATAATGAGAAAAATAAAATCCTCTGGCTTTTCTCTATTGGCAACTTTACAACTATCTTAGTATAGGCAGAGGTTGCCTGCTAATTTTGCTGTTAGTCATTGTCTCAAGGTGACAACTAGCGAAAATTAATGGTACTCTCTGAATGTTACTGTGCCTTTGCCTCTGGGCCTGTTATGAATCCTATCTTTATATTTACTGCAGATAGAGTAAATATCTGTTGCTTGGATCATTGTGTTAAACCCTTTTGCAGACATAAAGTACTTTTTTCTTTTTTTTTTTTGCTTTTGTGAAAAAGACTGGGTTGACAAGATTGAAGGGGTTGGATTAGCATAAAAAAAGATCAAGTTACATTTAAAAATAGACAGAATCCATAAGTATGATGGCTGATGCAGACAGATAAATATAAAAGAGAAATGATGTCAGCATTAGATTTTCAATATGAATATCTAGGTCTCTGAAAAAGATGAACTCTCATTCTTCATGTCTTTTGCTTAGTCCATTTGCTGGGGGTACAGAAATCCTACGCGGAAGGAGGAAAAGACGATTGAGTCCTAAACTTTTGAACTACACCTGGATGCCAACAAATAAGGAACTTAAAGCAGTTTAAAGTTTAATATTTTTGAATTTTAGAGATGAATTTTATTTCTAACCAAATCTTTCAGACTTGTAGTTAAGATGGAACATAATTTAGATTTATTTATCAAGGACTTTCTAGGCTTAACTTCTATTTTAAGTTGAGGTAAAAAGAATAATAGCTCATAGAATAATTACTGTTTCTTTCTTGAGTCAGTAATGTTTGGTCAGATTTTCTTACATTATCTGGTCCATTGAGATTCATCTACTATTTTCTGTCCCAACTGGTTCAAAAGTGTGTCTTCCTTCCAAAGGAAACCAACTTTCCACAGAAAAGGGCCACTTGTTGCACTGGCTGGCTGGTTAACTTCAGAAGATGTGTGTAATATTCAGCATAAAATCTTAGAAATAATTATGACAGTAAATCTCATCTGTAGAATGTATCTGACATGAATTTCTATTCTTCCAACAATACAGTGTATTTTTTTCTATTTTATACATCTCTTTCTTCCTCCAGCGTCTTCAGAATTGGTGCACTCTTTAAGATACAATATTGCCTTAACTACAAATTTCTTTTGATAAGGACAGCTGATTGGACTTGCTTTCTATTTTTTCTCTTTAATTTTTTCCTTTCTTCTGCACAGTCCTGGTCTCTGTGTTAACAGATGTTTCCTCCTAAGATGCCTTGTAGGGATGGGGTAACCTGTCATTCCCCGGTGTTCCTTTCCTGCTGGTATCCCTCTCCTTGGTGATGCCAGGTCAGAACTTCTTCTTTTTTGAAAAGGATTTTTTTAAAATAGTCTTTTTATATCAAACATTTTAAAATGATGTGATCAGGTTTGCTTTGGTAGCAGAAAATCAGAGAAATTACCCAGCTTTTCTAGCTGATTAAGAAATTTGTTTTGTGTTGATCTGCATCTTGAAGTATTGTATATGATATTGTATGAAATCAGACCTTCCATAGTATATTTCATCAACATCAAACACCACACTTAGATAATACAGAGATAAATAAGCAGTTAGGAAGTGGTAGCTTGGGAACACACCCATAGAAAGAGGAGGAGTGGGAACTGAGTATGGATCCTTTGCAGTTAGTGAGGGAGAGCAAATGTCATAAGAGTTTGTAAAAGATGCAGTATTACATTGAAAAATATGGAGGAAAAAAGGAAAATGTGATGGTAGCAAATTATGTATGAGTCTAATTGTTTGGTGAGTATAATATTTTTTTTCCTGGAGCCAATCTGGGTACTCCCTGATTTCTAAACTTTATTTGGTGTAAGAGTATGATATAATCTCCCTCCCTAACTTATACCTAGCCAAGAAAATGTCTTCAGGCTGCATTTTCTCTGGTGTAACCATTAAAGAAATTGGTTCACCTTCAGAACTAAATTAAGTGTGAAAACTTCCCATAATAACCGTTTTGCTTCAAAGCTATGTTTGCATATTTTTAACATTTTTTTTGCAGTTAGAAATAAGCTAGAAGTAATTGAGTCACTGGGACTGTGCGAGAAAGATAACTTGAGGCTGTAGGGATTATTTATCAGGAAATAATTCTGGAAAGCTGGGAACCTGTTGGGATAATATGATGTTAGAGTAAAATGTTTTTTATATGTAAATGTGTTTGTGTTGAAAATACAGATTTAAATATATATGGAAATACAGATATTTAATATGTGACTGCTCATCTCATAAAAGAAACCAACCCACTTTTAGCTTGAAATCGTTGCATGGCCGCACCTGACTACGTGCTGTCTGAGCCTCTGCTTCTGCCACTGCACAGGGACAATGATCTCTGTCTGGCACTGCTGAAATGAGAAGGGTTTACTCTGCAAGCATCAGGCTTCACATATCATACCTGTCATGACTTCAAGTTTCAAGGGGGTCAGCTCAGGCCCTTTGTCCATTGGGACAGATTAATTAGGGTGCAGTTTATGATATTCTATGTGAGTTGAGATGTTTAAGTGAAAGTTTGCGAAGAGACCTCTTTTTTGAACTTGATAGTTCTCTAAGAGCAAGTATCTAAAGCTTACAGAAAAATGCAGTGTCTTGGCCAGAAATCTCCCACACCCTGTATTGTGTAAAATTCTGACAGTGCAATGTGCAGCTACCCCATGCCTGCCAGTATTAATAGATACTTCTAAGCTCTTGATACTCACAACCAACTGCAAAAATCTATTTATATGCATTTACTCACTCTTGGTAGCTTATTCCCTCATGTATATTCCACAGCACTGGAATTGTTCAGTATCCTACTGCCTGAGAATTTAGCAATACATGAGAAGTTTATGGTGATTTGTGGAACATTTTTGTACACCTTTGTGGTGAACCTGTTGATTATGCTTTTCATGCCACATCCTTTTATTTTCTCTGTTTTCCTATTTTTTACTTTATTCTAAAATTTCTTGGGAAAGTGCTTCAAAGGTAAGAGCAGGTTGCAGTAGTGTCAAGGTTTTCCCACTGTAATAAATTGCTGTGCATATCGGTAACTTCTTGGAAGGTTACAAAGGGAGACCTCAGCTAATAAAGTGAACTGGGAAGAGTTTTTCTCTAACTATAAAAGTGCAAGGAGCTGGAAGATAAGCGGATGCTGTCATTCTCAGTACTGTGACATTCATCTCAGGATCTCAACCTGAATGCTACCTATGGTAGTCAGAAATAGTGAGGATGTTGAGTGCCTTGTATGCGATGAATCTCTAAGGTTGTCTAAGAAAGGTGAGCGAAACTTGAAGGCGTTTTGTGTGCTTGCTTGTAAAATGATTTGTATATTCTTTTACTTTTAATAGAGTAATGACATTGAAAAGTTCAATGTAAAGCAGGCTTACCTACTACACATTTCATATGGCTCCCAAGAGGTGAAATGTGAATTATTAAAGAGTCCTGGGAAACACTCAATTCTAGGGCACCAGGAGGTGTTATGTGAGACAACATTGGTTTCAAAACTAAGCTGTACCACTTCATGGCCTGTATGTCAAAGGGGCAAGTCAAAGACAAGGTTAATGAGAAGGATCCAAGCCTGTGGAACAAATCCCCCAAATGGGAGCAAAGTTCTGCCCACACCCACCTAACTGTGCTATTGGGATCCATGCTTTGACTTCCTTCTCTGCTGTCTGGGAAATGTCTGTAACAGAATTTGGAGAAAGGGGTGTAGAAAAAAAGAGAAAGATCTTGGACTACATTTGATTCAGAGCGTTTCTAGGTCCTTTACTCCTTCTCATCACAGCAGTGGTTTATATGTGTTTATTATGATCTCTGCTGCTTTTCCATGCTCATTTTTGCCTTATTGTATGCTTTCTTTTCTCTTCCAATATAATGGAAGGTCTGAGCACTTGTTTGTTACTGAGGAAGAACTACAGGAGTTTAACGTCTGTCTTTTTTTTTTTTTTAATGGAAACAGCAGTTAAGGAATCATGCTTTTCCCAGCAACTTCACTAGAGTTGCTCAACAAGTAGATAAGGGATAATACAAATCTGTTCTCTACAAATGCTTAATTTCACTCATAGTATGACTGAGACACAGATTTTTTTATTATTGCTATTATTAACTAATTTGTTCCTCTTGTTTATTTTTACTTTGTTTTGTAAACAGCTTATAAGAACCTTAGATTATCTCAAAGTATGTGGCGTTAGAAATTCCATTTACTAGTAGTTTTTCTTACAGAAAATGTGAGAATCTAAGCAGCTCAAACACATGAATTAACTTGACTTTTATTAATGTAACATCTGCAAGAGGAGGCATTTTTATCCTATATGAGACATGGGCACACAGGCCCATGTGAGATTTACTGAAAATTTCTGAAATTTTACTGAAAACTACTGAAAATTTACTGATTTACTGAAAATCTCACGAAATGTGTCACAGGGGAATTTCTTATTCCTAGGTCTATTCTTCTTTTTTCTTGACCCTCAGAAAAAGGGATGGAGATTAATGTGAACATCAGAAGTTAACATCTCCACATTGCATGAATGTGCATAACAAATAGCTTGTTAACTGTCTGTCCAAGTTGGAGATGTATGCTGTTATTAATTTTTTTTCTGGATTAACAGTGTTGTGTACAAGGTTAATAGTGACTTAATTTGCTTTGTTTATGCCAAGAGGACAAGTTAACTCAAGTAATCTTCAGGTAATATGAAGGATCTGCAGCAGTTCCTTGTGGAGCACAACAAAATAGTCTATCAATTTTAGGGAAGATTTCATTAGATATATCTAATTCTATGTTTTTGTCAGTTATAGAGTGAGAAATATGTACAAGGGTTTAATGTATCACTACAAGTCTGTAAGGAGTGGCGTTTTTGAATATTTGTCGCGTTTTTCTATGCACGCAGCTAAACTATGTTGTCCAGATCTTTATCTTAATCTGGATTGAAATGAGAGAATGTTGCTTCTGTGCCCTTTATACCTCAGATTCCTTTTAGAATGACTACACAAGCCATTCTAACAGAAAATGTGTTTGGATCATTGCTGTCTTTTTGTACAAATCATAACCAAGCAAAAGTAAATAATATTTGTTTAGTTGCTATGTAGAAATTAATGACTGTAATCATACATTTTGCCAGACGTAATTGCAGTCTTGTGGAATCTTCAGAGATTCCATAATAATTTTGGTATATACTGAAGACATCTTTCTATGCCTATAGATATCATAGTCAGGCTTACAATATAAAGCATGCTTTATAATTCTTGGACACTTCTTTTAAAAATGATGTTTTATGCTTAAAGTTAAGAACAAGCAGTTTGGATTAGCTGTGATCTTGTTCTTAGTAATTGTATGGAAAATTTTAAAGTGTTTACGCTGCTGGTGGTATTACCGTAGATTTAACCATGTCAGATAAATCAACTAACTATTCTGGAGTTTTTTGTTTCTTCTTTTGAGAGAACTGGTTTGGTTAATGGAATCTGCCAGAGCAGAGCATGAAGGAAGGTGTGTGTGTGTTTTTTTCTGACCACGGACCTCATGTGTACAATATACATGTATCTTTCCCTATATCCAGATGCATAAAGTCACTTAGCAATTTATTCTCATGTTGCGTTACATAAAATTGTGTTGCTAGAACACAGCTTAAATGTGAAATGTTTTGAAGGTAATTTATGGGTGGCATGGGAGAATTAGTAATCGAAACAGTAATAGAATTGGAACCAGCTGTGGGGCGAGATAGGAAATTGTCCTTCCTTCCTGCAGTAACTTAGACGTGCTGTAATTTCTAACCCCCCAATCCTCCTACCCCTTCCCTATGGTTGTAGATCTTTTTTCTTATGTATGTTTTGGGTATTTTTTTAATCCTTTTTCTTTTTTACTTTAATTCCGTAGCTGAATTGGCTGGTAAGTTTATAGACAGTGATATCTCTGTAGCTTACTGGGCTTATGTGTGTAGGTTTGTATCTCTCTTAAAACCTTGGGAATAAGTATTTTAGTAAATATCTTTCAGAATTGGAGAACTGTTGAAAAGTATAATTTGTGACAGCTCTCTGTCCCTAGAGATGTGATTGTCTAGTTTTGCTGACTGTAGTGTATTTGCCAAGAATAACAGTATCCCTTAGGAGCCTGAAGAGGTTTACCAACATTATTGAATGAAACTCTAGCAGGTTCCTATGATAGATATTCAGATTTTACAGATCAGGAAACTGGGGTATATAGGAATGAGATAAATTGCACAGATTCAAAGACCAGGAATTAGCCTGCACTAAATGGTATGTTTTTAATATTGGTGGTAAATGCATAGATACAGATTAAGTGATATGACTTTCTAGTGTTATTGCCAGCATATTAGTGTGGAGGTTCCTATTAGTGTCACCTTGATACTTATGAAATTCTATGCGAGAGTGATGACCAGAAGTCCCAACAGTTAATACTAGGCTCTTTTGACTAGTTGACAAATGCATTTTATTTCTATTGTAATAATCTCCATGTGCATTTTAGACATAATTGCCCTGCATTGAACATCTACTGCTTCACTCAACTTTTTAAGTTCGGATGAGTCTAAAAGTAAAAGCTTGGAGAATAGCGCTTCTGTTTTTTTTTGTTTTTGTTTTTTTTTTTCCAACTCCTGAAATGCTTTAAAGCTTAAACTCTTCAATAGTATGAAACTTGTTCAAGAAACAGTAGTGTTTATTCTACTGTATAAATTATTTTAATGTATTTCTGTACAATCCACATCACTAAAATTGCCTTTTGCTGCAAAAGCTTCGTAGTTTCACTGACTTTTAAAAAAGGGAATTTATGTTATAAATGGAAGGCTTATAAAGATAGGTACTTTTTTTCCCTCAAAATGTCAAGATTTATAGTAATGTGTGGCTTGAATACTAAAGTAGTTTGTAAGTAGTAGAATGAAGTGTCTGTACAGTTTAGCTACATCTATGTGTAGAGTAAGTTTAAGATAAGTAATTAAAAGGGCTAGTTAGTAAGCCTGAAAAAATGTTATGCCTTAAGAAAAACTTAGTTTCGGCCTGATCCTGTGTTTCATATTGTGTTCGTGGATTCTTTCACATGTGTGTTTTAGGTCATATTCCATGCTCTAGAAACCTATGCAAAATTGATGTGGTACAGAAATTCTTATCAAGTTGAATGGGGAATATGTGAGTGCCAAAAGGAAACCTGTGCATCTGAACTAAGCATTTGCCATTTACATGCCACAGAAGAATCTTCACGGTTTTTCCTTTGTGATTTTAAAATTAAGCTATTTATTTACTGATTGCATGTCACAACAAGCAGATTTTCAGAGCAGAGATGTGTGTTCATTTTGCTTCTTATTGTCAGCTATGATTACCTCTGACTCTGCTATTCTGCTCTGCTGTTTCTGAGTAAATAAAAGTATTCCTAAAAGTATTCTAAAAGTTATGTAGTATTTAAGATGCCACTTTTTTGTTATTCTCAACAGATTAGATAGAAGTAAATTTATGTATCTTCTTGCTGTAGCAAAGCTCTTGAGGTGTTTTCCACAGTGTGTGGTAACTGTACATACTATTCTAGCAAACAGACATATATATGTATTTGGAATTGAAATTACAAAGGTGAAATAGGCAGGTGGTTATATAAACTGAGTATTCTCTGGAATATGACCAGAACACCTGGATTAAGAGAATTGCTGTCCCAGGAGCTGCAAAGGAAACTTGAATGACTACAGGCAATTTTAGATTTGAATTGGTTTTATCAGTGATTAGACTCTGCTTTGGAAAAGACTCAAGAGAATTCTTTTGGTATATATTGTGAGAGCATATGACTTATAAATGCTGATGTAAAATATAATTTCATTAATCAAGGACTTGTTATAAATTTAGAAATTACCTGAATAAGATTTTAGAATCTATGGTGGAAAAATAGCAATCTCCTGAAATCTGCAATTGTCTCACAGGAGGAAGGTCAGACCAACATTGACTGCTTTAGAACTAATATGTGTATAGGAGTGTGTGTGTGTGTGTGTGTGTGTGTGTGTGTATAAAGGTATTTACAAACTGTGCTGAGGTCTAATTGTAATACTTTTTGTAAGTGTTAAGCCACTGGAGTCTTTTCAAAAGGGGACCTTCTACTAAGTGGCAAGAAAAGAATTTATTTAATTTATGTTACCTGTTGTGTCTAGGCCCAGTCTCTGAATTACCTTAAACCCATCATATCATAAAATATCTGAATTACAACAACATTATGAATTTACGGTTTTAGGTGTTCTTATGTAGAAATGAAGATTTTTAGTCTTAAGGCCTTTTCCCATGCTGACAAGACTCTCTGGTTGAGTTCACAGGCAAAATTCATAAAGCTGTGATTTATAAGATGCTGAGAGAAGTTAGCCACAGTATTGTCTCTGTATCAAATAAATAAATAGATTTCCTTTAGGCATTAGAAAGGATGTTTTTCTGCCTAAATCTCTCCTTGATTTTTGAATGCACCCCAGAGGAATGTATCTTATCTCATTTAAGAAATGAATAACCCCTCCTTATTATTCTCATGCTTAAAATTCAAGACGACTTCTGTGTTCTTCCTAGTGTAATCTGAATTAAAAATGGTAACTGGGCAAGATGATATTCTATAGGGCCCCCTTAGCATTTCTGTTCATTCTGAAGGTTTTCTGCATTTGTCACGGAGTTATGAATTATCTGTTTTTCCAACAGTAACAGATATTGTGGGTGTATCATGGGAACATCAGCCAAGATGATTCATAGCAGTGTTTGCATTTATCTTCTTGTTTTTTGTAATATTTTTCTTTATCTTTTTCAGGCCAAATTTTTAGATGATAAACACACATGTTCCTTGATTCCATCTAAGCTAATCAAGGCACCTATGTTAGGAATTTAGTTGCCTTATACTCCCTGAATAGCTCACAAAGAAGGAGAACTCTCTAGATGATTCACATTTTTGATACATTGATTTTTCTTTTGGATTTATCTGTCTCTTCTTGAGGGCTGTATAGGAAGTCTGAAGTAACTGTTTTCTTTATTTAGATGCATGAGATATCTAAACTTGAAGGAATCTAGACTAGACAGAACTTAATACTGTGCATCAGAATACATGTCAACACTTAACACCTAAAAGAGAGGAAATTAAAAGTTGTTCAAATGTTCTTTAAATCTGGATGCTTTGTTCTACTCGCAAGTTTGCGTTTAATGTGTTCCTATAACACAGAAAATATATCTATTTTCTTATTGCTGTAAAACAACTTTTTATCCATTTCTCACATAGATGCAGTGTAAAATACATATATGTAATCATTCTCAAGCATACCCTTATACAGGCTAAGTATAAATGTTAGAGTTTATTTTCACTTAAGTTATGGAGAAAAATAGTAAAAAATCATGGTTCAGAGCAACTGTCTGTTTTACAAGTCATATGGGCTTAAGACTATATGGAGGTCTTAAGTGTTTCAGGAGGAACAATTTGTGGAACAAAGCATGGGTATCTGTGTGTGGTTGTTTGCAAAAAAGAGTTTCAAATATATATATATAAATCAATGAAAACTCTTTGCTGTCCTAAGATGTCACTTCTTTACTAGAAAATTTCATTAGATGTCCAAAGGTTTAAAGTATGGTACTAGTCTGATAAGAGGAATGAGGCATTTTATTTTTCTATTTCTCTGAAATACTTCCTAGTTTTACTCTCTTTTGATACCCTTGCAGACTTGGTGTGAAAGATTCTCTTCTCTGTCCATCATCAAATAGATTGTCTGCTGAATTTTCTTGAATTACACATATGCAGCATCTTTCAAAGTTGGAATTGAACAGAGACTGAGTCCTTGTGGCTCAGAACTGAAGTGCAAGTGCCCCATTAAGTTTGCTAGCACTTTGCTAACCTCTTTGCACTGAAAGAGGAGAACAAGGACTGAATTTAAGGTGATATTTGAGAGAGATGCTTTTACCTGTAAACTGAACACCTTTGCCACAGAAATTAGCAAGCAACAAATGTCAGTTGCTTTTCTGTAGCACTTGTAAAATAGTTACTTAAAGCACTTCACTAATTGGATTAGCCTGAAGTTTTGGTGCTTGAGGTGTTGTGCCTTTCTAGTTTTGGAATTGTCATCTTAGAAAGTAATCTTTCTAAGTTGAATAGAATAATTGCTGAGTTTTCTGCCTATTTGCTTTATTCTTAAGAATCTTAAGAGCATTTTCTTTCAAGATGTCACATTAATTACAGTATGAATATTCCTATTAGACTACATTGTGGTTTTGTCTTTAAGTACCTCTGCTATGCATGATTACTTTTAATTGCACCTATTTCTTTAAAACTGTGCTGAAGAAAATAGAAAATTGTTCCTGACTAGTTAGAAGAAAGATTTCAGCACTGTCAGCCTATGTGAGTCTGAAACTTAAGGCTCTTCCAAGTAGCTCCCCCCCACAGCTTTTCCATGCAAGTCAGTCTTTGTGGAGTGCAAGAGACTGGATCAGAGTCTTTACCAGATCTTTACTAAAGCATTTTGCTTGAATATGTTGTGTTCATGTTTGCAAATGAAGTCTTAATTGCCAGAGGCCTAGAATTTGGATTACCAAAATAAGTTTTCTGCAGGAAGTCCTTCATATTAGTAAGAATTCCAATTACTTCTGCTATCTAAATAGATTAAGGTAATTTTGTCATCATTTGATGCTAGGACTTCTTGTCTCCCGCTTCCACCAGCTGCTCCTGCTGTCTGTTGATAACCTTATTACCCACAGGTCTTAAATGGAGACATCCATCTTGTGTGTCAGCTAATCCCATATAAGCTTTACAAAAACCTCTATTTCACCTGAAATGGAGAATTCTCATTAAAGGATGGCTCCCACAGGCTCTTCCTGTCCTTTTTTTTTTTTTTTTTTTTGATATAATACTTAAGATATCTACTGTAAGTAGTAACCAAGCCTTCTTTAATCTCTTCCCAATGCTTAAGATGCACTCAGGTTTAGTGTAAGGGGCTGGAGAGCCAGAGCTAGGGCTGTGTGGCTTGGACTGGACTAAAAACCACATCTCTGCTGCAGCAGGACAGTGGCTCAGGACAGTTCAAAGGAGGGCAGGAGATGGCTGCTAGAAAAGGAAACTTATTTGCGTCCAAAGTGGCTTATGATCTTGAAAGCCTAAAGGAAGCAGGGCCCTCTCTGTAGGAATCAAAGACAATTCTAGACACAGGGAAAAGTCTTGTTGCCTCCTGTAGTATTATAGATGCCCTGAAAAATCCCTCTTTAAAAGTCTGGGTTGTAAAGAGGCATGCAATTTTTAAAGCCTCTTCTGCACAGGATTAGTTCCATCTGTAAAATACAGAAAACCCTCTATGAACAGAGCAATATTTGATGTCCTTTCTGATATGTCTTTTTCTATCATCTTATTTTTAGAAGAGATAGCATTCTAGCTGATGGATTTACTGCATTTATTTGTTTTTCTCCACTATATCATGTCTGGATGATGAGGACATGTGTTGTTGGTCTCCTCAAACTTGGTTTGTAGTTTGAGAGATCAGTACTGTTGTCTCTCAGACCTGTGCTTTGTTTTGCTCTTGTGGAATCTGTTTTTTGTTTTTCATAGACTTTGCTTTTATCCATTTAAGCCAATGATCATAGTTTAATTTCTTAGATTTTCGAAATGATCCATCTGTTAGCAATGTTAATGGATGTTTATGGCTGAGGAATCTTTTAATTGTAGGTTAATCTCTCTGATATTGTTTAATGCAAGGTTTCTTTTTGGAGACTCTGACTTAATCTGTATTCTAATAGTCTGTGATCTAGTAGTATATTTTCTGGGTATTGGCTGAGAATACTGTCCTAGAGGGAGTATTTGGGAACAGTGACCTAGTGAATGGAAGGCACAAGATAGTTAGCTAGGGCTGGCATTACTTTGAAAAATGCAAATAAGAACTGCAGTTATGATTCCTGACTTGCAGAGTGTCTGTAGAAATTGTTTGAGATAAGACTTGCTTTTCATTTCTGGGCAAAACTGCAGACTGCTAGAATACACAGTTTTGCAGGTTTAAGACATTAATCTTGTGGAAGCCAAGGAGTCGTCAAGTTTCCTTAGAATGTAAGGAGATATGTTAAACCAAAGCTAGTTTCTTTTATTTAATGCTTAATTGGAAAGAGAACTTTAACATGTTTACTTTGTTCTGTTTAACAAAAAAAAAAAAAAAGGAAAAAAGAAAATGTTAAGGTATCCTATTGCCTTTTTAAAATTGTGATGCTTTTTTTTTTTTTTTTCTTTGAATAGCATTATCAAAAAGGTAAAAATCAATATTAGATAAAATGGAATCTGAAATCCAAGTAGCAGATGGAACACTTGGACATACAGGTACACTGTGGCAAACTTTATCTTTTCAACTAGTCTGACTTGCAGTAAAATGTCAAGATACATGGCATTTTGATAGTCAAAACAGTATGAAATATATTAACAATGTCTTTTCTTGAGAGCATAAAGAACATTTTGGCTTTTGTGTGTGTTTATAGGCATGCATGCTTGCAGGTTGTGGATACCTAGCATATGCCCTATAACTTAGGAAGTGCAGAGTTACTGCAATAGAATAAGATACTTCACATGTGTGGTTGATTTCTAAAAGGTTATGCCAAGCTATATTCATGGTGGTTGTTTAATTTTGTTTTGAACAGTCTAAGCAGTTACTTTAACCATCAGGAATCCTTTGGACACTGACAAATAATTCACAGATAGTGCTCTCCAAATGTGCAACTTTCAGGCCCAGACTTTGATTTATCAGATGACAGAACGTGTTTGTTTCTGTTGTTCTCACGGATAAGTAGACGGGAACGTGCCTGACATGAGTGTACTTTGCAACAGATAGATGTTTTTATGAGTATTTTACTCATTAGAAAAGGATTTTAATTATTGTCACCTGAAGGAGCTAGTACTTAGACAATTTTGTTCTAGTGCATTTTGTCTATTAATGTGAAGTGCTTGTGTGAAAAGCATTGTTTGGTTTCCTTAAGGTATTTAAGTGCTGTTTTTAGTAATGCTGTGGTATGTTAGTAAAAATCATCTCCCTTGATTAATTTCACCACTTAAGTTGAAATTAGCCAAGAAGCATAAAACAGCTGGCTGAAAACTGTCAAGCTGGTCCCTTACTGGTCACCAGTTAACATTGGAAAGATGGTCTCATCTGCTCTATTTGAAATTCAGATATTCAAGAGGTGTGCTTTGTTTTGTTGAACTATGGAAAGGATAATTAAACTGACATAATTGGTGCAAACTGTACAAATAAAGCCTGACTTAGTGAACTGGAATGTAAAATAATTCACTCTGCAGTGATTAAGATGAGTGGGCCCAAATGCTCTTTTTCCTTCCGTCAGTAGATGAAGTTTCTGGGCAAAACTTTGAACTTGGAGAAGTGGTGCTTCCTTTCTCATGGGTGGCAACATAAATATCTAAAACTCTTTGTATTTTTTTTCCAAGCTTCTTTACATTTTTATAAAATGTCCTTAGGTGGCAAAGATAGTCAAAAACCATTGAACAGTTCTTGGCATCTCCACAGAGCAAATACAAGTGTATGGTGCAAGAAATCATCTGTCATGGAAAGCTTTATTTGTAACAGAACTGTAACTTTCTCTAAATGCTTTATAGCGAGGATTGTACAAAAAATTGATTTTCATAATCATAGCTTTAGTTGATAGTTTTGAGTTACTCCTCTTTCTCAATGTGTAAACCACTAGAGCCATAGAAAGGGCTCTTGAGATGTCATGTGAGCTGTCCTTTGCAATGTAATGTCACAGGTAGCTGTTTAAAGCTTTGTAGCTATTTTTTCACATTTACGTGAACCATAGTTTCATGAATATTTAGTTACTTGGGTGCATCTGAAAGATTTATATGCTACCAGACTTTCCTTTTGAGCACCTGTGTCCACCAAAGATGTATGTAGGCTGCAAAGGTGAGCACAGTAGACACGAGTCTTTTGCTCTCTCTTTATGCATGAGAAAGGTGAAAAGTGCTATATATTTGGTTTGCGAATCAGAATCCTTCTTACTGATAAGAGTAAGCTGAGAAGTGTAAGTTTGACTGTTCAAGCTGATGGAAGTGAAGGAGAAAAAGAGTTTTCAAAATGCCAGCCTAGTCTTTTGAAGACTTTCTGTAGCAAGAACAAAAATTAGAAGGAATTGACAGGGTGAATCAGAAAAAATATGCAGATTTTATTGTAAAGAGTGCTTTAAAATTATTTTAAAATGCAGCTTTGAGAACAGAAAATTATAAACAAGATGTTTGGCATCAAAATGATTGACTGCATTTGTGGAAATTTAGCAGTATCAGATCAATGAGAGTTTGGATGGAATAATTTTTCATGTAACCATTTTAAAACTTTGGACTCACTGAAATGCTTTTGTTTCTAACAACTGTTTTTTTTTTAATGTAGTTGTTACAGTTGGCAGTTTTAAGCTGTAATTACCTTTGATCTGTATGTTGCTGTTCAATACACTATGAAATTCAAGTGATCTTAAAGCCTAATTTAAGCAGGGGATAACCAAAGAAGTGGGAGAGGATTGAAAATCAATGGTTTCAATAAATCATATAGATAAGTCCTATAACTTTAACTTCATAGATTATTTGAAGAGTCATTGTATAGTGTGATGAATTTATGAAATTTCATTGCAGGTTTAATAAAGATATTTGTGATTACAAAGAAGAAAGAATTGTAATGTCTTTTCTAAAGAGAAAAACCTGGAAATCTCTTCCTGGTTTTCTTCCTTATTAAGATGCGTATATTTTAAACTCTTATTCCTTTTATTTCTTGGGATCTATCCACAGAAATAAGAGTAGAGAATTAATATCATTCTCATTTCTTGCCTCTTCTTTTCATTTTTGGACTAGTTTGAGTGAAACACTTTTTAGTGTGCGCTCTCTCTGTACGTATATGTATGTATGTTGTGATAGAGGTTTTTGATATTCTTTTGATTGTAGAACTGTGTTCATGGAGATGGATTTTCCTTTTATTTTTTCCAGAACCCTGTAAAGAAAATTCCAGATTCTCATGAAATTACTCTTCAACATGGGACAAAAACAGTAAGTGATAACATGCATTCAGTGTATTTTTGTTTGTTTGTTTCTCCAGAACTATAACGTTTGACTGACGATCTCTATTGTGCTGAACTTGATTGCTTCTATAGCAAAGCTTGAATGCAGTGGGAGAAAATGGAAGTTTATATAGCCAGATAAACTGAAGTCTGAATGTATGAACAAAAAGCTTGTGTGTGAAGGTTGTGGTTACTGTGGTTTCAATGCATGTTGCATAATGGAAGACAAAAACCTCCCAACAAATCAAATGTTTTCAGCATCTTGCAAGGGTGTCTGGGCAAAATTTGAGCTGCAAGCCAAACTAGAAAGTATGCTTCCTTAAAACAACTTAACTTCTGAAAAGTTTTAGTTATTGAAAGAATTGATTTGTGACTTGTTAAAGTGATACTTTTCTTCCCTTTCTGTTCGGTTTATAAATTTACAGTAAAAAGCGTTTAACAGTGGGAAGATATCTGTTCAGTACTAGATGTAATGAGAGCTTGAAATAGTAAGTGGAAGGAGGATTTGGAATGTAAAATTAGTGGGAAATAAAGTACATTTGAATTCTTTCAGTGCTTCAAAGAGGAAAAAGGGATTAGGCTCAAGCAACTTCCCAACAAATATATAGTTGATGTATTTTATCTGACTTTTTTAACCACTATTTGTGGCTCTGAGCTAACAGCAGGATATTGTAATGTCAGATTTGTTTTTTCTATATCTCCAGAACTATAGCTGCAAAAACTTCCTTTTTTAACCTGTTTTGCTATCTCTTACAGAATCTATTATAGACACTGTATCTGGCATAATATTTCACTGAAAATATTAGCCTTTGTTCTTTTGTACTTCTTTTTGAATCTAAGTGCTTTATACAAGCCATTCTAAATTTCCTGAAGCCTTGTTCTTCTTTGTCTTTGATTAGACTCTTTTTTCATTTCATCTCATTCTTATTCCTCCGTTCTCTTTCAAAGAACCCACTCTGCTCCAAACTACTTTTTTTAGTTCATTTTTGTCTGAGTAATTTCATCTTCCAACAGAAGTTCAGCTTCTGTGTATGTGTGTGCGCACTGATTGAGCAGATTGCTTCTCCAGAATGAAACAAGTATCTAGATAATTTTATTTTTTGTGCAATTAATAAAATTTTCCAAATAATTCTAGTCAGTAAAAAATCACTTTTTAGTAATAAAGTTGATAAGATTTTAACATTATAAAAAATAAAACATTAAGTATCAAGTGATTTATGATTTTATTATTATTTATTATTTATTTAATTTTCTTTATTATTATTTGTACACATTTTATGAAACTTTCTAGAAGTTTAACTTATTCTAAAAAATGCTTCTTATAGCTGTTTTTAGTAGGAGATGAAAGAAACAGCAAGGATATTATATTTATGAAAATTTTTCTACATGGCGATTCATTGGAGTTTTAAAATAGAAAAGTATACTTTTTAAGTTTTAGAAAGCATGAAAGATGCAAAGTATTGCATCATAAAGAGAAAAAGTAGAGGTTTTTTTGCATTTGATTATTTTGCACAAGCGCTGGTGAAGGTAGTTTCCTGTTTTCCATGTGATGTTGTAAATAGTATAATTATTTCACTAATTGCTTTGAGTTGCAGATTTTTTTTGACCTTTGGATGATGAGATTTTATGTAGGTTTGTAAGTGTTCTTCAGGGAGACGTCAAGTATAGAAATATAATACAAAGATCAATCACTGACAGAGATTGGTTTTTTGTTCTTTTTTTTTAATTTTGAAGATCCAGCTTGTTCAGACGCATGCTACTATCCATATCAAATCTGAGGAATGGTTCCACTATATTCTTTATTTGTGTGGTTTCTAGAAATATAAGCTTATATTATTTCTAAATAAAAGGGTGTGTTAAAAGGAGTATTTCAAGTTTTACAGGACGTCTGAGGTATTTGGACTGCATGGGAATGCAGCTGTCATCACCTAGAGCAGAGGTGAATTATAGCATGGTTATATATAGTGCAGTTAGATTAGGCTAGACCCAGTGCATGAAACAGATCATTGGAAAAGAAATAGCTCCTCTATAAAAAGTCTGTCCTTCTTCCTTCTTTCTTAAATAATAAAACTACTCACACATGTAGCTGCATGGTAAAATGACAGTTATCTAAGGATGGGAGGAAGTAGGTGTCTTGTTATCTTTCTTTCTTTTTATCCCAGTGTTTTAAAGTACAGTCTTTTCCTTACGTCCATGCACTTTAGCTAAACTTTTATATCCCATCTGTACCTCTTCAATCTAATGATCTTGGGTTGATGATGACTCTATTCCTGTGCAGCTGAAAAGTATCAGAAAAGATTTCCCAAGCTGGAGAGTGTTTCCAGAAACCTGATTAATTTCCCGGTTGCCTTGCTTGTACAGCGTAATAGGAGTTACTGTTCCCAATGAAACTTTAGGGATACATATATATTTTTTCATGTGACAGTTTGACACGTAGGTGAGTAGGAGAAAGAATGAAGAATCAGGGGTATTCTGAGCAGGGTGTTTTCTGACTGATCCAAGCACAGTGCTGCAGCTGGTAGTAGCTGTAGCAGAGAAT
Source organism: Nothura maculosa (assembly GCA_032353885.1). NCBI lineage: Eukaryota > Metazoa > Chordata > Aves > Tinamiformes > Tinamidae > Nothura > Nothura maculosa. The sequence continues at coordinate 2,200,747 of JAUBOD010000667.1, forward strand.
GCTTGAATCTGTTACCTGAATGTATGATTAACTTGGAGATGCCCAGTGTTTCCATATGTTAAAAATCCTAAATGAAATATATGGGGCTGAAAATTTACATTTGAATCATTAAAAGGGCTAACTTTTTTATTTCCTCCCCTCTTCTTGGTGAAACATGTGAGTGGGTGCATTCTGCCCCGCTCCAAAGTCAAGTTTGTCGTAATGATGCAGTGATAACTGTAGGTTAATTCATTCTTAGAAAAAGTATAAAGCATTAGTATATCCAAGCATTTTATTCAAGAAAGTAAAATGAAAAATAGTGAATACATTTGTAAATATATAAACTATATTTGGGAGAGATGCACAGGATTAGCATATCTGATGATCTTTTGTGTCCTTTAGGAGAATAGAGATTTTGGATAGTATTTTTGGTAGTATTTATGTGTCTACATTAAGTTATTGAGACTGTTAGTACTTTTTGTCCATACAGAACAGATGCATATCAAGCACTATCCTTAGATACAAATTATTCCAATTTTTGGAGATGAATGTCTGAAATTTTTAATACAAGTTAAACACCTGAACTTAATTGGCCTAACTTTTCCATGTTTCACAGTCCTAACTTTATAGCCATAATATCCTATAAGTTCTGAGAGAAGATTTTTGTTATGAAGATAATGTAGGAGGGGAAACAGGGCCTTCAGGGCACTGGACTGTTTGAACAAATTATCACTAGATTAAAAACATCTTTGTTTAACCCCCAAACGGACGTTGGTTTCCATTTTTAATGTTTTTTTTCCAAAGGTATCTGGTTCAAAAATAGTGGGTCAGCATGAATCATTTCTAGATAAATGAATCCAGGTATAATAGATAAATGGATTCCAGAAGGAAAAATAAATTAATAAAAAATAAAACTTTTTGCATTCTTTATTTGGAGAATGCAGGTTTTGTTTGTCTGAGTTGTAGTGATTTGGAAATATTGATTCATTTCATAATAAAATGTCTACCTTGTGGTGAAAAAGGTTTCTGAGGCTGATGATTGTCTGTCTAATGTAGGGATGATGCAGAGTTTAATACCATTGTGCTCTATCTGACTTGAAGTGCCCAACGGAGGTTAAATTATTTACCATTACTTAAAACATAAGCAAGACTTCCATGCAAGATTGAAATTCTCTTTTAGAACTTTTTTAACTGTTGAGTACTTTTTCAGCTGTTTTAAGATTTTCAGATTAGGTATAGTTTTTATTATGAAACTTTATAGTGTATTTCTTTTATATTGCTTTTTTCATTGCAGTTCAACACTCCTAGATGGTGTAATTCTAGTGAGTTAGGCAAATTGTTTAGCTATGGCCTAGCTAATTTTGTGTTGATATTTTGAAGTGTAGCAGGTAGATAATATTTTTATGAATATGAAAAGGTATTTTTAGGAGGGCAAATGAGAAGAGATGGTCTGTGAGATACTTTTTGTTACTGTAGCTTCTACCAGAGGATGATTTAAACACTACTGTAGTAGAATTATTTAAGTACAGATTTAAAATAGATCTTTTCTAAACATTCCACTTCAATAAACTTCTACCTTTAGTGATTTGGGAATAACAAATGAGAATAATGGGCATGAAATATTCGTACGTGTCTCTGTCCATCCTGCAGGCAGATTTAACAGAGTGCATGCAGAAGTGCTTTAGATAAAAAAAACAAACAAACAAACAAAACAAAACAAAAAAACACTTAAAAAAGAATACCACAAAATATTGAGACAAGTCTAGAGTATAGTTTTCTTCAGAAAAATAAAGCATTATCTGAATAGAGCAATGGTGGATGACTAGAACAATGATGATTAGAAAGCAAAGAGTGTGAATTAACTTCTCTGTTGTGCTGAATTCAGATCACATAGTTTCAACTTCTCAGTACCCCTTCTCAAATATTCGGTCACTGAGACATTGTAGAAGAAAACTTGGAAACAAAAGACAGCTGGCAGACAGAAGGAACAACTTTAACATGCTTTTAATAGTACATGTAAAGAACTATAGGAAAAAAAATTGTTTTTTTTTTCTTCCCCTCTCTCCTATATAGGTTTCTGCCATGGCTTTGGATCCTTCGGGGGCCCGTTTGGTGACTGGTGGCTATGACTATGATGTGAGATTCTGGGATTTTGCTGGAATGGATGCCTCTCTCCAAGCTTTCCGGTCACTGCAGCCTTGTGAATGGTATGCATTAAGTCCATATTTTTGACATCAACTAAAACCTATATTTGTGCCTAGGCAATGCCTCATATAATTCAGTAAATGCTTTAAGATAGCTTGTTTGAAAGCTTTTACCTTCCATTATAGTTGTGGTAAATGGGATGAGAACCTAAGAATTTCATGTCTTTTCATTGTTTTTCTTTTTTTCCCAAAAAGACTTCTTTAATTTCCCTGTTTGAAAGCTACAGGTGAATTAGCAAATGGAATTGTTTAATAGCATATCAGCATGCAAATACAGGTTGATGTCCATAATTGTAACCCCTGTTAATAGAATACCCTTTCCATTTGTATTCCACTTGCAAAGAATTAAAGAAGAGAAGGAAAACTAGTTGACTAACTGTTGAGAACCTATAGAAGGAACAAAATTTCTGTAGCATATACCAATATTTCTGAGACAGAGAATCTTTTTTTTTTTTTTTTCTCCTGGAAGTGCTTGTCCCTTGCACTACACTGACAATTGAGGCTACTGTGTGGCAGGGAGAATCTCAAATATCTTACAAACAAAAACTATCACACTGTGTGTTGAGATGTGTGTGACAC
>JAUBOD010000667.1:2203608-2225247 GCA_032353885.1 Nothura maculosa
CTACTGTGTGGCAGGGAGAATCTCAAATATCTTACAAACAAAAACTATCACACTGTGTGTTGAGATGTGTGTGACACATTTTTTCCTCATAAAGAAAAGCTGAATTTTGCACAGACTGGAAATACAGAAAGAGAATATCAATTAAATGCCTTTTCTGTATCATTTTGTAAGTAAAAAGAGAACCATAACTCTTAGTTAAAAAGTTAGTCATGCTAATATTGAAATCTGTGGTGAAACCCTGAGGAATATTACATAACCATGCCTCTGTGTTTGTCTATATATTACATATGTGTGTGTGTGTGTGTGTGTGTATGCACACATACACAAAATATGTATTACTTGATTGCATGAATTGCTGGCATTCATAGACGTTAATTTAAAAGAATTTTGAGGAATTCTGATTTGGACGCTTTAGGTTTTAGCAGAAATCCAACTCTGGAGCCATAAATATAATTTCACTCTAAGGATAAAATCCCTGAGGAAAAATCCCATGTTGCCATATTGTCCAGGATTCATTTTGTAGCATAATATCAAATTACTTTCTTAATTTCTCCTTGGATTTAGAATGTTGAAAAAAATGAAAAAGAAAAAACAGTAAAACTAGTATCTTCAGAGTAGAACTTTGGCTTGCATTAGCGGCAAGCCTAAAGCAAACTTGTGTTACACGCAGGGGAATTACATGACTGTCCAAATTTTGCCATTTTGTGTAGCTCTGTTCTTTAGGTCCTGGCTGAAAGTACTATATAGATAGATTGATCATTTCTCTTGAAGTGAACTTTTTCTTTTAAATTTCTTAAGAATTTTGTTTTAACATTAATAAGAAACAAAAATCTTCTCTTTAAGAACTGCTTCCACAGAACCTCACTTTTGGTTATACTCCAAAAAACATCTGAAAAGCAGTTACTTCTGGGGCCATACAAATACCCTACTTATGGAACCAATTTCTGCATGTCATTTTAAAAGCTGTATTACACAGTTACTCCCAACCCTTTTCTCCTCTTTCTTTAACTGAAGGCTGTGAATCTTTATCTCCTCTTAGGCTAATTTTTTCACCTGATGAGTTTGAGTAACTGTTAGATTGATGTTCGGATTGTGCCTGTCCTGTAAAATCAGGTGCTCTTCCCTCATACAAGAAAGTCCAATGTAAAGATAGAGTGCAGACAGATATGTAAATAAAAAGATAGTATTGGTCAGATGATGAGCAGTTCAATGTAACAACATTTTACTTTAGAATTTTCATTTATGTGTTTTAGTGTCTAGAGCAGACTTCTGTCAGAAGATTGCCTGAGCCTTTATGTATTAGGGATTCTCTCAGACTTGTTTTTTTAGTGTCAGAATATTTGACTTTGTGCCTTAGATTTCTTCATGCGTCAGTCATGCATCCAGTAAAATAATCTTTAAAAATACTTTATTTTTGTTATCAAATCTTGATAATTAAAAGTCTATACTTCGGAGATATTCTGGACATTTTCTTTTGAGAGTCTCAGCATTCTTGTGGGCGAAATACAACTAAATAAGCACTTATTCCTGAGTTAGATCTGGGCAGAGTAATTTGGAGCAAGGTATAGATCATGTGGAACAGAAAGAGTACTTGGAGATGTAACTGCATGGTAGATATTATTTTCTACAATTTATTTGTTGCTTTAAAGGTGAATCTGGTGAATTCTTTAGGATAGGTTTGTTGATTGTCTGCAGAGATTATTCTGGAGCTCAGATCCTGTTCCCCCTCTCTTTCAGGTTTCTATTTTATCTTTTCCTATATTCGCTTTGAACTTAATGTCATTGGCTTCATTCTTCTCTCCTGTGCAAGTATCATTTTTGCTCTTGATTGCTGCTGCTGCAGTCATTGCCTCCCATCTATTTCAAAAATTCCCAGATTTGAAAGTCTCCTTTCTATAAAATTCAGAGTTTATAATACTTAGGCAAATTTGGCTGCCAGTTCACATTACATAATAGGGTGCTTGAAGCAATTTTTAGCTTTTGAATCATAATACAATCAGTTTTGCCAGAAACGGTTTGAATGAGAAACTTATGCTTAGTTTACTATGGTCAGTGCTGAACTTTTAAAATATGTACTACAGTGTTTAACGTGTTTTGTAATTTACAGTAATTTACAGATTGAAGAGTGGTTTAATGGATAATACATACTGCTGAAGCAGTCATAAAGTCACTACCTTCTAAAATGTAAAATGTTCAACGATTAAGTTGCAAGTTGCACACTTGAAGTTTTGTTGATCATCCAAATGTTAATTTTACTGACTATAAAATATATATTTTTAAAAAGCCCTGTTTAAGGCTGTGGTATTTGAATGTGCATGATTTTCTTTATCCAAAGGATCTACATCCTTTGATATAGAAATATGATTTCTTGATGGACTTCAACAGTTTTGCTCAGTGAGTGCTTCATTTCTTAGGGAGAGTTTTGATGCCACAGGAGTCTGTATCTAGCTGATGGATCCCATGTAACAGTTGATACACACATCACATACTGAATTAGCTGTGCAGCTTTCATATGAAATAGTATCATTGTTCACTTGCTATTAGTATGTCAAAATATGATATGCTGTGCATCTGGGGTGGACATGCTCCCTGGTCTTGCCTGACATCCTTGTCATGGCATGTAAGCAGGGAGGGCAGCGAAGGGATACTTGCTTCATAAACAGCATTTCCTATGAGCTGTGTAGGTGAAGCAGAATGCTGAGAGATCCCAAAGCTCTCATTAAGACTAAAAATTGGAGAATCTCTGATTCTTGAGTTATTTCCCTCTTTCTAGCTAGTCCTTTCGGTCATCTTTGTGTTATTTTGTGATATCACAAATGTCCTTGATCAATTGACTACAGTTAGTATACAGTAGTTTATGTTGATTTTTGTAGTTAATCTTTTAATGGATAGTTCTTTTGAAAATACTGTACTCCAAGATGGAAGTCACAGTCCAATGGGGCAAAAAAAACACCCTTGTTTTAGAAATTGTTTAGTTTTGTTGTTATCTACATTAGATTGCAAAGGGTTGACAATTCAGATGTTACAAACCATGGGAAGAAATTTTTTGTTGTTGCATACTAGAAAATAAGAAAATTGAACTCCTATTTTTTAAGGCTTGTTGCTTGCTTTGTGTTGTCTTCGACAGTAAATGCAATATGACTTTTCTCAGAAGTTGCTATTTAATATTCTTTATTTGCTTTGCGGTTCTTAAGATAATGAATTTCAGACAATAGCTAGCACAATGTAGTAGCAGGGTTTCCAGATTTTGTGTAAACAATATGTAGATTCTGTATGTTTGAAGAATTCTACTTTTAATAGAGAAGCTAAATGACATTTAAAAAGATATAAGAAATTACCCTAAAAAGGATGATTATGAGAAACCTAATAAAGGTTTCATTGTTGTATTGTCTTTGAGTGTCAACTGGGGAACAGTTTCCTTCAACTGGAATGTAGTCTAGCCTTTGACTTCTACCTCTTGCTGCGAAAGTCAGCAAATCAACACGGAAATTAAACTGGATACTAATACAATTGAATTGAAATATGTGTGTGCATATTGGACTATTATCTAACTTGTAGAAAGACTGGATAAATTGTTATATGCTGTCCAGTGTTCAGAATTGATAGTATGGTTAACTTCATGTATTTGATGAAACTGTAACTCTGAATGTAGAAAAAGATGGAAGAATGCTGACAGATGACTAATATTCTGTTGTGCAATTGAGGTTTTTTAAGGAATTTATAGATTATTGTCAATATAAATGTTGCTTTTTAGGAGATAGGAAAAGCGCAATGATGAAGAGCTGAATTTGTGATACATTCTTCTTTCAAAAATATAGGAGCATTCTTAAATACCTTTGCCAGAAATTATATTTTAGTTACCAATTTTGTAAATATTGCTGCTTTATATGCACTGACTGAGGAAAGTAGTATTAGACACACAAACACAAATAAAAAGCTTTAATTATGAGATCTTTTCCCCTTATTTATGGCATAGGAATTTGTATGGACCTATTTCTACTGTATATTTTCGTACTGTTAACACTTTTAATACTGACTTACAGGAATTGGATTTAATGGAAACATTTTTTTTCTCTTTCGTTGTTCCTCTTTTCTCCTCCTATCTCCAGCCACCAGATCAAATCCCTACAGTACAGCAGCACAGGAGATGTTATTCTTGTTGTCTCTGGTAACTCACAGGCAAAAGTTCTTGACAGAGATGGTTTCCCTGTAATGGAATGCATAAAAGGAGATCAGTACATTGTGGATATGACAAACACCAAGGTAAAGTAAGAAATGAGTTGAATTTTGATGCATATTGCTTTGAGTAGGAGATTGGAGTGGAGACCAACCTTGAATCTGGAAAAGAGATCTTTTCCATCTAACCTTTCTATGATTCTATGACACAATTCAACTTTTTTAAAGATTGTATATAGTAAAAATTAGCAACTATCTCCCTACTCCTGTCCAAGCAACAAGAACAAAAATTAGATGATGTAATCACTTGGTTTGTTTTACCGTTTCCTTTAGGAATTGTATATCCCTTGCCCACCCAGTTTTGCCTCTATTGAGGCAGGAATGGGAGACTGTTTGTTCCATCCAAGTCATGAATGTACAAGACTAGTAAGCTAGAGTGCACATCTTTTGGTGGTTAAAAATGGAAATGGAGATCTCGGTTTCACCCATCATTTTGAGAAATAGTAACAGCTGTTGATTGGGTTTTGATCACATCCAACATACATGGTTTAAATCAGGTCAGTATTATAAATAAATTAATGGCCTACAAAGTAGTGATAAAATCTAGTGCTCAAAAGGATGATAAAGTTGATTTATATATTGCTTGTAAAGTGTATTGCCAAATAACTAGTCTAAATACTATTCTGCCAAAAGCAAAAGTTCTGACAGATCACTATTTCTTTTGGCTAGTAATATCTGTATATAAAACCATCAAATGGTAACATCTGTTCTTTTTTATTTAAAAATAATACAAATTTTGTTTCTCTTATAAACTTCAGAAATTTTAGTGGTACTACATATGAAATGTGTAGTATCTTGTTCTTGTTTTATATATTTTTTTGTATTTATTCACTAACTCTTCAGTGTTGTCTGCGTTTTTAAAGTAAAGTTAAATGTTCCAGTGCTGCAGATGTAGTTTTCGCTTTTCTGTTTAAATTTACTTGATGAACATGTCCCTCTGTCAGATGAAAAGACAACTGATATTTTATTTTTTTAAGTTTTGTAACAGTCATCTCTTTTATTTGGGCAAAATTTTAACTTCTCATATTTCCATCTGAAAGGAATATGTCTGAAAACTCACCTTAAGCTAAATCCACCTTAGATGTTTCCTGAGTTGCACTAAGAATGCTAATATAGTCTCCTTTGTCATTGAATGTTTACACTGTATCCTTCTTGATAACAGATTTTATTTTCTGTTGCCTGGAAAAAATCACATGGCACCATGCTGATGTGTGGTGTTTCATCCTTTCTATGAAATACAATTTTCCTTAGAGGAGGAAAAAATAATCCCCAAGTGGCAGTCTGATGCTATGCTGTCTTCAGAGACGAAAAGTATATGTGAATTGGGAATGGCTGGTTTTCTATAATTCCAAAAGGAAAATAAGTCAAGATGGAAGGAATTAAGACATATAAAAATCTTCTAAATCATTTAAATCACTGTGATCGGAAGGGTTTGATTCCTTAGTCATGATATCCTTAGTCATGGTTCCATTTTCATGATTTAGAGTAATATTTATAAATAACATTCTTGAAGGAGACGCATTGAGTAAAAGAAGCCAACTCTCGTCTTGGTTTATAATGTTCTCAATATTTCAACCACATTTTATTTACTTTAAATGAGAAGTGCATCTCTACATTTAAGTATTTTCTTTACATCTTTCATTTCTGAAGTTACTTGGTTTTATTCATGCTTATTTATTCAAAATGTTGTTAATTACTCATGTAATAACTGACAAAGAGGCATGTCTTGATAGTTGGTAACAAAATGGTTTTATAAAATGGAATCCTAAAAATTTAATATTTACTTTTTTTAGTAGTTGGATTAGGATCTCTGTGTTTATTTTCCTAGGGTCATACAGCAATGCTTAATTCAGGCTGTTGGCATCCTAAAATAAAGGAGGAATTTTTGACATGTTCCAATGATGGGTAAGTATTAAGGCCTGTCTTTATCATGGCTTTTTGAGCCTTGTTTGGTTTGGCCTTTTAATATTGTGTCCTAATTTGCTTTACAAGTCCTCATTTTAAATACGATCAGATACTTAAAACAGAGTTAGATGAGATTTGAAAAATTGTATAGTTTACTTGTTTCTTGCACGAAACTTAACACTCCATTTAACTTTATCAGCTGGTATATCTTCAGATTAGAAAGATTTTCTCATAGAGGCTAGAGTCCAAATGAATTGCCTGAGGAGACAGTATTTCAGTTGGAAGTTACAAGCTTTAAGTCAAGTGTGATTAATATTGGTTGATATTATTTGACAAGCATCAAAGAGATTGTTGGATATGAGTTTGTAGCTCCAGTCTTGATCTTTGTGATAGGGAACAAATTGCAAAATGTTATTGTGTCAGTTGTGTTGGTTCCTAACCTTATTGCAGATGTCATTAGCAAGATCAAGAATGAGTTTTGGAGTTACGTTTCAAATACGCTGTCCCATTTGATCCAGATTTACAGCACCGGAGTTGTAAAAGTGAATTGCCCCTTCTTTGGCTATAGTAAACAGAAAAGCCTAATTATTATTTTAAATAATATTTTTTCACAAAGCGACCGTCTTACCAGTCTAACACCCAGATATGTTTGTACAAAAATATAAACAAGTGAATCTAATAAATGCACAGTTGCTGATAAGACTCTGCCAAAAAAACAAAAATACTATGTTGTGTTTGATGGAGTATTTTACTCTTAAAAACACAAGAACACAAAGCCAACTGCATCCTTTTTTTCAGCTTGTAGTCACAAAAATTTTATTCCTTAATGTAAATATTTATAAAGTGTTAGAATAGTTGTTTTAAAATGTTTGTTGCTTATTTAAATGTAAAGATGGACTTTTTTCCTAATAGGAAAAATAATTTAGTATGTTATAAATTTTCAAGATTGTCTGATTTTCTCTCGCATAAACAAATGTCTAACTAACCAAATATGGATTTGGTACATCTCTTATGCTTAAATTGCAGTGAATTGGAATGATCTAGTGAAGTAAGTAAAATCCAGATAAACACTGCTATAAATGGATGTGTAATTGCATTTACAGGGACACTAAAAGGCTGACATTAAAGGAAAAATATTTTAAACCCATTTCACTTTGTTTCATGCAAGTGAAAGGTTTTTCCAGGATTGGGGTGTGTGATCTGAAAAGTAACAATGTGAACTGTTTAATTTGCAACATAGGACTTGAGTATTAAAGACAATATTTCATCAGTGAAGGAATTCTTTTTAATAATACCATGAGCCGTTAAGTCTTAAAGGTATAACCTGTAATTAATTTAAGGTTGGGGCTATATTTTTAAAGTAGTAATCTGGTTGGGGATGGATTGTGCTGATGTCTTGTGAGTTTGAAAAATACTAATTTGAAAAGATAAATACAAGCATTCTTTTCAAGAATTATGTCATGTGGGGGTTTGCTAGTGAATAACATCCTCTCAAAAGGTACATTTGTTACTGACTGGCTGTGGTTGTCTATCAGTATTGGTGAATTTCTGGCTTTTCTGTTGGTAGCCTTTGACCTTGCTTTGGAATTGTTGAAGAAGGTGCATTTGGAAGAGGACTCTTAGTGAGCAGTAATTCAAAAATCACATATTGCCTTTATTAATTTCCAAAAAATAGTTATTTTTGGAAAAAGGAAAGATAGATATTGTAAAATCTCTTTACTGTATTAAGCCAGATGAATCTGTGATTGCGTTCAGTTAAATATTTCTTCCATTTTTATGATGTTCCTCAGTTACAATTAATTACATCAGAGTACCAGGCTCTACTGTTGTGGGAGGTGCTGTGTGTCTACTCTTAGGAAGTTATCGTAACTCTTTTGCAATCTGCCTAGAGTTGGTGTGCCTTTCACCAACTCTTGGCAAGGTTTTTTTCTCAAGCAAAACTGTGAGAAAAAGCTTATTAAACCTTTCTAGAAGAATGCGATTTGGCACTATGTCCTCAGTGTTTCTTTCCCTGAGGTTTTCTATTTGTCAAGAAGACGTATATCCACACAGTCGCAAATGGAAGGCTTTTTAGTGTTGCAGAATCAACTAACTGCTCATCTCAAAGACTGTTTTATCTTGACAGTGTGTTGTGTCTCATGCAATGAAGATGAGCTCCAGAAACAGCAATAGATTTGTTAGTTCTGCTCTGAAATTTGTGCTAGGTATAAATATAAGACAGCTTCACTTGAGTCGCAGTGACTAGAGAATGTGGTGCTATCTGCGTCTTTAGATGCTGAGCTGAATTCTCACATAGGAAAAGAAGCTGCAGCAAGTGGCATGTGTGGAGGAGGGCACCCTAACATTCAACACGTGCACAGGCTCCAATAAACGGTTATTTCTGAGTGTACTGACGTAGGGCAGTGGAACCACTCTAGCCTGTAAAAGATATGAAGAAAAGTTGATCATCTTCTCATCTTCTTGGCTTGAGTATGGAATACTAAAACAATCTAAAACAATCATTCCTAAATTGCAAGTTATTTTCAACGTTATGGATTTAATACTGTCACATTTGCATTGCTGTTTTTTTCAGTGGTTAATACTTGCATACCAATTAAAAAAAAAAAGGAAAAAAACCTCATCCCCTAGTTGGTGTTTTGAAGCCAAGAGGTTTCACAAAAGACAATTTTGCATGTAATTTGTGCAAGTCATTTGAAAGGAAAAGAATAAATATTTAAAAAGGAAAAGCAAAATTTCAGATGCATGGAGGGTGTTTTACTCAAAACTTACTGAAACTTAAAAATTTCAAGTGATAACAACAGTAGCAGGAACATAACTTAATCCAGAAGATGGTTCTTAAGACTGTTGCTTTAAGTGAAATGTTTTGAAATGTAATCTAGGTAATGAAATTAATCAATGCACTTCAAATTTGTTATTTTTTAAAAATTAAATCCTAAGATCTTAATTTAATTTTAAGAATAGATTTTTGATTCCATTGTCTTCTAAGTTGTATATTTGTAAGTTTATCACAACTTCAGAGTGCATATATAGGGGTTACCAGCAGGGAGTCTCAGTGTGTTTTGTATGAATGTTCAGGGACACTGTGTTTGAACTGAGCACAAGAAAAAGGCCCTGCTCCTTTCAGCTCTTCTGTTAGATAAACACAATCTAGTTGGCTTACACCCTAGAATGAGCCAAATCTGAACCCTGGGAGTCGAAGATTCAAATCTGTAATCTTCTTTAGTGAACTTAGTTAACTCTGTTTAGCTCATGTGTGCTTACGTGATCGCTAGTGACTGTGCGGAATTTGCAGTGACTTACTTCACTATAACTGTTTTCTTGAAAATATTCCAGATGGTGGCTCTCCTAAACTGAAAATTCTACAGTTTTTTTTTTTTTGATGGTGTGAGGATTGGGGCCACAAGAATATTTTTAAAAAAATTCTAATTAATAATTCTCCTTAAATGTATGTCTGAATAATGCTAACACATTAAGCTACAAATCAACTGCTTAGCTAAGGAATTCTTTATGACGGTGTATGCTTAACTAGGAAAAATCCCCAATGTATACTCTCAAAACTATGTAATAAGTTTTGTTTTATGGCTTTTTCAACATTTAAGGTGTGTAGAACACAATTGCACCAAAAATGCGCACTTATACGTAGGAACTATGCTGTTCAGAAAACAAAGTAGTGATTCTGGTTTTAAAAGTTTGCATCATGCAAATAATATCAGTTTTCATTAATCTGGCTATTAAAATTCATAATTTTTCCATTTTTTCAAAATAAATTTAAAACATATTTTTGGTGTTAATTTGTCTTGCCATGCAGGCTATCACTAGATCTTTTAATTTCTGCCTGTATGTGTCCTAGGTCCAGGTTTCCTGTGACTGATCTTGAAAGATTGTGAATACCCTTAAGGTTCTTGTAATTGCATGGGCTCATTGCCATTCCTGCCAGGGCTCAGATATAACATGTGATAAATAATGTATTTATCTTTTTCCTAACCTCCTTATCGCTTTATTGAAGCTTATTTGGAATGCAGACTTAGAGGGAGGATCTTAATTTTAGCGATATGTTGAGCAAGTCTACAGAACTGAGTTAAAGCTTATTGTAACGGAAATGCCAACATTAACACACTATCTAAAGGAAAACTTTAAAAATGAGGGACTTAAAATATATTCTTCTCTGCAAATATTCCTGAACAGAGTGGATTTTAAAAAAAAAAAAAAAACCACCCTACCTTTTAAGACCTAACTCCTTGTTTATATCGTTTCAAAATATCAGTTGACTTCTGTGTTGAAACAAAGGAGGAAGAGGAAATGGATAATACTGCTTCTGTTGTTTGCGTGTTTCCTTATCGCATGTGAGAGTATTTCTGTATGAATAAGCAAGAGAGACATAAAGTACTGAGGGAACAGGTGTTATATGTCTCTATATATTTAAGTGTGCGTGTGTGTGTGTGTGTGTGTGTGTGTGTGTGTGTGTGTGTGTATATATGTAAAATAGTCACAGCCCAACTTGAAATTTAGCAGTCCTGAACTTTGTGAATTGTTGTTATAGTCAGGGTTGGAGTTGCTTAACAGCTGGTTTACTGCAGAAAATTTCTCTCACAAGTCTCACCTCCTTGCTTTAGTAAGTTCATAGTCCTTAAAAAGTATCTTAAAGAATATTGACTGCCATCCTTAAGTGACCTCCTTAATAACGTACTTGGAGACAAATTTTACTTTAGGGTAAATCTATCTCTAGTTAAGTAGATGATGTTATTTCAGTGAAGTAACTTCATGTTTTCAGAATTAAAGCTTTGTATTTAGGGTACAACTCAGTCCTTAGACTTCTATCAAATATATGTTTTAAATTTAAAACTACTCTGCCCCACAGGACAAGATATTAGTGTTTTCCTTTTTGTAATGCTTTTTGTTTATTTTGGTTAGTGAAAAATAAAGGATACATTTCTGCCCTAGAAAGTTGCAATGTGAATTATAAGTGATAACCATAGAAATCATCAAAAAGGAAAACTGAGAATATTCTTAAAGTTAAAAGTCTTTAATTTCAGGTTAAAAATATTAACTGTTGGTAGCTTGGCTGTCTTATTTAACAGAACCATTAATAACCAATTGATTCAAGCATGAAAGATGTAACTTGTAACGTGTAAGTGATATGGTTTTGCAATACTTCCATTTAGTACTGCCAAGGATTGACTTCTAGAAGAACATTTCTTATATGTTAAGACATCTGCTATACCTACCCACTACTAAAGAAATTTAGCCTTTCTGGGTGCTTTTGAAATTTGATGCACTCTAGTAACAGTGCTCTTTCATGATCACTCACATCCCAACCTTCCACCTTTTACATTTTAACCAATTCCATCCAATTGACCGGGTTTACATTTAGAATAGTTGCTGTCTCATCCTCCTCCCACTAGCTGCCTTGTTTCCTTTTCTGTGTAGGTGGTAGCTATCAGTATATGACTTCTTCATGACCATTGCTCTGTGACATGTGTTCCTTTTGTTATGTCCAGGCTGCATAAAGACTTGATAGCTTCACAGAAAAGAGATTAGAGTGAGATCTGGAATAGTGCTGCTCCTCCCTGCAGAGTAGTCAATTGCTCTTCCTCCCACGGTGCAATTATAATTCTCTGAACTGGCAAGCTTCCTTCAGCCTGGATGTTTCTGTGTGGGTTCATTTGCTGAGAATTGTGCCCCCAAAGTTTTGAAGTCAAAGTCACCTTCTGCTGTTCACATACTTGTTACTTAGAATTTTCCAAAGCAGTGGATTATTGTGAGTGTTAGATTCAGATAATCTCCAGCTGACTTTGGCCATGCACTTTGAGGGACAGCTCCAAAGACTATGTAGCTGGGACTAGATCTCTCAGTAATATTTCAGTAATAACTTCAGTGATACCATTCTGATGAACTGTATTAAGACCCATGATAGCTAGGAATTCCTCCAATGGTCTGTTTCTTCTCCAGTAGCCTCCTAGTTAATACCTGGAGAACTAAAACCATAAACACACTGATCATGAGTGTTTTCAGCATGAGTATTGCTGTGGATATTACAACACACATAAGAGAAGATGCAAGTAGCTCAGTGTCAGCAGAACTATATTATCTTGCTGTCATGCAGAACTTGGTATTTCTTTGAATCCATTATCCTCAATTAAAACTTAAGTTCCATATGCTAAGGAGCAAGCCAGAACAGTGAAGCAAGCTTTTGGATAAGTATCAGTAGTCTGAACACATTTGCATCAGTATGTTAAACATTTTTATTTAATAATTACAGTTACAAATGGTCAGAATGCAGCTTGGAGAGCTGCTGAGCCAAGTTAAATGGCCATGCCAATACCAAGATGTTTGCATAAACTTCATGTGCTAGAAACTAAGCTCATATACTACATTTATCTTCACAAACTTGAAGACCAGTTGGCAAAAAATACATGAAACTAAACCCCTAATGAATTGTCATCTTCTGAGGGATCATTTTAAAAGCTTTGTCTATAGAATCATTTAAAAATTATTAATTCTCAAGTACAAATTGTACTTTGCTGCAGTTTCTGAATTTACTTCTTAAAATAAGCTGCATGGTATAGAGCCTAGCACCTACTTTGGAGTCCAAGGATATACTGTACAAAAAGAAATCACCTTGAATTAAGGTGAGTGTCATGCTTCTTTATAGGGAAGAGAGTGCAGAAATACTGAGGTGAAGCAGCAATTTACTGGTCATTAATATGGTCTGGAGTTAAATCCTAGGAATCATAAGGACACAGATATATGCACATATGCGCATATATACACACACATGCAAATATCCAAACATATATGCATGTGAGACATTCTCTTCTGAAGTCTGAATAATTCTGCTTTATTATTTTGGAGCACAGAAATTAAGTGTTCACCCCACTGAAAGCTTCTTGAACATTTTCCTCCTCCTGAAACTGTGCAAGAAGCACAGTAGGAAGCGGCAGCCATTCCAGAGCAGTGTGTTGTCTTTTAGTCAACTGAAATGTTAACTAACCCTTCCAAGTTAAGGTTGGAAGGGACTTCTAGGCATCATCTAGTCCAACGCCTCTGCTCCAGCAGGAACACCTGGAGTACATGGCACAGAGTGGCATCCTGACAGGTTTGAAGACCTCCAGAGAACGAGACTCCACAGTCTCCCTGGGCAGCCTGTTCATTATGAGCTTTTAGTTTGAATCTGTATTTTAGAGAAAAAAATGCACATCTTGTGAAAATGTATAGACACACAGAGAATTAACTTCTTATGACACCATTACTAATATGTTAGTACTTGCTTTGGCAATGACTGTTGAGACTACGATTAAATTCTGTGTCTAGTTCCAGTGATACTAACATGAAAAGAATTTTGAAAGACAGTAAAAATTTTAGAAAAGAATCTTGAAACTTTCCTTAACAGAGACTAAAGAAGGTAAATGTGCTTTTGTTTGAGGAGGTTGTTAAGAGACTTGACAATGGCAAGGAATTATTGATACAGAGATAAAATGACTAATGATTGAAGTTTCTTTACATTGTTAGACAAAGACATAACCAAGTGTAATAGCCAGATGCTAGAGTGAGGTTTCAAAAGGGAATAAAAATTATGTATTGTCAACAGTAAGATTATGTGACTGCAGAAGTGATTGTTGAGGAAGAAATGCAGCAAGTTCTTTATGATTTGGAGCCTCCACCTTAAAGTTGTCTTTGAAGAGAAATTTCAGCTATGAATTAGCTTAAAAAGCACTGGTTAGTAAGTGTGAGATGGGAATGGGCATATAAACTTTCTGATAGTGAAATCTCTGATCAACTTACATATGTAACCTCTGCAATTATTGCAGATAAATGATTTAGGCTTGAGCTGTGAATGTCTGTTAAAGTAGTTATTTATTTAATCCTTTGGGGCTATACAGGCTATTTGAAGATCTATACAGAAGGAACCCATAAAAGGGCCTTCTGAGAATGACAGAACTTTTTATTTATCCATGGTCTAGCTATATAAAATTTACTGTGGGGAATGGATCTGTTTTCACTGAAGTTCGTTAATTACAAAATGTTATAATTACACATTAGCCCTTCAAAATCAATCTGCTTTCACTTTAGTACCAACCAGCTGCTTATCTATTTCCCCCTCTTTCTGTTTGCAAATCATTTTTCAACAGATTGTTTCCTAGTAACTTTTCCTTTGTAGAGAAACATACTTTTTGAACCTTTTTTGCTCAAGTATATGCTAATAAAGCTTTACACTTATATGCATTTCTCTTGATTGTGATTGGGCTTGGACTTGGCAACCTTTCTTCACCTTCTGGAAATCTTTCCAACCTAGAGACTTGTGAAATGTACCGTGTGCTAAGACACAAAATGTATGCCCCATGTTCTGCAGTTTAGTTCATTATTAGTAGTGGAAACTTCTGCTCAGCTAATCTGTGCAATTAAGATTTGCGTTCATTGGTGTCTGCATGATTTAGAGTCTGCTGGCAAGCATTTCTGTCTCCTGTGGTTGAACTTTTGGTGCGATAAGATGCAGATCTTTTGTCATCATAAACTTACTGGACCATATACATTCTTCCCCTCAAAATAAATAATTTACTTATACTCATTTGCAGCTTCCTTTCTGATTCACAGCAAATTAAATGGACAGTTAGCAGAATAAAAGGTACTAAAGAATTTTAGTAATAAAAAAGGTGTGTTCTCTTTGATGTATATGCACTTAAGTTTTAAATTAATTATTCTGTCAGTATTCTTATTGTAAGAATACTAACATTTAAGTGTTGGTATCTTGAGTTAGAATTTGGCACTAAAACTTGTTTAGGGAGTTTTTTTAATTACACAATTATTTTTACATCTAATTCTGATAATGGATATTTTCCCTTGTTTATATGTTGATATTTCAGCTCATCATATGTTTCTGTAGAGTGGAAAGTGATTTTTTTTTTTCCCTTGGATTTCTTATTGGTAGTATTTTAATGATGCTAGGCAAGTGTAGTGCTAATAGAAAGATACTTTAGTAGCTTTCTGTTTTTTTCTAGACCTTTAAATCAAAAACAGTGTTCAATTACAACGCAGAATATCTATTTCCAGTTATTTCATGCAAACGGACTACCTCAGAGTATTCCTAAAGCCCATGACTAGTATCCTGGGACCACTTTTCTGTAGAAACTCTTCCAAGTGCAAATGGACAAAAGATGTCAAGTGTATTTTACATGCCACTCATTTATTTACATAAGGGTTAGCTGGAGCTATTACAGCTGTAGTAATGGCTCTTAACTCTAGAATGACTAATTTATTTTAACAAAAAACCTATGTTTAAAAGTGTCTCGATGACATTACCGGTCTCCTGAAGTATTGTACTTGAAAAACAATAGTATCATAGTTAGCATCAAACATTCTGGTGTTTTGGGGAACTATGCATGCAGGTATCAAGTAGGTATTTCACATAAAAATGTTACTTACAGGTTTTTATGGTTTTTATCTGAGGCAGAAGACTAACACCCTTATGACAGAATTACTGGAAAAAAGCTGTGAAAATATTACTTATCTGCTACAGTAGAAAGTTACCAACCTAAAAGTAAGAGACTCTTTGTTGGGTTAAAATCAAATGTGTGAATTTTGAAAGAACCCAAAATGATAAGGTCTTAGACCATGCTGAGTAGATTTGCAAGATATGTAACAACATGTATTTGTTTAAAATGCCAGTAAGGGAAGTGTTTTTAAGCGTGGAGATATTAACAGATTCTGTATTTGTTTCCTAGTTTCTGAGCTTTTAGTCTGAATTTGTTTAGTGTTTTAAGCTCTTCAGTATTTTTGATTTGGAAGCCTAAGTACTCATATAGTCCAACAATTCTGAAAGTCTGAGGTCTTGAGGAAATGCAGACTATTACAAGGTTCCAAAAAATAGTAGAGATGACAACTGTCATAGATGTAACAGATATGCCTAATTTGTTTGGTAATGCATGTAATTATCTGAAATGTAACTTAAAAGAATTTAGTGCATAACTGAATTTAAGTGAATGTAAAGTCAGTAACTGATTGTGAATAATATTCTGTAAAAGCCTTATTGCTTGTAATAAGTGTTTTTTGACAGTTAAATAAAGCGCTTACAAACTTTGGTGATAATGTTATTTAGGATCAAATACATTCTTGTGGCTTGTGCTGACTTTATAAAGTTCAAACCAGGCTGAAAATAAGAGGTATGTGGGGTAACAAAATACTACTTAAAAGAAACCAGTTATTTCCTCATGTACTTATAGAAATAAACAAACATAGAAATAAGGAACATAAAGCATGGAACATGTTCCTGCCTAGAACATACAGCCAGGGACATATACGAGTTCCTGATCCCAAGATAAAATACATTTTTGAATACAATATTTTTTATTTCTGTGTCTTTTACAGAAATTTTAGGTGTCTCTGTTCTTTACTAGCATTAAAAAGACTGTTTCCTTCTACAACCACCCTGATTTAATCAGCATCAGAGCTCCTCAGTGTATCATAGTGCTATTGACTGAATACCTACATTGAAATACTGTGTATATTACGTAAAAACTTCTCAGTTTCATGGAGTAAAAATAAAGCAGAATTAACTTTTATTAAAATAAAATGATAGGAATATTTGTATAGCCATTTCATCTAGCCCCGCTCACTGAATGTTTTATTTTTATTTTAGCCTTTTTTAAAAAAAAACTAAAATTGCTTGTGTTCTCCTTTGGTGTACAAACATGGTATTTGGCAGGGAGGAATTTTGTGATCGTGTTTGTAGCATGATTCTGGTTCTGTTGCTTTTGTGAAAACTTTCTCTGATTAGTCAAAATTAGGAGTCTTTGGAGAGTCATCTCTAGATACTTGTTTGTAGTATAGGAAATTACTAGTGTCTTCCCTTTGAGTAGTCCTTTGTATTATACTGCTATAATATTTTCTTTGTACATTTGAAGGTGTGAAGTACTCTCCGAATACGTGAAGATGATTTTCCTAGATGAAGTTATCTATTTATAGATATATACAATGCAGAGCTGATTAAGAAAGCACAGGGAATAAGCAGGCCTGCTTAAGAGGAGTTTGAGTAATGACTGTGCTGGCCCTTGCTGAAAGCTGTATGTTTACAAAAGGGTTAGTAAGGCTATTTTTGTCTTTATAAACTATGTATGTTTATGTTAATATTTTTCTGAAGTTTTTCTCGATTAAAATGTTAGCTGCTGCAGTGAGAAATGTACTCGCTTGGAAAAGGTTGCATTTGAGAGCCTTTTCAACTGACATTTTTACTATATAATTTCTTTTTAAAGGGGATTCACTCTTTTGCAGACAGATTATCTAGTTTTTATTAAAGGCTAAAAAATTAGAACAAAAATTAGAAGTTTGCAGTAATGCAGGAAAAAAACGAGGTACCCAAGAATGTTGCTTGTATCAGAGAAGTCAGAATATTCACACTGTGGAGTGAGTAGAGTTTTAACTTTGTTCCTGTAGAATGATTTTAGTTTTACTATTTTTAAGAATATTTTATCCTAAATCAGTGATAACAAGTCCTGCTTTCCATGCAGCATGGTTTGTTGGTTAATCAGGTACTTCGACACTACAGTTCATGTAAACACTAACTTCTACTGGAGATTTAGTTTGCAAAGTACTATGGATTAATGTTTTGATCTTCATTTGCATTTTAAGTTTTTGGCCCTCTGCTCATATGTTCATTGCAAGACTAGCTTTGTTTGTTTTTCTGAAATGATAAGCTCAGAACTGCATGGTATTCACCATTTCCAAGCCTAAGAAATAGGGGAAGCTCAACCTGTGTAACAGCATAGGACAGAATACACATGGGCAAAACTAGGTAATCCACTGGGTGATGATGAATCATAAATTGTTTGCAATGCAACTGTGAAAGTTGCTAAGCTTGAAAAGTCTCTATTTTGACAGCAGTAAAATAATTTGAAACTAAAATAATATATCATAAATGGTCCAAATATTTTTTCAGAGTGGATAATATGCTCATTACAGTTGCAGTGTGGATAGAATTCATTTATGCAATCTACAAGTAGACGGACTGGTATTGTGACACAGTTTCTATCTTAACTGTTTGAAGTTCAAAAGAGTTTGGTCCTTTATAGGCACAATCCATTCTCTTATCCCTTATTTTTCAGCTGAAAAGTTATTTTGTCATTCTTGCGTCTTCACCATTAGTAGTTAACTAATATTTTAAAACGAAACTTTCAAATAAGAAGTTTTGTGTATTTTAAAATCTTTGTTGGCCTACTGCAATGGCATCCAGTAAGTCTCGTGCAAGTTGCCTGAGATGTCTGATATCTAAGATTTATATGCATGCATAGAAATATATCCATATACATCTGGTATATGTATAAATTCAATTACTTCATTAAGAATGTGAAGCTGTTCGTGCGCCAAAATCTGAGGTGACACTAAAATAAACTGTCTCTGTTTGGAACTATAACTGTTTTCTTAAAGTTCAACTTAAAAGTTCACCAAAGGTTATTAGGAGTATTAAATTTATACTTCCGATACTAACTTCTCTAGATGTTTTATACATTCTTTCAAAGATGATGTTCCTACTTTTCAATGGCAGGGACTGAATGGCAGCTTTGGAACTTTTTTTCTGGACTGCATGAAGTCAGCACGAGCTTGTAGATCTGAGCAACTGCTCAAAGATGGCTTCTTATGCAATTCTAAAAGCTGTATTCTCCATCCACAGAATTGTAGATGTCGGAATGATGCGGTTGTTCAATGGGCCAAATTCAGTGTGAGACCACCTGTTTAAGATATTTGCTCAGTATTAGCAAAAGCAATTTTTGTTTTAAGGAAAAGCACATTTGGATTTTAAACAGAAGAAAAATTAGAAATTGAATTTTCTGAAATGACTTAGTTCTGAAGAGCTTCCCTTGCTCTATTTTGTCAACCCTCAAAAGAAAGTAAACATATCAAGTATCCTGCATTTTCTCTTCACTGTTAAAAGATTTTTTAAAAAAAATATGAATTTCATTGCTTCTCCAAGAAAAAGGAAAGGTAGAGCTGGGTATTTGAAGAACAGCTGAATTATTGAATAGTCATCCTTGAGTTCTTGCTGAAAAAGTCTCAAGTTGAGACTTTTATTAACACTCAGTACTGCATAGGCTGAAATTTCAGGGCCTAACGCATGCAGAACATGAGAGCGATACAAAGTGATATATTCAAATGCAGAGCTATTCAATGTTGTATCATTTTGGGCTCTGAAATGATTCTCACTTCTCTAGTCTCTTCTATTTACAAAGAAAAAAAAATTCTAAGCTATTTTCCCCCGCATTTACTCTTTTAAAATGCACACATTTCTTACTCCACCAAAACAAGAAAAAACATTTTCTCCCAAACTGAAAATTAGAAAGACTAATTACTTTATATCTTATCTTTAAAGTAATACAGTTTAATCGTACTTTGTTTATTGATTTCTCCACCTTATATTGTATGTAGGCAAAATGAAGAAAGACCTATAGGTGTTTCTTTAGTAGCAGCAATATTATGATGTGAGAAGACTATAGTAAATGGAGTAGGAAGTGAAATTTGCTTGGTAAAATTTCTGTAGCATAAAACGCAGATCATATAACTGAGTCAAACTTTGCATTGTTTAGAATGATTTAACTTTAAAGCGTGACGCTTTCTTTTTCTTTCCTTATTGATGTGCTATTCGCTGCTAATGGAGCTGCAGAAAAGCGCCTGATTGAGATATAGAGGTGGCAGCAAAAACTATTAAGACTAATTGTGATACTGTCAGTAGAGGTGTTGATTTAGGGAGGTCTTATTGGATTTATTGGGGTTAAGGAGATAACTTGATCTAAATAAGTTTGAACTCTTTTATAGCCGTAACTAATCAACTTTTTGAGAAGCATCCTGTTTTCCCAGTGATTTACCCTTCCTGCTTTTGCTCTACCATGCAAGACTGCTCTTGAGTCATTTCAGTTCATGCTTGTGACAGTAATGTGAACTGTGGAGATACTCTTTATCCAAGGTCTTCCCCTTTGATCTTGACCAAACGCACCCCTTAGGGAGACTGATTAGGTCCCACTCTTATCTTTACTGAAACAGGAGATAAGATCTCAATTCATCTGCCCTTTTGGAAAATGGATGGAAAAGATGGAAAAGATAATATATATATATTTAATTATTTAGCATTTATTTTTCTGTATGTCTTCTACCTTTTTGATTTTTAATGTTATACGCCTTCCAGGATAGAAATTACATTCAGAACAAATTTGAATTGGATGTGTACAGCATTTCTGAGATGAAACAGAGAGAATGAGAAGTCAACTTAATTTGACCTTTACAAAAATTGGATATTTTCAGTGACTTGTTTTCCTTTTTTTTAAAAAAAAGAAGACCTTATATATTTATTCATGTGGCAGGTTTTGCATATAACATGTTAGATTGAAACAAAATTTCTGTGAATGTAAGTTCACTTGTAAGCTTGAAAAAAACCACTTCACTTAGTATTTTATACTAAGGCAGTATGCTATCTGAGCAGCTGAAACTTGCAGGGAGGATACTGTGACAGCAAAAGGTTTTGAGAGATTCAGGAATATGTGTTTTTGTTGCCAGTACTGCAGAGGAGTGTGGACTTCACAACATTCAGGCTGCTTTGAAGTCTCCCTCCCTCCAGCCTTTAACAGTTGTGTTTCTCCCAGTGCCCTGCTCTCTTGGGACTTCCATGTCATATGTAATGTGATGGCTTCTCACCACATATCTCCTCCTTACCTGTTTTTTTTTTTTTTTTTCCTAGCATCCTAGTCCTTTTATTTTTAGTCTCTACACGATCAATCTTCCTGACTCCCTCCCCCCTTTTTTTTTTTTTTTAAATGTAGCTTTTCTCAAATCTTGCATTTATTGGCCAACTGTAAGATTGTTACTTAGAATTCAGCGGATCTGCTGAACAGCGTTCAGCAGTCCTATCTGTGTCTTTAAAAATTATTTGCTTTTTAATTCATATGTACTAGATAATGACAGTTGTTTCCATTCATTGTCATAAGATTCAAAAATATTTTTCCCTCAAAATAATAATTATAAATTAGTTATAAATTAGAGTGGTGATAATAAATATCTATATAAGAATTAATGACCCACCTATTTTTATAAGCATGAAAAATTTTTATAACTCTTTAGAGTTTGATAATAATTGCTTCAACGTATTTGCTGTATTTCAAAAAATATTTTTGCTTATTTATTTTTACACATTTAGAGAGTATTTAAGAAATCGAGTAGTTGAAGAGATGTTATAAATTATAAAGTTGTCTCTACTGTGGTTGCTCTTTTACTTATGGTGGATATGAATTTTCTTGTATTGATTTAAATTGCTTTAACGCTGCTTAGATACAGGAAGTAGGTAGTTTATTTAGTAGGTTTTCTGCCAAACAACTATGGGAAGTTCCTCTGGATTTCTCCATCTGTTTTTGCATACATACGTTTTCAGTATCTGGCGTGTGAATGAACCTGCGTTGTGCCCCAAGTGATCCACAGAAGATACCTATAACATCCTTAGACTCAAAATGGATGAAGAGTAATATT
>JAUBOD010000667.1:2225347-2244774 GCA_032353885.1 Nothura maculosa
GGAATTTGAAAGGTCAGGTTTTTAATGTTTGAATTAGTTCAATCATTGATTTTTCGGAAGTTCATGTTGAAATATAGTATTAGGATGGACACTGACTTGCTGAATTGGGACTTGGAGAAATTTTTCTTGCTTGCAGAATATGCAGCAACGTTAAGATAATTTGTGTAATACAGCAGCACCATCAAAAGTTAATTTTAGTAGATGTTTTGTCTTAGAGTATTAGAAAAAAATAGTAAAGCCATTTGTAAAACCAAAAGTGACCCAAATAATTAAATTAGTTGTTTATTTAAATATGGATCATTTAAATTCTCAGTGGTCAGGAAAATAGTCATGTTACCTTTCCAAAAGAACATTCCCATCCTTTTCTCAGTTGCTTTGAATTGCTTTTGGCAAATATAAAAGCTGTGCAAAATCTGTTTTGCAGATGTGGAATCAACCATTAAAAAAGTTAAGCTTGCATGAGTGGAGCCTTTTTTCAACCTGAGGTTTCTTTGAAAATACAGTTATGAAAGAATCTGAAAATATTTATGTGGCTCTGGGTATCCTTCAATATGAAAATATTGGCTGTGAAGGAAGAATGAGTGTATACAGTGAAGAAGTAGTTTTCAAAAAACCCTTCCATATATGTTGTTTTTACTAGTAAATAAATGGTTATTGAACACAATCTGTTTTCAGGAGACAAAGACTAAGAACACTGTTCAGGAAATATTTTTACCCTGTGTTTTCAATGGTGCTCAGACATAACTTTTGCTGTGAGTGTCAACAGATAAGTATTAGTGTTACATTTGTGCTAAATGTTGCTGCCTAACCTGAATACGAGTAATACGTTTTTCTTCCACTCCGCACGTTTTAGGCATTTTAGACCTATGAAAATATCTTTCTTAAGAAGCTATTTAGGCCGAAAAGAGTCTAGAACTCATTTGATTGAATCCAGTGGTAAAGATTTCCATCTCAAAATAATGTCTATTGCAAAAAACAAAACAAACAAAAAGGAAAGGTGTTAGTAAAAATGTTTGGAAGGCTTGACTTGAAAAAGGAGATTGAAGAGCTCAGTCTTAGCACAAGGATTGGGACCTATCTGGAAGTGATTCATCAGTTTGCACACAAGATGAATTTCTTATAACTATGTTTTTATTCTTGTAGAATTTTTTATAGATCAAATAGCTGTAGGGACAGTAAACATTAACTATGGGAACTATAAAGAAATTCTGAGGGGACATTAAACATGCTTAAACAACATGGATTTTTAAACAGTGCATGTAATTCATTTTTGAGGCAGTATTACCAACAGCACAAGGAGTTATTCAATAAACTTGGATTTTTCTTCTTGTGCTACTGAAGTGCTGTTAGGTTTGAATTGGGGATCAAAATTTTGGCTTTTGTTATGTAGTGTATGAAGTAGAAATAGATAGACCGTGAGTGTTCCTTTTCTTTACAGTTGAAAGGTAAAAGAAGTAAGAAGATTTGAGTTTAATTTATGCTGTTAAAAAATAATTGAGATTTTGACAAGCCACAGAGCCCTGAAAAGAGGAGGACTGAAGGCCCTAAATGTAGAATCCAGAAAGTTCTATAAGGAGAGTAGAGAGGTTAGGTTAGATGGGTGAAGGATGCTCAGAGATTGCCTTTGGAATGGCATCTGACACGCCTATGAGACATCTCAGATTAAAAAAAAAAAATTGTTATTCCTCTTTAAAATTCTGAATATATACCCATGTTATTTGGTAAACTTGTACATCTGAGAAGCGCAGATGCTAAGTCCCTCGGAAATTTCATCTGTGACTCCTGCAGAAGATGATGATCCCAAGAGGAGATAGATAAACTGGAGATACTTTACAGTGAGATGAGATGCTGCAAGAATTGAGTGTTGTGAGGGAAAGAGGTGGGAAAAAGACTCAAATAATTCTTTGAGTAAATGTCAGATTGGGAAAGATGCCTCTAGAAAGGCCCCTTTTTCTGTTCATTCTTGTTATCTGTTGGGTTATTGTCCTAGAGCTAGAGTAGGTTATGTGAGTATCAGACAAAGAATGCATTTATTAAATATGTAAGGAAATTCTTCTTTGGTTAAAGAAACAACTTTTCTGCTCCCCCGAACAAGAGGATTCAAGGGATGGTTATATGTAGGGAGTCATGAAAGTCCTAAACTTCTAATATGTCCTTGTTCTACTCTTTCAAGAAATTGCAGTATTTTATGTAGTTATTTCATCAAAGAAATAATACACACATTTCTGCAATACATAGCAGTGTAGGTTTATTCCAGATGATTGGAAAATGTATCATAACTTAACATTTTATTTAAAATGAAAAAGAGCAGAAAACTTAGGCTGGTTCAAGATAGAACAATGAATTGATGCCTTACAGTTATAAGACTTGAAGACCTCTTTTAAAAAAAAAAAAAAAAAAAAAACCTTGACTTTATTGTGGACAACTGGAGACTTATTCCATTTCACTGGATATATTTTTAGTTTCATTATGCATGCAGTTTTATATACCTTCCATGAGCTACTTCTGGTTGTTTTTTCTTACTTGTTCTGTCATATGGTTATGGATGTCAGCTCTGTAGCCTATCTGGATTTTCAGCTCTGAACGAAGCTGCTTAAGGTGCCTCAGAGTCTTTGTGGTCTTCTTAGAAAATGGCATCCTTGGTCAAGTAGAACTTGCTTTGCTAGCAAACCAGTGAGTTACGTGCTGTTGGATCACAGGCAGTATTTGTATAGGCTAAACAAATGAGGTTGTCCTGAGAACTTAGTGATTTCTTTCTTTCTAAATTAATGGTCTTCCTTCCTTTGCCAAATCCTGAAACTCTTCTCTGCATTGGATGCCAGAAGAGTTTTGAATTTTTTTCTGGAAAGAAAGCAACATATTAAATAGACAGAAAACATTTGTATCTGAGACGGTTTAAAGAATCCACCTGTATTTCAGTGTGTTAGTTCTCTCATTTGGATGTTTTTATGTCTCTAGGAAACATTGCGGACCAAGATAGATGCTCTTTTTTCCATTAAAAAGAAAGAGGATGTATTTATTGTGCTGATAATGTGGGAAAAACTCAACTCTAGGAAATGGTGTTACGTAAATGTGTCTTTTCAAAGTATCCAAAGAACACACTTAGCACAGAAATCACAGCCCTTAGGATTAGTGAAACTACAATAATATTGCAATTAATTGTTTAATACTCCTTAAAATTAAAAAAGTCCAAATGTTAAGATGACACCCTGCAGTACTGCAGTTTTAAAACTGAGTTGTTAGTTGTTGCCATCTTAGAGCAATGGAGGCAATCTATGTAGGTGAATTTGTGAGAGTATTTATACTTTCTTGAGGTCTTAATTCTTGTTAAGCACTAAATATATATTTCTGCTTTCTAGTGACAGTGAATACTGTGTGGTATCTTTATATTTGCCCTTGTTCAGTTACAAGTAATTATATATATTTAGAAGAGAGATTGGGAAGATGTTTTTTCTTTTTTAACTTTATATTAATACAAGTTTCCATATTAAGTCATCGATTCCAAGTTTCCTACTTGGAAATGATTTTATACTCTAGTTTTCTAACCATCATGTTGTATGTTATACACTACTTAGTAATTATTTTCGTTTAAGCATAATTATACGCTTTTTATGCTGAAAAAATATTTGACTATATTGCAAGAAGAGTTATTTTGTATACATCAGCTCTGCCTAAAACAAGTCTGTCTTAAACCTCTTTCCAGAACTGTGAGAACATGGGATGTTAACAATGAAAAAAAGCACAAAGGCGTATTTAAACCTCGATCAGCTCAAGGTAAACGGGTGATTCCTACAACTTGCACGTACAACAGAGATGGTAAACTTATTGCAGCTGGCTGTCAGGATGGCTCCATCCAGATCTGGGACAGGAACATGAGTGTAAGTCAAGCATATGGTAACACTACAGACTTCTAATATACAAAGTGCTGAATGTTGAAATGTTGAAGCTGATAAAAATGGTTTGGGTATTCTAATTCTCTTTTATATTTATGTATTTATATATGTGTGACGCTTATGGAAAAAGCTGACATTTCTTGTCGGTTCTTAAGGAATTAAAAAGCTATATTTCCACATATATTTGAAATATTGAATATATGACGCAGCATATATTCATATCGTATATCATACTGAAATCAGTCATTTATCCAGATGATATACAGAGGGCAACAGCTTCCAATTGAGTAAGTATAATGCTGAACATTAAATATCAATTTCTATAATATTACCCCAAATGCAAAGTTTAGCATTAAAGTAAACTTAAACACTGTGGAAATGCAGTTTGGTCGGAAAGAAATAGAATTAGAACTATTTAGACTTTTTTTTAAACTATAAAAAATGATAAAATAGACTAATTTATCTGTTCATATTCAACTTCTTTTTATTTAGTAATCTAAATAAGAAGGATACATAAAACTCATATTATTTCTTTATTGTTCAAAGATAGAAGCCATCAGTGCTCTCTATTGTTTTGGGTAGTGGAGTTTGCAACCAATCCAGTGCAAAAGGGTTAATTGGCAGTACAAATATACTCATCAGGATTTTACTGCCTTTCAAATTTAATGGTTAAATATCTCATCTGTACCCATTTTATCCAAAGAAATGGATCCCTTGCATCCCTTTGACTTCCATGGGATATATAGCTCATGGCGCATATATAGCAGGAGAAAATAAGATTAGGGTCAGTTTGTTTAGAAGCCAAAAATAAGAATATGGATGAATAGGTTAAAAATCCTTAGAATCAAACTGACATCGTAAATCTTCGAAAGCTCTGCAACTCCAGTAGAATAGGATGAGTTTGGGGAAATAATACTGAGTTAATATAATTTATGTTAGTCTGTTCAACTTCATCTTTCAAAACATTTAATTTTAAAGGGCAAAACAGGCGACTTGGGGAACTTTTCACAAAGACTGAATAAAATGTGGTTGTTGAGGACAAGGGGAAATGTGCACATGTAAAGGAAAAGAAAGACGACTGATCATATTCAAAGTGCAGCCTGTGTTTTTGAGTTGTCGTCTATTTTTATTTCTGTTTTTATTTCCACTATAAACCCAGTAAAACTTCCTAATGGCATGAAGCTTGAGAATTCATCCTAAGTGTAAACTTGTTCTAACAGAATAATAAATTTTTCAGAGACTGGCTTTCATCACCTGTGTATGCTGTTTATTTTAACATACACAGTATTGAAATATTAAGCTTTCTGCTGTAGCTTTAACAATAGTGCTCTTGGTAGTCTGCTTTTTCATGTGCTTTTCTTTTTGAACTTTTGTGTGTCTGGAGGATGACATATTGCAATGCTGATTGAGTGCAGTTTAAGGTGATTCTGAATAATTTAAAGATATATCCTGTGCATCTTGTACAATTTCCAACTGGTGACCCCTATGTAACAATGCAAGTTTAAAGAGATTTCCTAGTTGAAACGAAGATGATACTGTCCTTGAATTTACATTTTTTAAGTTTACAGAATTTTTCTCTTCACTTGTTGGTGCCATGAAGAAATGTACTTTTCCAAAAGCTTCAGTGGTGAATTGTGTTATACTTGCAGAAAGATGCTGGTACCATTTGGAAGTGCCTTTATACTTAAAATCAGGCATTTCAAAAGGCACTTTGGTACAATAAGATAATTAAAAAAAAAGAAAAAAAAAAAGCCCTCTTCAGCTTACATTACCAGAGTGGAAATAAAAAATAAATTAAAAGGAACATGTGACTGTATAAGCACTAACAAAGTGTTCATTGTAGGATTTAGGAGAGAAGCATGAGACTGAGTCCTGCACTGGAATTGTGAGGCACTTACAAGCCTGACAGAGGGTGCAGAGCTGCTTGCCAAAGGAACCATAAAATGTTCAAGAAGTATCAGCATGGTGCAGTTCTAGGGGTACGAGCAACTGTAGATGGGACAAGAAAATAGGCAAAGAAGGCTGTAAGACTGAAGAAGCTAGAGCTAAGCTGTTTGAGGAAGTAAATAGGAGACATAATAACTTTTGATTGGTAAAGAATTTTTTTATTTCTAAAGCACCAAATATTTTACTTTTCCAAGTGATATAGAGCTCTGTGCACAGATATTTTTGTATTACAATGCAGTTATTTTTCATGTGAAAATTGAAGCAGCATTTATATTTAATATTAAATACCAACTTAAGATGTGATTAAAATACAGACTATATTGAATCTGTTTTTTAAAGCAATGTTTGAAAGGAAAATAGTATTTTCTTTTTTATATTTAATCAATTAGGAAAGATTCTTGCATTGGTATTGTAGATTATGGATTTGGCACAAACCACACAGGAAAAAAGAGAAATTCAGGAAGGTATTTTGAGTTAGATGCAAGTTTCTGGACCTTATTTCAGTAGAGCTGTCATGCCTGAGCTGATCCAATATGGGCCTGCTTTCACAGTCCTAATGTATTTTCTCTCTTAAGCAAAAATTTAACGAGTCATTTCAAGCCTGTCACTGACCTGTGCTGCTGCATGGGAGGCTAAGAGCTCAAAGTAAATCCAGAATGTTGTCCCCAGTATTTGGGCCCAGCCACTTAGGCCACTTTGCAAAGTGCTGCTATCCCTCATCTGCAAAGGTGTCCAGCCAGGTTTGTTTTTCAAACAGCAGTGCATTAGTTGACCTTATTCCTCAAGATGCCAACAAGAGTCAAAACTCTTATACCATCAAAGCCAACTTCAGGGAGATGGCAGTTTCTTTCCTTGCTCCAGTGAATGCAAAATGTCCTCACTTTCCCCCCTGAAACTGGTGATTTCTCCTGGAAAGGAGACTAGTAGTGCTCTTTCCTCAAGCAAAAGATACTCTCAGTTCCCAGTGCTGGCAGGAAGCCCCTATTTTGCCCTGACAGCTCATGAAGTCCCTACTTCTGTGCAAGGTGGCAGAGGCTACCTGGCAAATCTCACAGGAATGTCTCCTTGCCACCGTGGCCATGACTTCGGACTACTGACTTTATCATCATCTGATCCAGATATGACCTGAGAGATTCACATCTCATTCAAGTTTACTAAAGGGCAAACATAAAAAACAACCTGCTGCAATTTAGTAAACTGAGGCCTTGTTAGAGTGAACAGTGTTCAGGTGTCACAGTGACTTGTACCAGTGAGCAGGACGCTGAGTGGAGTTGCTCTTTGTAAACCCCCTATTTTGGTGTGCTGCGGTAAAAATAGATTTTCCAGCAGGATCCCCCTCTTTGCCCTGGCAGCACTTTGTGTTCGCTGCTGAATAGTGTAGGAATTTGTCCACAACAGTGATATTAAGTAATTCTTTAGGGGGAAAAAATATATAAATATGTATTTACTTTAAAAGGATCTTTTCTGTCCCATTTTTTTTTATCATCTGGATCGTTTTCTCATTTGGAATCAGAGTAACTATTTGTTGTGAATTAGGGTCATGAGTTAACTGCTTTTTCCAAGGCACTTAGATCTCCTTAGGCGTTTACCTTTTTTTCTTAATTGTAGTGTTGTGTCTGGCAAAGGATTTTGGTGTGTGATCAATTTTCCTTCTTTTGTTCTGACTAGTCACACACACACTGTGAATATTTCATTCAGTTTTCTACTTCCACTGTTTTTTGATGCAATTCCAAGTCTCCCAGCTGTATGTAGTGAGAGTAAAAACACTTTTGGAAGAACACTACTTTTTTTTTTTTGACTCTACAAATCTGACATGGGTAACTTGCTAATGCTGAAATTAGCCAAATGCATTCCGGCCCTGCCTTGTCTTTTTCCAAACTTCCTCAGTATGATCATGATCTATTATAATCACCTGCCTGAGAGGGGTGTGTTTTTTTTTATTTTGTCATAAATCTGTATTATTTTCTCATGCATGTTATTTTGTCAGTGCATGGGTTTTTTTTAAGGTTCATGTACATGTACATTTACAGTGCATATTAGCAGAACTATCTGTCAACTTATTTGAAAGATTCTGAACACTGCCAACTTGCCTTAAAATAACAGCTTCAAAGGACATTAAAAAATAACTTCCTTCAAACTTCCAATGAATAGTGGAAACAATAGTGTAAAATAATCATAGCATAGCACATTAGAACAATCTTAATTTAAATATTCTGAAAAAGAAGAGTGGCTGCAAATGTGGAGGGGTTGAGAAAGTCAGTCATAAATAAGACAGAACCTTGAAAATTATTGATTCCCAGGAGAGTGCAGGAAAACCACTATATTTCCCTGCAGTTCAAGTATGTTCAGTTTGCTGATTTTTGCTTATACTTACCAATTCAGAAATGTTTGCAGTAGTGCACACTGCTGAGCAAGCTGATCCATGAGCTAGACTTTTGTTTCAAGAATACGTGTGTTTTTCAATTATTGAACATCTGTGTGCACCAGTTTTCCCTTCTAGAAAAGGGAATTCTTCACAGAGATGCTGAGAGACTGAAGTGTCTTTTGTAAAGGCTATCAGTATATTTAGTGGACAGATTAACAATCTGTGATGACTTCAATTTGTTTGAGGTTCTTTTTAACTTCTGAACATAGAAAGCTCTCTCCTTTTTCACACTAACCTAAAAATTCAGTGCAGTTAGGATTTGCGAGGTAGAGAAAGAATAACCATGTTTGTTAGTCTCTCTACCTTTTCAACTACCTTATGAAAAAGCTGCCATATGATGGAGAACTTCTTCACCTTTTCCTGGGTACTTTCAGCCTTGGAGAAAAATAGCTTTGCAGATGACACACTGGATCCTGTTTCTCACTTTCGCACTTCAGATACTAAAAAAATATTTTTGAAAAATGATAATGCAACAATTTCAATAATGATATTGGGGAGACAAACTTTTAAGGAGTGATGGGATCTTTTATATGCCTTCAAGAACAAGAGAAACATCTGGTACGCCCAAAAGCTTGTTTCTTTCTATCCAACTTTATTGAGTCTATTTAAAAGGCTTAAAGATCTTATATGCTTTGCTAATTTTTATAGGCTGTTAGGTATCTGACAGGGTAAATAATAAAAAAAAAAAAGTAAAGAGTTAGTCTTGACAGATATGTCAGTATTAGGTTTATCTTTTTATATGGCATAAATTTGAACAGGAAATTTGTAATGTTTTATGATTTTCAGCACAATTTTCTTCTCATTAAACATAAATTGATTCAGTGTTAGCAGAGAGATAGTTTGTTATTAATTTGTGTTTTTTACCTTCTTGTTTCATAAAATACTTTGTGGTGTACTACAGTACTGCTGAACTCTCGCTTTGCTAGTATTTTCCTTTTCCCAGTTTTAAACCCCTACTTTGCTTTGAGATTGCAACAATAATTTATGTATTTTGATCTGTTTTAGATTACTTAGCTAAAGCTTAAAGTGATTTTGCAGAACGTAAAGTACACACTAATAATGAAATTCTACACTCTACAAATAGACTGCCCACACGAATGTCCCCAAAAGTGATGTGATCAAGCAGTAATCCCAATAACCAGTTTTCCACATGCCCTTAAGCCACCCTATCCTCAAAATACAAGGGGAAGAAAAGTGGGATGTTGCGGTAGGCTCTGAAGTTAAGCAGATCTAAACTCCGTACCTTTTTAATTACTAATACTCATGTTAAAACTATTTTCCAAATAATTGCATGATTTATAGATGTGTGATAAATACCTTTCTATATTTAGTTATTGTTTGCTTTGAAAGGCTTTTCATAAGGTTTAGTTTTGTATTGCACTGTATGACTACAGAGAATTTTTTTAAAGCACTGCTTTCAGAGGTGAAAAGTCTTACAAACAATGGAACTGTTTTGAAGAAATCCTGTAAAACCAATAACAGAATTGGATAATAGAGAAAGATCACAGAAGATAAATTTTTTTTGGCCTAAATAGGGTGAGCCTTTTGTTTTAGGTTGGAAATTGGAGCCCAGATCTTATTTGGAATTTTTTTTGTAAACTTTGTTTCGCTGTCCTTAATGGATTTTACAGCTGATGTTGCCAGACAGAGTAATGAAAACTAGTAGTAGGATCTGAGACTTGCTGTAAATATTTTCTCCATTAATTGGAAAGTCCTTTGTGGGGGATTTGTACCCGTGCATTGGGAAGAGGAGGTTGTTGGATCTTTGCACAGTTGAAGGGTTCTTTCTGCATCTACTATGACATGCAAAACACAGCCCTTGGCACTAAACTGTGAAATATATATCTGATATCAGTCTATTAAGAATGTTTATTATTTTGTTTAAGCTTGTTCATCTATAATTTCTACTGGCCAGAAATCATAGCATGGCTTTAGCCACACTTGGTGGTGGTTTGCAACTTTCCAATATGATTCTCTTTACATGCTACCTAGATTTAATTCTTTACCTGAGTGGTGGAATATTTTCTTGCCTCTCTGAATATTTTGTTTTTGTCTTACTTTTATGGGCTTTTACCTTTGTATTGACATCTTAACAGAATTAAAATGTTTTCAGTGATACAAGCCAATATTGAAGAGTAGTCGCTTAGTTTACTGAATATCACTACTGCAGCTAAACAGCAGTCAAAACTTGCAATTTCCCCCCAAGCATATAACATGCTTCATGCTTTGAAGAGGGCAGTCTGGATACATCTGGAAATGTCTTGTGTAAATACAAGATGAAAGGTATCCAAATATACTATATTTCCCTTTCAAACTTAAGGTAAGTTTTCCATATCTATAATATCCCACCCTTTCTTTCCATATGTATTTGTGCCAGACCTCTGCTCCAGAAACTGGAAATCACACACAACCTTGCCAGCAGCAAATATTAACAGATTCATATATTATTCCTCTTTGTATACGTCTGGTTTAGCCAGTACATGACTATCTGTACCCTCAAGCTAGCAGAAGTAAAGAATCTGACAATCATAAGCTAAGATAAAATGTGCCCTGCTGTATTTCTAAGTGCATTTCTCTCTTATGTAATAAACAGTTTATAGTTAAGAACTATCTAAATGTTTGCACTATCTAATATAGTAATGAAAGGTGATTCTAAATCTTGAAAGCCTGTCACACTCTGATGAAAACAGCATAAGGGATTTTACTTTGGATTCATGTATGGTTACAGGAAGCAGTCTTATTCCACAGTGATACATATGTATCTTTGATTTACTACTTAAAGGAATATAAGTAGAGCTTACAAAGATAAAAATAATAATTTAGAAGAAAAGAATAAGCTATATAAAGAAAACAGTAAGTTATATGAGTAGCTTTTTTATAATGTGTTATTAGTAGTAATGCAACATGTATAATGATTATTAAACTGAAATGGATATAGGAACCTTATTCATGCTGGTTGTTTTTATTATATTTAATATATTTTCTTTATAACTGAGTAATAATAAAAGTATTTGCTAGAGGCAGAAAGTTTCAAGTACAGGTGTCACATTTAGTGCTAACAGGAGTGAGTTGCAGAGTGATATAATTCGGTAGAAAAAGCGGTTTTCAGATTTTCTAGCATGTGCACTGCTTAAGCAAGCTAAACACTTTATTGGTTCAGAGCCTGATAGGATTGGTAAATCTAAAAAAGAATTTTGTACTTGGCATGTGCATTAGGCAGCTGATTTAGGGTTCAGATTTTTCTTGTTGTAGTTTATAGGATTTTGCTATTTCTTGATACAGTATAAACAAAAGGTTTAGACTGTGAATTTGGTGGAAGCAGTGAAATATACATTTTTGTGCAGCTCTTAGTCATAGAGTTTGTTTCATCAGAGATGTCTCGAAGTCCCTTGTTTTAGAATAATTATGGAATGGAAACTGTTACAGCTTGATAAAAAATTATTTAAGCACAACAAAACTGATGGAAAACTAAGGATTACTTATCAGTGAAATGTACAGATTAAAGATAGGTACTTCTTTCCACAGATGTTTGCGTTAACTCTTGGATTAATTTATAGGCCCTTCATCCCCTTCTGGCTTCATATTTGGATATAATTCTTGTAGGCTTCACTTTTCTCATCAATTCGTATCTTCCAGGAAACTATGATTTTGGGTAATGATGAAGAAATTATGAAGTAAATTTAAAAATTTGTGTTGTATACTTTCTGGACTTTTTTTAGTAGAAAAGAAACTTTTTTTTTTGTAAAATAGTCATTTTGACAGAATACTTAGCCAATTTTGGATAGAAATCTCAAAGTTAATATAAAGATTTGCAACTTTTTTAACTTCTGTGACATATTTTGTTTGACTTTTGTCTATTCTAGTTTTAAAACAGTGAATATTTATTTTTTATTTTTTGCCCCATCTTTTTGTTTGTATCAACGTAGATGAAAGAGTAATTGAACACATTTCTAATTTTTTCAAAGATCTAACTTAGAAGATGAATAAAATATTCTTCTGTGTTTTACAGTTGTAGGATTTGTATGTATTCCTGTATCATTGGTCACTCTCAAAACTGGATACTAGCCTAGAAAACCCATAGTTTAATGTTCTGTAGTGCTGTGTAACCTTTTCATAACGGTAAGTTAGGAAAGTTAAAATAGGGAAATGCAGATATGTATTCAATCTTTTAAGTCCAATAGAATAAGTATGAATTATTTGAAATGTGCCGAGTTTTATGTCAGTAGGAAAATATATGCATATTTTTAAAACAAAAATCTTATTCATGAATCACTTGGAGATTGAGAAGCTGGAAAAAATGAAGATAGATTATAATGAAGCATAGCCTGTGTATGTAACTTTAACCTGTAGAAATAATCTCTTGGGTGAGAGGAAGGCTGAAAAAGAACAAACTATTTGTGTCGTGTTTTGAAAGTTGTTTCAGAGCCCTGTCCATTAAAAGGTGGGTTAGTGTGAGAATACACGTGTTTACGTATTTGACTTTCTCTTAATGTCCTGCATACTGCTCTCAGTTCCTGAAGAAAATCTAGTAAGAATCTATTTTTAATTAAAAATGATTGCTCAACATTTGAATAAAATTCATAGCTACATTATATACCAAAGAAGTTTTTGATGTGTCATGACTATAGATGAGAAGGTAAACTGTACAATGACACATCTCTTGGCAGCAGTTGCTGAGTACAAAAGTATATATGAACATAGGAGTATAGAAGAAACAACGAAGATGCAAAATGAAAAATATTTGTGTTAACAGTATCTTTTTGTCAAGATAGGCTTGATTGAGCAGGTTTCTCTGAATTGTAGATGTTAAATTTATCACTAAAATCTAATTGAATATACCTGCGGCTTTCTTTTCAAAAAAATAGAAAGAAACTTTCTATGTGAGATATTTTAAAACAAAGATTTTTTCCGTGATGTCCCTATTTCATAAAGTTGTTTTCAACAGATGTTAGTGCTAAACAGTTAGCAGAGAGGGTGGTGAAATAGGTGGAGCATTGTCCAGCTGTGTTTTATTTAATGTATGACTACAGTGATACTGGACAGACTGAAACCAGATCCATCCATGAAACAGCTGCCTTCCTTGAAACAAGTTTTGAATTTCTCATGAGATAGAAAACTAGATTTGGAGTTGAAAATTTCTACCTATATATTTCACATGTTATGTGTAAATATATGTAAAATGTGTGTCTCTATTTATATGTATGAAAACAAATTCCTAATGAAATTCTAGTTTGATAGTTTACAAATTTTTATTCTCTAATTTAGATGGAGTACTCTTAGATAACTCCAAATATATAGTTTTTATTCTCGTTAAGCATTAAGTGCAAGATATAGTTCAAAAAAAAACTTGTGGTTGCAGTTTACCTTTTTTTCAATGAGATTTATCACTTTCAAGCTTGACTTTGGACTAGTTTTTTTTTTCTTTTGCTTCAAAATAGTTTTTTTGTAATCTATTGTATTGTTAAAATGGGAAGGCCGAATTAAAAACTACTATATGGGTTCACAGATACAAGATAAAACATACTGAAAGAATTTGATTCATTTTCTATTTGTTGACTGTACTTTTTATTATGAACACTTTTAAGAGCTCCGTGCATTCTATCCTGACTCCCTAACACATTTCCTTATCCTTACCAGTGTGCAGCTCTGTGATCTCATTTGGAGAGAGCTAAGACCTTTAAACAAAGTTTATCTTGTTGAGGTCACCAGAGTATGATGCTATGATCTCTACAGCTGAGCTTCACCAGGGCTTGCAAAAACACAGCTAGGACATGTGTGTGTTCCTGGCTTGTATTCAAGACCACCTTCGCAAGCCTGAATGGATTTTTCGGAAGCACTAAGCAAGTAGGGATGCCTGTTTTAAGGGAATCATTTGGGCTGAAGTTAGAGGGATTGTCACTGAAGGCTTGACACACAATTGTCACCTGCCTCCTTTTTTTTTTTTGTGATTTATGCACTGGAACACTGGAACTCTGCCAGTGTTACAGAAAAGGGAATTTTGACTTTGATGATTTAGACTTTGTTTTTTTTTAAATAGGAAATTTGCTTTAGGCTTGAGTAATCCAAAATTGGTGTCATTGGCAAAATATTTAACTTATTAGTATAGTATGCTGAGTTTGTCAGGTAAAATGCTGTGTTAAAGGTAATTGAAATTGAGAGCACTTAGGAATTCTGAATCTTGCAGATTGGAGCCAACATCTTTTCGGTTTAATGCCCTCCCTCCCCTATCCCCCACTCACCTTGTGAAAAAAGTAGGGAAAAATTGTATTTCAGTGTCTGAAAAACAACCTTGTCTCCCAACAGCTTACTTTGCTGAAAGGTGATGGAGATTTTTGTTTTCTAGGTGCTTTGCTTTTTTATTTTTCATGAATGTGGCACTTGAAATTCAGTAGTGTATTGATCTAATAGCAGGAGCCTTAACACAATGTTATTTATAAACCACTTAGGCTCTAAGGTAAGAATGTTTGTTTTGACCCTGAAATATCTGATGTTGCAAAATAACAGTTTTCTCTTAACTATGACAGTTAAGAGAAACTGTCTTCCCTTCCTTTCCAACCAACAAATAAAACCACATGGGCATTTTTAGAATCTGTGTTCTTTTAATTAATGTGTAGTGGAAATATGGCAGAGTGGTTTGGGGTGCATTTTTGTGGGAAAAATGGGATAATGTAGAACACACAATAGTTCACAATACCAA
Organism: Nothura maculosa; assembly: GCA_032353885.1. Classification (NCBI taxonomy): domain Eukaryota; kingdom Metazoa; phylum Chordata; class Aves; order Tinamiformes; family Tinamidae; genus Nothura; species Nothura maculosa. The sequence goes on from JAUBOD010000667.1 coordinate 2,240,310, forward strand.
CCAGGCGTCCTACACACTTTGTGTCTTGCAATAAAAGTTTAAGTAAAAGTGAACACGACCAGTTCTTAGAGAAATGCTTCCAAGTGTTGGAGTATACATAATTTTAGTTATTTTTCAATAGGCATATACATTAACTTATGAAGCTACCTTTCACAACTCACTGCAGACAATACGAGATTAGCCTCAAGTGTTACAGAACCAGAAAGACTAGTTTAATGTGAATTTCCATTGATTTTTTTCACTCAGGTTTCACTGCATGCTCACGGTTCCTCTTTAGGATTAGTAAAATGGTCCTAGAATTTGAGAAAAAAACTGAAGACTGGGAAGATATTAGAAATTTTATGAATTATGACAGAATATAACTCAAGGCAGTTGCATTATGGAGACATCTTTGTAGCTGTGTATTTTGTCATGCTGCTTATATATTGCAAATAGACAAAAGACTACTTTTTAATGATGAAATTCTAATGATTTTTGGAAAAGTTCTGTTTACAAAGATGAGTTCACAGAGATCTTTGAACTTACAGTAGTTTTGTATTATGGTTATATAAATTTTAATGGAATTCTGTGGAAGAAACAATTGTTCAGATTTTGTTCCTTTCTGAGAAGAGAGAAAGCTTTGACAGCTGAGCAAGGCTGTCTGCAGATGATTAAATTTTTTTAAAGGAGACAAGGACGTGTATTTTTGACTTACAGAAGCCATATTTATGATACTTTAAAAAGAAAAAAGAAAACCATAAATTTGATAGGTTAGGTTGGGATAGACTAGATAAACTATGCAAGATACAAAGAAGGTTTCTTTTACATGCTTGTCCATTTTTCCACATGCAGTATAAAAATCCCCAAAGGAAGCCAACTGAATAGTTTCCAAAGATTATTTTTATTAGCAATATTTATTGTTTTTTTTGTAGCCAAGATAGATTATTTTCTCAAATGCAAAGTTTGACAATGCAGCCAAACATTGAGTTGGGGTTTCATTTTTAAATCATTAGGCAAATATTTAGCAATGCTGTTAAGAAGCCATCTTCCCAGAAGGGGATTCCCAAAATCTTCCTTGATGAATTCATTTAAACAATAAGGAACTGTCTTGTGTGGTAAACAATATTCTTCAAAATTGACAGCTGTAGATGGTAAAGAAAGCAAGGTCAGCTAGAAAGGACTTTCTCATCACTCTGTACTGGTCCAGAGATTATTTTAAGGCAACTAAGCCTGCTGACCTCCTTGTTTTGTCTAAAACTGCATATAGTCAAATGTTTTGGGTGCTTTGCCGTATTGTCTTTGGTGCAAATATTAGAGAAGTCCCTTGATTTATGGAAGTCAACTTTTTCTTAATTAGTTCTAGAGCTGTTGACCTTTTCTAAATTATTTTTCTGGTTATGTAGGTTTTTCATTGCAAAACAATTCCTTGCTCAAGAAAAGCAGCAGAATATTAAGAAAAAGCCAAGCATTCTGACTGTTCATTTGCAGTAAATAAGTGTAGCAACTCTGCTGTGAAAGATATGTTAAAGATTACTGAAAGATATCTAGCTGTAATAGAGTGTGGGAGATAAACACAAGATTCCAACGAAATTCCCCTCAGAATATCAATCCTCCACCCCAAAATTTACCCCAGCTACAACAGGTATAGGATATAGTATACTATAAAGAATATTGTAAGTGTACAATTAAGTACAATGGCCAGTCGGATGTACAGATTATGACAAGTAAAGTTATATCAGCATATTCATCGTAGGGTAACTAGAATATAGAGAAATGAAGTTTTTAAGAAGTCTGCTAGAAGAAAATATAGGTGAAATAGAAAATCACAGAGAAGAGCAAATCATTAAACAGTGTAATAAAGACTAGCCTTCCTATTTCACAAGTTTATCTTGTTTTGCATCAATGTGACCATTACTTAAATAGCACCAGTTTCTGCCATGTGATGGAGGAGTATTGAAGTGGCAGAGTACAGAAGAGCTGTAAGATAAGACCAGAGAACATATTTGAAGAGACTTAACAAAAGCAACTGATGATAGTCAGCCACTAGCAACTCAGGGGAAAAATGATTAATTCCTGAATTTAGTTGGCAAAGGCAGCTCATGTTTTATAGATATTTGAGTGATACACTAAATCCAAAAGTACAGTTTCTGGGTTGTCTCTGAAAGTGAAGTGAATATGCTTAGTTTATCAAACTAAGATGACAGTATAAGTACCTGAGTGGGAAACTCAGATTGTGAATGTGCAAAAGATTGTCGCTCTTTTAAGATTTCGCTTTTCCTGTTGTCCACCTTTATTTACTGCCTCTGCTTTTAAAATCATCTTGAAGATGTTAGTGACCAGAATGAAAAGAATGGCTTAGCTGGGATGTAGATGTCTTGTTAAATAAAATGGAGGAGGAAAGAAAAAGCATTAGATAAAGTCTCAGTTTCCTATGAAACATTGTATCCTTGAAACAATATGCGAAGTTCCAAAGTTTCATTAGTTAAATATATTTTTCTTATGGAGATGGCTTAGATATTGGAGGTTAACAAACTGCCTCGGTCTCTTTTCTGCCTTTCATTGAACATATCCTGTTTAGGGTACTGGGGCACAAGAGCAGCTTGATGTAGAACCCCAACCATGTGGAGGCGGTGTAGGCCATTAGGTTGTGATAAATGCAACATCCAGCCACAGCCTTCCTCATTTCCCACATACCTCTGCGTCAATCCACTGTGAATTTTTGTACAAAGAATATTCATTAACAATGCTCCAATCATATAGCTTGCTTTTTCTTAATCTCTTCTCTGACTTTCTTTTACTTTTTTTGTCATTCTCTGTGTTAAGACTATGGCAAACTCATGTTCTTCTGCTATCCCATTTTTTTCATACTTCTTGAAACTGCCCCCTTTCTCACATGTGCTTCATGTTTTCTGCCTGTCATTTCATGTTGCCCACAAGTCCAGTCAGCTGTAATTGCTTAATAAAAATAGATGTGCTAATACAAAACTAGAAAGTGTTTACATTGATGGAGTTCCTTGCTAAAATACTTTCAAACAAGTTTCAAAAGACAGAATGTTACTGCAGAAACTGCAGAAATAGCTAAATATTTTAAAATTATTAAGCAGTGATGAACTTGACAAATTTTGTATGGCATATTAATAGTGTTCTATAATAGTGGGCACCTTTGCAATGAAGGCTGAGGGATAAGGAGCAAAATGTGGGTACACTTCATCCTGATTTATCTTTTTATCTAATAGTTCAATGCGTTCTCCTTCCCTGACTCAAACTTCTGAAATGAGTGCATTAGCTCTTTTGTTTCATGTCTTTCCAGCAAGAAACATTCTGATAACATTTTTTTTGCCAATGATTTGCTAGCAAGATTAGACATCAGTTAAATATGTTAAGAGGCCAGAGGCCAAACACATTATTTTCTTTGAAAACTGCACTAAACATTTGCCAGTGTGTGTAAAAACTTCTTGTTCAACCTTCAATCATTTTAGAATATTTGATTTAGTATTACAATTCAGGGTTATATTCCTTTGCAAGATAATATATGGAGGGCAAGCTTGCAAACCTCAAAGTTAGGAGAACAACCTTCTCACTGGTAAACGGAGTAAATTTATTTTTAAAGTCAAGCAGAGTTGTTGATGCAATCTTATGGTGCCTTTTAGAAGTCTCTTAATTTACCTGAATTTCCAAAGCATATAAGATGGATAAATTTGGCTCTATTTGTTCCATTGATTACTTTTTCTGTGATTGGGGGACAAATAATGTCCGGCTCTTGGATATCTGTATTTTTCTATTTCTCTTTTCATGTGAGGCACCTGAGTAGGAGTTGATGGAAGTGTAAAAACTTCATTAAAAAGTGACTGACATTTTTTAGGTAAGCTATTTATTTCTGGAGATATGAAGTTTAGATTGATTCATACATTAATTCCTAAATTCATGCTAACATAACCTCTTACCAGAGAAAGAAAAGTAAGTAGAAGCAAAACTTCTGGAATGGCATGTGATTTACTGCATGTTTTTAGTAGTAAAACAACAAAGAAAATACATTTTTTGGACCCCAAATCATTTTCTTATTTCAATTTCTATAGAAAACAAAAGAAAAGGAAGAGAATTTCAGATTGACCAGAATGAAATTTGCTATGGGCTGGTCAGCAAAATGAAAAAGATGTTACTTTAACACATGTGCAATCCTGCGATATTGTTGGGGGGAGGTGGGAGTGCAGAATGGACAAGTGTTGTGGAGTATACACTAAATTTTCCCACTTCATTTTTCATTTGAAATAACTGAATATCATATTTTGCGACTTCTATCTACGTTTAGTTTAACTGTTTATGATGCTTCTGTATCAATTTTTTTGATAAAGAGAGAATACATCATTTTAATTTTTTTTTAGTGATTAACACATATTGCAGAGTATTTATTTTCTGATAACTAATTGACAGTTTATCACAGAATCACAGAATCTACAAGGTTGGAAGGGACCTCTAGAGATCATCT
>JAUBOD010000667.1:2253354-2324742 GCA_032353885.1 Nothura maculosa
TCGTCCACCATGACACCCAGGTCCCTCTCTGCGGGGCTGCTCTCCAGCAGGTCAACTCCCAACCTGTACCGGTGTCCCGAATTATTCCTCCCCAAGTGCAGGACCCTGCACTTGTCCTTGTTAATGGATCAAGGACACCTTATTCTTAGCTGTTTTAGGACTTAAGAGATATTTGAAAACAGTATTATATTCTATGATAATTCAGAACTAGCTCTGTTTGTCATATTTTGTCCCATACATTTTATCCTGTCTAATTAGATTATAAACTTTTCAGGAGGCCAGTTCATTGCCACACATATGTATAATGAGACATATAAATGAGCCTCATTCCTTTTTCATCTGTGATTAATAAAAAAAAGCTGAACTGAAAAGTATACATAATATAAAGGTGCAATGTATGAATTCAAGATATGAAGTTTTATTGCAGAAGAACTATATTTTGTAGATTTTTAGTGTTATCACCTGCATTTCTTTAGCTGCAGTACAGCCTAATCCAGCTCTAAGGACAATTTATACTTTTGAAATAGGATCTTGAGCAGGGAAGGTCAGGGATAGATCAATCTCAAAGTCGCAACCACTTTATTTTGTAGCATGGACAGACGGAGGAAAAGTAAACAGACAAATATTTTTGGCCACTATATAAACACACTGCTGTGCAGCATTGAAGAATATATCATTAGTGAAAACAGATTTCATGATAGATTTATTTGCTTACTGAATGAAGTTAGCCAGACTTGGAAATAATTTTTTATTTGTTTCTGATGCTGAAAAGTATATGAGATTTTTGAGAGGAGTATTTTGTGGGATGAGGTTATTGCTTTTGTCAGTTTGCGTGTTCTGTGCATAGCTGTCACTGTAAATACTGATATCTGTTAAGATTTTTTAAGTCTTGTTTTAACCTTATTAACATCTAAAAAGGATTTCTTTTAAAGAGAGTAATTTATAAATATGTTTCCTCTATATTAACGATCAGTTTGTTCAATGTGATGGTTTATTTTCTTCTGCAGGACAGATTGCTGTTTCAGCCCTGATGATAAAATACTTGTCACCGGCACCTCTGTTAAGAGAGGTGGTGGCAGTGGGAAGCTTTTCTTCTTTGATCGGGAGACATTCCAGAAGTTGTATGAGATAGATGTTACAAATGCAGTATGTATTTTTTCTTTATTTCACTATTCAAATGTGAGTGAAGTTATATTCATTTGCTTTATTTCTCTATGCAGATAATGAGTCTATTTTTTCTACTCTAAATTTTTAAGTGCAAGTATTACTAGGGTGAATGCCCTGAATAAGTGTTATTATTCTTTCAACTAAAATCAAAGAAAGAAAAAAAAGTATTAGAACAAGGTATTTAAGCCTTTGGGTTACAAATTGTCAAGATTTTTTGTGAATCTTTGTAGAGCTTTAAAATGAAGCAAAAGCTCTAAAATTCATATATTTATGCCGTTTAGTCCACCAGTTTTCATAGTAAAACGTTGTGACAGAACCCCAACTTGTCCTGGAAGCAGGACTTATTATTTATAGAATGTATTTTAGTGGACTCTCTTCCTTGTGTAACCACAACAATTTGCTGGCAAAATAACTAGGACAGAGATAACTAGGAAATCCTCTATCTAAAAATCCTGTTCTGACAGAAATAAAAAAAATCCTAAAATTGTGAATCTGTACAAGAAAAGTGTCTGTGTGTGACCTGAGTATTTCATATGTTTCCTTGTACTGAAGGAAAAGCTTAATATCATATTTGGAAAAAAAAATTCCGTTTACCTTTATGGTACATATAAGCAAGTATATAGACTGTGACAATCAAAGTTGGGAGAAATTCAGAGAGAGTTGCAGTTGCTGACATAAGCAGCATTTCCAAGAGTTGTTCAAGTCTATCACCAACCAATTCTTTGTCGTGCTGCGGTGATTCAGGATATTACTTTCTCCTTTGACACTTATCTTAACCCACCTGTTACGGTGCAGTGGTCTTTATTGGCAGAGCACAGCAAAGTTGCTTCTACTTGACTTCATTTGCACTGGATTTACATTTATATGTACTTTTCAAATCACATTTTCTCTTCTGATGACATAATCTCCTTTCATTCTTTCAAAATAAGCTTATGGCTGAATGTTATATCACTCATTTCTTTGGTAGCAGACTTGCAAATCAGAAACACAGAAGTCATGGCAAAACAGAAAGATTGTAGCTTTCTGAAGGGGTACAAAAACTCTGTTTTGAATAGATACCCTCTCTTTTTTTTAATACTCTACTGGACTTTTTACTCAAATTTTTATTTAGTAAAGAATTTCTTTAAAGATGACCTAAATTTTGTTTTCAGAGTCCTACCTATGAAACAGGCCAAAACATCATTAACTTAGCTCTTAAAGATTTCTAATAGATTTTTTTTTTCCCCTGGTACAAGTATTATATTTTTTTTTTTTTTGAGACAAATTGTGAATGCCTCAGGATCTCCTCTGATATTTTATAACAAATCAAAAACAAACAACTACATGAGTTGGTATGGGAGGTAAGATTTCCATAAGAGCTCTTCTGAGATACAGAAAGAAAAAAAAGTAACTTAGCAATTATATCCGCAGTGAACATAGACTGATTAAGAGATATCTGGACTTGGTCATGCTGGCATCTTCATTTTGTGGTAGCAAGGTGAATAATGGTGTATAGAAACTTCCTTTTAGCTTTAAGATCTCAGGAGTGAGAAGCTTGTCAATGATGGTGCTTGTTAATCTGCATCTGAGAAGGAAAGTAAATGGTAAGGATTAGTTCTCATCAACCCATCTCTGTTTTCAAAGGGAATATAATTTCCCTTTAATAGGGAAAAATAATGACTGTCATTATCTTTCAGAAAAACTTTTCTAATTCTTGGAAATAGTCTATTTACCTGCTCAGGCAGATAATGCACTGTGAGAGTCCAGAAGATAAATTTTTACTGAGTTATTCTCAGATTAGGACCTGGAGTTAATTCAAAAGGCAGAAGCAATAAGGAGCTAAGAGACAGCATTAGGAAACTATTAGAAAAACAACATTATAATAGTAATTGAAAACCTCAACAGATTCAGAATTTTTTACTAATAAATGTATATAGGTGCTGATAGTTATGTAGCTGATAGTTATGTAGGTGCTGATAGGTGCTGATAGTTATGTAGCTATTTTTTAGACTAATAAATTAAGTCAAACTATAGATTTTTAATACTGTTGTCTTTATTTGTAGCTATAAAATTTCACGACTTTACAGATACCTGTTTTGTGGGTAATGGATCAAAATAAACAATTTGGGAAAGAGTGGATGAAGAATGATATTTATAAATACTATTCTTATGACATAATTTTCATGTGAGCCAGCACTAATATCTCTGAAATGTCTCGCTTCCAACTTCAACACTACAGATCTAGCAAAACAGTTAAACGTATCAATCTAAAAGAAGGAAAATTACTATTTAGTGTTTTAAAATAAAAGTGATGTATTTTTTCTAGGTATTTAGGTTGTATCCTTCAGCTTTTTCAGTAGTTTTATTCTTCATGCTTTTCTTGGATTGCAGCGTTAGAAGAAATATAAACATACGAAAGCATAGGAAATTAATTTTAAAGATGCAGGTGGTTGTTGTGTAAGCAATGCATGCTGCTTTTAACAAAGATTGTTGACTTATATATTGATAGATTAATATCTTCTGTGTGGTTTCCCAAACATCTTTTAGTGGGTTAGTAGCTCAGTAATAAACTACTTGCTTTCTGACTACTAGCTTCCATTTTTTTCCTGTGGTCTGAAACTATTTCAGTTTTTAACTTTTTCAAACAACAATTAGTTTTTCAGTAACTAATTGTTCTACTTCTCTACTTTTGTATATAATCTAGTGCTTAAGTATGTAATTACAGTGCTTGTATTTTTGATTTTTTGCACTATATATTTGTGCAAGTACACCAGTGTCTGTCAGATCAAAGCAGTGGAACTGTAATTTCTGTAATGTTAGATGGTTTTAGTCTGAACTGTTGAAGAAAACAAGCATTTTTAACCATTTGTTTCAATTATGAAATGGAAATAAGACTCTTTTAGTCTTATATTCCATCTTAGTAGCACAAACCATATAATGGGAATAACAGAAAACCTACTGTGAAGAGAAAGCATAAACCGTAAAGGTGGTTGAATTTTTATTTCCTTTGTTTTCATAAGGATATTTTAAGGGAAGCTCCTGTAAGCTTAGAAAATTGAAGAACACTAAAGAACAGTAAACATTATCTTAAACTTCCTTTGTAAATAGCCAGTGCAATTGGCCTGTGAATGAACCTAGGGGATAATGGGAAAATACTTAATGGGAATGTTTGACCAGAGCAGTGCCTGACATTCCTTTCCATCATGCCCTGCAAACCCTTTTTTCACCTTTTCTTTCAAGTTTTCATGGGAAAGCCCATTACTACTTCAAAGCTGCTGGAGTGAAACATTGTAGTTTTACTAATGGACTAGCAGCCTGATTAGTCTCTGCTGTTGTGACTGGGTATAAAATATTAATTTGCTTTTCATTTTGTTTATTAGTCTTTTATTTTTTTGTCACAGCCTGTGGTTAAGCTCACAACTGAATTGTTGTGTTCTCTCTCATACGCCATTCTACCGTGTAGGCACTGGGACTTTTGAACTCAAATAAATAATAATACTTCTGAAGAAAACTGAATAGTGGTATAGATATATGTAAGAACTGGTACAGAGCATGGGCTTTGTCTCTGACCAGTAGCAGTGGCCTACAGAGGAATATGTGACCAGGGCAAATGCACAGTGATGTTTCTCTGACTGTTTTGCCACCATCATCTGTGACTTTAACATATCCTGATGTGGATGCAGGGATCTTACATTTAATAGCACTGTGATTTTTCCCAGGGAGCGAAGCACTCATGTTGCAGGACAGCCTGATTTACTTATTGTGGATGAAACCAGAGCTCGGGGCTGGAATGACACCTCTGCCCTCTCATAAGGAGGGCACTTGTGTGTGCACTGCTGCAGTCGTCTCAAGCTCAGCACATGCACGTGTGGCTGAAAACAGTGAGGGGTCACACTGCAGACCTATGCTAAACTGACAGAATCCCTCTCTCGTTGGCAAGAAAACTGAGTTTTATAAAGCAAAACTTCATCCTGCTCTGCTTGTGCAACTTTTTTTTTTTTCTTTTAGACTTTTTATTCATCTTTCTATCTTGGTCTAATGATCTAAGAACTGTTCTTTTGCCTCTCCCCATTTATGTATAGGAAAATAATCAGGTTAAAATGTCTCCATTTGAACATTTGGAGCTTATTCTGTGTGAAATATTTCCAACTCGTTGCAAAAATGTGTTTTCACTCAATTTACATGAACAAGAAACATGAAACAAATCTTGAAACCACCATAAGAAGGGTATAAAGTACGTGTAGAAAGGACACAAACTCAAGAGGCCATATTCATTTGCTTGCTTCAGGTAGTGTGGGAGAAAGGAAGACCTGCAGCATTCTTGGGCTGAGATCTCATTTTCTGGGCTGTCTGTAACTGGACTGTCTTTCTGGAATGCAAGAGAGGTTTCTTAGTCAAATGCATGTCAAGGGGGATTTATTCCTAATTCTTGGTTTGGCTCTGCGAGTATGAGATCTTCATGGGAAGCAGTTTTAAATACCTAGTGTATGGGAAAGAAAGTTAGGTACACAACATTTCCCCTAATGTTAGATTTTTATATTAATAGAAAATAGCTGTGGGCAGCCACTTGACTCTCTCACATGTCTGTCACTTGTCAGATAGATCAATCAATAATTATCCAGACTACAGACAAGATTGATTTTGGCAACAGCAGAATAGTCATTTTCCCCATATGGAAATGAGATGAAGAATCCCTGTTATTGCCAGACAAAGATGGGCACTAAAGAAAAGTTCTATAGTTTTTGGGAAACTGCTATTTTTAAATGAAAAAGTAAATAATAATTTAATTTTGAAAATGAGAACAGATGATTGGATTATGTGCATTAGAAAGGAAAGGATAAGATTTTAAATATCCCACAGGTTTTTGTAGATAAGCAACATCTGAAAACATTGACTTGTGGTTGTTTTGGGAAATTTATTTCTGTTAGGAAAATTCTTTGATATTTTCTTAGTTTCTCAAATATAAGCAAAAGTTAAATTATTAAATACTTTTGAAAATACCTCTAAGGGATGTTTCAGGAAAGTCTTCTGAGACTAGCTATAAATAAGACTTCTTTTTAACTTACAGACTGAGAAGGAAAGAAGGAAAAAGGAATATGAAACTTCTAGCATCCTTTATGCACAGTTGATATAGTATTGCAGTATTTCTTTCCTTGACCTCAAACAATAGCATTTACTATTTATAAGGTGCAGTAATATGGTAAAGGGCTTTTCCACTGTGACCTGCTTCACTAAGATTTAAAGCTTTTGCATATAGGAAAAATGAATTCTTTTGACTTCTGGAAGAGATCAGCATGCCACTTTTGTTTTTTAAATCACTTTTTTTTGTTTGAAAGGAGAGTACAACAAGGAAGCACATCCTGTATTCAAGGTCTGATGAATTTTTGTATTAATTAAAATACAAAATGCCTATCATAAAATGTGAATGACAGCAAAGTGCTTTCTTTTATATTACAGTTACTTGTCACTTTTTGTTCTCTGCTTTCATACATGCAAGGCAGTGTGGTCCATCCCGTCCCATATCCCACCGCAGTGCATACTTCATTTCAGGAGAGTTGTAACTAGAGGTTTATAGTGTGTGAGGAAGATCAACTGTGCAACTTTCCGCACTCTAACAAACAGGGATCGTATGTGTGAGTTGTGTGTCTTAGTTTTGTTTTATGTTGTGTTGAAAATCTGGCTGCAGTCTAACAGCAGGTGCTTGAAAAGGCGTTTCCATGCAATTACAAGGAAAACAGTTTGCCACTTCGGTTAAAAGTCTCTTTTTCTCTTAATCAAATGAATAAAAAGAATTATTCACTGATTCAACTCAATTTTCACAATATGCTTCAAAGCCCTACCTTGAAAGATGTGATTCACTGTTGCCTCCATATATTTTATATTGCTTTAAATTAGTGGTGTCTGAAAATGTTTTTTAAGATATTTCTGGTTTCTACATAGAAAATTATAAATACTATCCATTTCATGTCCCTGCTCCCTTGAATGTTTCCACACATTTTCTAAATCACATTTCACAAGGGAAAAACATTATTGTTGCTTCCTTTACTACTGTATTCTCATGAGTATTTTAAATCTAATGATAGCAGGTCACTACACGCTAGATATTCCCTAACCTCCCACTGTATTTATTATATTTGGCTCTCTTCCTTGGATGACCTCCAGAGGAATCTCAAATCTGAAGATTTTTGCAAGTGGGGCTTAAAGCAGAATTTAAATATAATATTAGTGTATTTTTAATATGTGTGCAGACTTTCTTTCTGGATCAGAGCATACATAGTATCAGTGTATAAATGTTAACCATCTTTTTGCTCCAAAGAAGAAAAGGGTGGAAGCAGATGGACAGTCTTTGTGGTTCAACTTCTGAGATATTTAAAATTATTTAATTCTATTATTTTTGTTGTTTTTATGCACTATACTTTTGATAGATAAGCCCGTGTACTACATAAGGGAAGGAACAAGCTAAAAATGAAATATCTAGTAGTGACACCTGACCGCAGGGTCACCACTGTGTGGAAGATGCCAGAGGAAAGAGATTACAGAGGGAAGTAACATTGCCTCCAAGCACCATAATATCTTTTTGTGTTTCCTAAGGGAGAATTTGTGGCGCCATTGGAAGGGAGCAGTGGGGCAGTGTAGCTGACGTGTAGCAGTGAGGGCCATGCAAGTGATCTGCAGAGACAGCAAGGGGCCTGTACAAAGGGAAGGAGAAACCTGCCTGTATACAAGACTTTCTTTGCATTACTGGCTTTACTGATTGATTTTACTTTCCTTCGTGCCTGTCAATTCTCATTTTTAGTCATGATTGTTTAGGAGAAGTGTTGGTATTTCTGCAGATAAGATAAAGATTGGCTTCAGATTAGAAGGCTGTTTTTTTGAATAATTTATTTTTAATAATTTTTTTACCTGAATAATTTTTTACCTGAAATTTTGATTACATAATATCACAAACTATGCCTTTGTGCACCTGGAGGCAAGCACAATGACATATTTACTTAAAATTTTCCAAGACCTTGTTTTAACTGTTGATGCTGTGAGAGGGAGGATATAACAGTTTTCTTTTGAAGCTCTCGGATCCTGAAGACTGGCAGGAATCACACTATTGTCTTTAACTTAAAGTGCTTGCTGACCTTTCCTGCAGTCCAGCGTGATGAGATTTAAGTATATTCTGGTTTTTTTTTTTGTTTTTTTTTAATAAATAAATAAAGTTTTTTTAATAAATAAATAAATAAAGTTTTTTTTTTTTTAATAAATAGTGATATGGTATACATTCTGACTGTTATGCATTTCATAAGCACTAGCAGAGACATTTTAAATTTTGCCTATGAAATCCGTGGTGGAAAGTGAGATTTCTTTACTCTGTACAGTAATATGCACAAATCCAAAGTTTCTAAATGGATCATACCTTCATTATAAAATGGAGAAATTTGAACAATATCCTTCCTAATTGTAGAGTTTGTTTAAAATTGATAAGTAACCCTAATCCATGGGATAAGGAACAATTTTGAAGGATTTGGGAGTAGTGAGAAGCTGACTTCAGCTGTTAGTATCCACATATTTTTATGTTTTATTTAAAAACATAGATTTTACTTTTTGAAATAAGTATGATTTTTCTGCAATATCTCTTTTATGTCTTCCTTTATTTCTGGGAAGAAATATCACTTAAGTCAGGAGGACTTTTGTTGTGCCAATTCCAAACTATAAAAGATTAGATTGGGAGGCACAGAGCTTTGATCCTTCACTCCAGCTCAGACTTGAAATTGCTTACTCCTTTAAAGTATAAAGGTATTTTAATATAGCTATAAGGTATCTGGTAATGTTAATTTGAAAAGCACTATTGTTTTATAAAGAATACTAATAAGCCAGTAAAGCTTCCTAAGCAGTAGGAATTGCTTAATTATATTTTAAACTTGTGCATATTTCTAAGATACTGTACTGCATAAACAGCATTTTGCCATTAATATGTAGTTTATTATAGGAGCAAAGAGAGAGTAGATGTGCTAAGTGAACCAGTTGCACATATACTCACACTGATTTTGACAGATGAGGATTCTTTCTTCAATATCAGAACTTATAAAAATTTCAGTACAGACAAATAAACAGCGCAGTCAGAAAAGCCACACTTGGCCACTGCTGCAGTGACCGGTATTTAGAGTGTCCCCAGCCGCTGTCATCGTGTCCTTTCACCCCCTGTGGCCCTTCCCTGCTGCCCTGCCACTTATCTGTGCAGCCAAGTGCAGCAAATCAGAACCAGGCTGTTCAAACAGAGCCCGTCACATACCGTCATGGCCACTGAAGCAAAGCTGCCGCTTAGGAAGGAGAGAGACTTTGTTTAAGTCTGACTTTTCCTGACTGAAAATATTTTCTTGGATCAGCAGCAGTTCCTGTGAATTTTTTATTGTGTAGATTCAGAACAAAGTCTGAATGTGAATTATGTTTTTATAGGACAGAAAAGCGGGAAGAAGTGAGGGAGAGCATAAAGCTTTGTTTTTGTTTCTGTTTCAGTTTTTTACCTTCAGAGCTAGACCTGATCTTTCAAAACTGAAATTCTAAAGGACAATTTTAAGAGTTTGCATTTGATGTATTATTTCTGAACTCAGAGTATTTAATTTGGCCTCCAGAATCCTTTTGCCTGTGTGTGTAGCACAACATGCTGTAAAATAGATACTCTTTGTGTTGCTCCATTTAGTTTTCTGCTTTTCTTCTATAGTTATTTTGGCCTTTGTAGGCTACAGGGATTCACCTGACCAAATATGTGCACAAAGATGTGCACAACTGATTCAGTCACCCTAGGTTCCCTTTCTAATCATCAGAGAAAAATAAACATATGCAGACTGATTTATCTCATCCTAAAATAGATATCTAAACTAGGTTAGGTGAAGGCTAACTGTAAAAATGCTTATAGCTCTGCATTGATTTTAAAGGGAGGTGAGTGATTTTAGAGTGATTTAGAGAGTAGATTTCTAAGGAAAAGAAGTGTCGGCATCTTAAATTTGGTGAGGTAAGACCCACCTAAGATCTTCACTTCCTTCCATTGATATTGATTCTCTTGTGCTACAGCACTGGAACATTTTGTGTCTGTCTGACCTTGCCAGTAGCAAAGTAGAAGACAGTGAGTTTCTTTTGCTCTCATTTCTATTGATTTATGGCTGTGCATAATTTACAGTAGCACAGCAGAAAAGCAGGCGCACTCTATAAAAGGACTGTGCTAGTTGAGACAGCCAAACGTAAGCTCTGTCACTTAAACTTCTTTTCCAAATGTAAGTGTCAAAGCATCAGCAAATTCACCTTAAGAATACAGAACGCTATTTAAATACGAGCAATCTTTTAAAATGACTCCAAAAAATCAAATTATTTTTAATCAGTAGAAACTTCATGTCACAGAAAAATCACAAACTGTATAGTCTTGCTTGAACAGGTAGAGATGTATAAAACTCTACAGGTAGAGATGTATAAAAATTTGCATGTTCCTTTTGCATTTTCAGTATTAATCTTTAATTAGCAATATGTTTTTCTAATGTTAAATTACCGTCATGTAACAAATAACTTGTAAGGAAATTAGTTTTATTCTTTTCAGTTTGCAAGTGGAATGCTGACTGTAGGAGATGATATAAAATCATCTATTTATCATCATCATCTTTCAGTAGAGATTTCTCTTCTCTGACAGTAGTTTTCTATATGTGTGAATATTCCCATTTTACAATTTCCTTGTAAGTTCTTTTATAATAACTATTTTTTTAAGCACAGAGAGTAACTATGGGAGCAGAAATGAATTTGATTAACTTCTTATAGATTAGATTAACTCCTTTTTTAACCACAAAATTTGATAGCTGCGATCTGAATAATCAGTTCTGAAATTCTGGAGAAACGCTGTAAGAAGGATGAGAGTCTGTCTGAAAACTTTCTCTGACCACTGAAAGGCCATATCTGAAGAGAAAGAAAAATGGAAAAGACTTACCCCCACAACCCATAATGCATATAGTAGTCTGTTTTTCTTCCTCTATCCTATATGGCCAGAGGAGCTTTACTTATGAACTTTTGAAAAGCTCACATATTATCATGTATTATCAGAAAACACACTTCATATGAAGTGTTCATTTTCAAAGACAAATGTATGTGGTTTAACCTTAAAACTTCAGGGAGAAGAGGTTGATTCCAAGGAAAACAATGCCTGATTAAGATGAGAAGCAGTAAGACCTCTTGAAGGAAGAAAAGTAAAGCATCATTGAAAAATATGACTCCCATCTACTATTTTTTTTTACTGCAGTAGCAATACAAATACTGTTAACCCCACTGAGTTAAGTGCTGTAGAAATGTATGGTGCATCCTCTTTATGCCAAAAATATAATTCCTTGCAATTTCTCAGGAAATGGTGAATCTTGATAATATGCTGGTCTTGCAACAAATAATGACCTCGATATTGTTTTAGATTAGCACATGCATCTTTCCCCTCCAATACATCTGTGTATGTGTATAACATTTTGCTGATAATAGAAGATTGTTTCTTTGAATATTTGTATGCATCTAAAATTAATTACATTCTGCTGGATCCTGGTCAGCCTTTCAACTGAAATGCAAAAAGTAAGAAATAAATGCTTCAGCATAGATTTTGATGATAGAAATAACAGAAAAGAGCAAGCCCTTATTTCCCCTAATGCTCTGGAAGAACAGTGTGTGTGAATGTAAAGATGAACAATGCTTTCAAGATGCCATCGTTATAGATGCTCTCCTCATTTTGTTACATAACTCATAAGCTTATATTTTGGTAGATTCAAATGATATAATGAAATTAAGCAGTTGTTGAAGATCTAAAATGTGGTAAGAAAATATTTGCAGGCATAAATATTAACGTTTGAATGAAGCGTGGGCTAGGAAGGTGGATTTTGCATACGTTGCTGCAGTCTTGAACAGTCTTTGCACACAGATTTCTAGTAGAATTCTTGCAATCCTTAACATCAGAGTTCATGTTTTATAACCTTACCAGCTTTGCGGTTTCGTGTTAGGAGTAAATTTTCCATTTCTATCCAACAAATCATTTAAATCATTTCTTGCTGACCTTGTAAAATGCCCTCTCTGCGTTGTTTTCTTCTCTAGGGGTGTGAGCCCAAGTGCTCTGGACAGTTTCAGTTGAGGTAATTAACTTTTGCTTGAGGAGAAATCTGTTTCAGTTATTCTTCACTTTGCCTATTAAACACAAGAGTGTATTTCTAGAGCAGAATAAATGTTCCATTCTGAGCTACAAAGAAGACTGATTCAGTCTGTAGTTCCACATTCAAAGATATTACTGTCTAATCCTGTTGAAACACAGTCAAGTGCGTAGTATCAGTACAGCAATTTCTGTGGTTGTCTAGCAAAACTAAATAAGAGAAATAAGTTTGGAGGAGAAAATAGTAGGAATGCAAATATTGCATATGAGCAGGGGCTGCACATGTTTCAGAACTGAAAAATATGTGGGTAGGTTTGCACCTCAGAAAAGATGATTGCCTTTGCCTGTCACCTTTCTGTGTATTTATGAGCTTTCTGGTTAGAGTTAACATTTTTGAACTTCTTCTAAGCTACTGTAGATATAATTGTGTAAAATTGTCATTTATTTTAAAATATTCAGGAATCTGAATTAAATATAGTCTTTCGTATAAAAACAAAGTAAGTGTATATTAGTATGGTAGCTATAAATGTGAGTGTAGCATTTCAAGAGTACCTATAGAAAAGGTATAGCTACAACAGTCAGTAATTTGTGTTTAATTAAGAGTTTGTTTGGGGAGATTACATTACACGAAAATGTCTTTAAAGGTGTTTTTTGTTGTTGTTGTTTTATTTCACTCTTAGTGTTCTAAGATGTCTGCAACCTGAAAATCATGACAAAGGTCTGTGTCAATAACATGCAATGAATATGTCCTACAGTCCATTGTAGTGACACTAAGGGTGATGAACTTGGTCTTTTTCGCTTGTTGTCAACATTCTTAATGTTAGCCCTGCCTAACATCACAAAAATCTTTTCACATCTTTTCACAGTATTTCCCAATACTATCTATTGCATTTTTATATGCAACAGACACTAGTAAAGTCTTTTCAGATTTGACAGCATTTGAAGAAATTAATGACACTAAGTAATACAAAATAAAAACAAAAGTACCAAATAGCTTTTAAAGCCTTGTAAGTAGTTGTCTTTTGTGAATGCTTTATTAGCCTTTTTTTAAATTTTAAAATAGATTAATCTTACTGTCACAAGGCTGGGCAAAAAGTCTCTTCTGGCCAAGATGAAATTATTTTTTATGACAGGCTTCTAGGACTACATGTTCCAAAGATGTGCTGTCCCATATATTGAGCCCTTATCAGATTTTATAAGTGTTAAGGATGCTTGCATGATGATACATTCTGCGTGTTATCATTCATGTATATAATAATACATTATTTTCCTTCTGCAAAGCTGAGAGAGGACTTGAAATTTTATGGATTTCAGAACCTACATCTCTTTATCTTTGTTTCTTTGTTATGAGAAACTGTTTAAGTCTTTCTCTATTGAATGCTTGAATCTAAAATTAGTTAATTAAGGTTTTACATTATTGTTCTAGTGTTCAAAATTCTGAGCCTTGAAACTGGCATTTATTGAATCTCTATACAGCCAGTACTAATGGTTAATCCAGTCTTTTGTGCTAAGTTTCCATAAAGCACTGTCAAGTTAATTCCCTTCTCCTGTTTTACTTCTCTGATAAAGCATGAAATCACCTTGGTAAGTGCAGTGAGAGATTTGAACTTGTTTTTAGCTCCTGTGGTTCTTGCTTGAAGCCTGAACTCGTGTCTCAAGGGATAGTTAAAACTTAAGTACCATCTGGTTCATTCTGGCTTCCACTTCAAGTCCCATTCTTAAAATGAAACTAATTATTAATAAAATCACTGTGGATTTTGGAGTTAGAATTCAAGACAAAACCTGTTTCCATCTGAGAGAAGCAGAATATGTCAGGCAGTGATATTTGTACCAGATAAAAGAACATTGCCAGCAGGTCAGCAGGATGTAAAGAAGATAAAGCCAGACTCTTCTCTGCAGTGCTCAGTGACAGGACAAGGGGCAATATGCACAAGCCGAAACCCAAGAAATTCTCTTTATTATTTCAGGAAAATCTATTTTTTTATGATGAGGATGGCCAGACATTGGAGCAGGTTGCCTAGAGAGGTCATGGAGTAGCCTTCCTTGGAGGTGACTGTTTAAATGGCCATTGGACAACCTTCTGAGCAACCTCCTGTTGTTGACCCTGCTTTCAGCAGGGCGTAGGTCTGGGTATCTCTAGAGGTCTTTTCCAACCTCAGTTATTCTACAATTCTGTAACATCTTATCAGTGGGTATCTGTCTTTGTGCATGGGTAGGTCAGCCTGGGGAGGCTGCCAGGAACACCCTGTTGCCCTGGAGGCCTGGGGAGCTGGACATTCTGTGACCAGAATGTTGTTATTTTGCATTTCTGATAATGAAGATACCTACCTGATTTATTTAAAGTGTGAACAGTAACAAAGTTGAAGTTATTTGTTCAGGGATGCTGTGTTTAGGACTTATCTCTTTTTGCATGATAAAGATTTCTCCTCCCTTCATTCCCAGTGTTAACAACTAGCCTACAGTGATCTCTCTGCCATTTAGTTGTTTAAAATGTTTACTTCTTTGGGATTATTTTACTGAGTAAGATTTTTAGGATTTACTTCAGGATTTCAGTATTTTTGTCATCTTTTAAGATACTATTCAATTGTAAAACATTCTGAAAATCCACCATAGTAGTTTTTACTATTTCTTATAAAATAGGTTTATATGCCAGCAGCTTAATAAAATTAATTACTTGCACGTTGAGACCTTGTGTTTGTTTAGTTTTTAACAAATTATATTCTGGAGGCATTTTGCAGTTTCAGAAGATTTATAATGCTTCATTTTATGGCAGTTTCTTCAGCCTGCTCTGGAGTGCATGCCATGGTGGTTTTAAGTGTGCTGCGCATGTTTGACAAGTTAGAAACTTAGCAATCCCCCATCAGCGCTGAGCCACACTGTCTCAGGCTTTGTTTTTATTGGCTGGTATCCAGTACCATGCTATAAAATACATTTACTTGACAGTAGAAAGTGGAGAACCACATTAACTATGAAGTTTAAAAAGGCTGGCTAAACACATGCAATAAATATTAATAAAAGAAAAGGCCACCCACCTTTGACCTTCAATATTTGTTATTAGCTTTGTGTGTTCTGGAATTACCATAGCATTTGAATAATAGAATTACATAACAATTTGTAGGAATCTCTATTTAAACTAAAGAACTTGCTAATAACCGTGTATTGATTATTTTGGTAATATGTAGCAGGGATTATGGAGATAATGAATCGCAACACTTTCTCTATGTACTTCCTATTTATCTTCAGGAGGATTGTTGTATGTTAATTGCCTCTAAATATATCATGTTTATTTGTATCTGTGAATAGCATGCTATTATGTGCCTATGTGTGTAGTGGGCATAATACTTTATGGGTATACCTTATAAAGAGTGATCAACTTATTCTTGTAAGGTCATCTCTCAATATTTTCATTATTTTTTAGCAAGAACATCAAGCAGATAAACAACTTGAAGAAGAGTTATTCTTGTAGACGAATGAATGTCTAATTCACGATGGCTGAATGGGTTTCAGAATTGTAGTTTTAATTCTCTATGCCTCATAATATTGGCGAAAATAAAAGGAAGAAAAAGGAATGGGAAAAGTGATCCAACAGTCAACAGACTTGATAAAGAGCTATTCACTTCTAAATCATATGATTGTCCCCTCCCAAGTAATAGGACTCCATTTCACTTGCATCCCTAATTATAGCCTAGCTTTGTTGTATTTTCCTTGTTAAGACATTAATGGTTCCTTTTTTGTGACATTATGTGCTTTGTTGTATAACAAAGTATATCAATACTTTATTGATAGAGGGATGAAAATGATTGAACTATTAATTCATGTTGAGAGGCATCTATACCTCTATACCTGTTTTTAGAGTAAGGGGAAGTGATAAGCTTGGGAAAAAAAGGGAAGGTTTTTCCCCCATTGTTCAGATACAGATATGTTTTTTTGTATTAAGATATTCTGTCCTGTTTGGCAAATTGCAACCGCTCATTTGGCTGTCTTGAGTCAGATGCCTTGATAGTCTTAGAGCTTCTGTTTTGCTCTGGTGATTCAGATCGAATACAGCCATCAATCGTAGAGAAAACCATGTTGTGTGCAACAGAACAATGTTCTTAATGTCTGAAAATTGATTTTTGCGCTGACCATAATGATGATGGAGCTGTGAGACATAGCCTTCAAATACCAATTTCTTCAGGGTGTTGTAGGGAAGAAAGATCCAAGATTGAAGATGAACTGCTTTTCATTTCTGTACTCAGTGAGTTAAAGGTCAGCTCTGTATGAAAGTTCTGGTCTGAGAGCAGGGGAAAAATAAAGGTAGTTAAGCATAATTAATAGTAATTAAGTAATAATTAAAAGTAATAAAGAATAATTAAGAATTTAAGAAGACAAATGCAAAAGTCATGAAGATCCTCATCGCTAAGTCTGAAGCACCTCATTGTTCTCTTTTGAATCTACCTTTAAATTTCTGTTTGCGTGATACAAAGATCCTAGAGCTATCCCATTTTTACTTCCTTATCTACCTACGTCCTTGTGTTATCACTCCTTTCAGATAGTGCCCTGCTTGGGAGAGGAACATCCACGTATTTACGTGTTCGAGCTTGTTCCTTACAAAGTGTGACAAAATATGGCTGATAATTGTAATTGCAAGATAAAAATGAGTGACCAACTATTAATATTTTGCTTTGTTTCAGAGTGTTGTGCGTTGCCTTTGGCATCCCAAGCTGAATCAGATCATGGTTGGTACAGGAAATGGATTGGCAAAAGTATACTATGATCCTGTCAAAAGCCAGAGGTAATTTTATGATCAAGAAGTTTTCTTTTCCCTCAAACTTGGGCTGATTCTGTGATTTTTCTGATTATGAGAGACAGGATAAAATGATTTAGAATTGATTGTTCTGCAGAGTTTTGCCTATTTAATTACTGTGAAAAGAAAAAAATAAGTGTTTTTTTGAAAAGCAGTCATATTTTCCTCTGAGCTTTTCATGGTGCTGTATATGGACAGTTTTGTCTCAATTTGCATATGCTTTCATTATTGAATTGCACAAAAGCTGCAATAAGAATAACCAGTCTTTTAAGGACTGCATGAAGTGATATTACTGAAGTATATTTAATGTAGTCATATTTTATGATCTTACATTTCTTTTTTTCTAAAGTAAAAATTGTGTTTAGAAACATTAACTTAAGCTGCAGTGGCTGTGAATTTCTACTTGAAAATCAAATTTGAGAGAAATAATAGAAGAAAGCACCCTCCCATCTCTCTGCTTGATTTTTACCCTCCCTCCACTTGTATCACCTGTAGTTTTTGCCTGTATGCCTAATGGAAAGGTGTTTGCTTATCAGAAGGCAACTATCAGCCTAGAATGAAAACAAAAGAGTTAATGAGAAGTACTTTTTTTGCAGTTGACTTCCTTTTGCCCATGGATTAGTTGGAAACCTGGGACATGGTTTCTTCAGCAGGGGATGAAATTGATGTGAATGGCATGAATAAGTTGTTCTTTCCTTTGTTTCACTAGCATCCAAAAACATACTGTGCTACTAGTCAGAGTTTTTGGATGCCTGCTGTGGCTTGAACGCTTGAATATGTGGATGAACTTTAGTTCGTAAAATAGTTAGAAAGAAGATATGTTTCTCATTGTCAGTTTTAGGGAGTAAGAGAAGAGTTGATCAAAATGTTGCTTAGACTCCTTTCCAGAAGTGAATTAGCATTTGTTTTTCTTATCAGTACAGTGTTTCAGAGGAGACATTGTGTAAAGGTAAAACCTTTCTTCCATGCTCATAAAATGCTAAGGGTGCAGAGCTGCCATAGTGAGGTTAAACATCAGGCAGATGTGTAGGGCAAAGTGAGTGCCAACCTGAGTCCCTAACATAGATCATGAGAGCTCAGTCGGTCCCCCCGTTATTTCATATAGTAAGGGAGAACACTGCCACCAGTTTAAGTCAGTCTTAGCACCAGCTGGGTTTATGCAGGCATCTCCAGTGCTGCGTTACAGACACTTCTGATCAAATAACTACTACCCTTGCTGCTGAGGAAGGGTGGTAAGAGCCTCCTTTTGGAGAGAAGCATTTTCTGTGCATGCTAGATGTACTGTGGACCAAAGAAATGTGAAGTGAAACTTCCACTCTTACTTCCATATAGAAAACTCTAGTATTACAGATACACTAATCTTTATGCCCTCTTTCACACGTGTGTGGGCATGCAAAGACACATTCATGAATGTTTAATGTGCTGTAAAACTTAGTTGAGAAATTTGCTTTGAATAAAAAATATTTTCTATTTCTGCTATAAAAAGAACTAATAAATTTCTGTATGTTTTCTTCTAGGGGAGCAAAACTGTGTGTGGTCAAAACAAAGCGAAAAGAAAGACAAGCTGAGACTCTTACACAAGATTATATTATAACACGTAAGAAGCTCAAAGATATCTTTAAAGAACATCCTTAGCACTTTCTCAGATTTCATATCCTTTGCACAGATTTCATATCCTTTTATATTCTCCCCACTAAAAAAATGCAGTCATTCACGAATCACTGAGCCTTGCTGTGAGATAGTGCTGTGATGATATTAATGCTTGATATGATTTTATTTAGTATGTCCTGTAAAGCTGTTAATAATGGTTGTTTCCTAGATTCCAGTGCAAGTTTCATGCAGTAGAAACCTAAAGGGACAGCTGCATGTATTTGATTGGGATGTCCATTTTTATATATTTTGTTAAAGAAAAATGGGGAAGAAAAAACTGGATAAACTAAAAAGTTTAGTTTTTGGATAGTTTTTTCTGTCTGTCTCCCTGTCTCCCCATCCCTTTCCTGAGTGTCCTCACTAAGATGAGTGAGTACATATGGGTGTAGGAAGATTTTTGTGGCTTGGGAACATTAATAATGTAGTGGCAAAATCAAAAACATTAAGAGTAGGTCTTGAACAAATTGCAGATGATTTTTTCAAAATGTAGAACTTGCCCATAGCTATGAGTTTTTAAATAGTTAAAGTATTTCTCTGGCATCAGAGTATTCTTGTGTAAAAGCTCCTATTCCTACGAAGACTTGCTGATACATAAGAAATGGTTATTGTTGTTACTGTAAAGTGTTTATTGACCTGGTTTTTCCTAAGGACAAATTTAAGAAAAGGATGATGGGCTCAGCTGAGGTTCAGCCCTCCCCTATGCCCTGCCCCATGTGGTGCTACCTCATGTGAACTGAGAGTAGTCACAGGATTTGGCTGTCCCACTTTTTTTCTTCTTCTTTTCTCAGTTTCACAGTGTTGGATCTAACTCTGTTTTCTGGGAGTTAAAAATAACAATTAATATTTATTGAACATGCAGATTGTTTGGCAACATAATAAACAAAACGAAGGCTTAGACTGAGAAAGCTTGGGCAGCCTTAGTAACCAGGCCCATCTCAAGGCATTTAGTTCTGGGGTCCTACCTCCAGTCTGGTCCAGCCCCAGCTGTCTCCTGCTCACCCTGCTGCTGCAGATGTGCACTTCCCATTGCTGGGCAGCAGTGGATGAAGTAGCAGCTGGCAAAGATCAGCAATATTTATCTCTTCTGGATGCCCTTCTCACCCCATCCTTCCTACAGCCCTGACTCTATCATCATGCAGCCTATTATCTAAATACTTGGTGTGTGCTGCTGTTAATGTTTACAATGCAGAGAGGTTTTTGTGACTTAAAAAAAAATTTTCCACTTCAAAACCCAATGGAACTTGTGTATGCAAGTGAATCCAATGGCATTTATAAATGCGGTTCAAACATATGCAAATTTAGATTTAGGACCAATTTTTGCATAGTTTTGGAAATATATTGTTGAATTTTACTCATTTATTCTTTGTGCAGTATTTTGAAATTAAATAAGGATACTTCCTTATAAAGCAATGCAGTAAAAATTTTTGAGAGCCAGTAGTGAAGTAGTTGTGAGGTTTTGATTTATGATTTTTTTTCAGATCATTGCAGTTTTCAGACGATGCATTTCTTCCTTTTAAGCTTACAGAAAGAACTAAAGATCTCAGAAGTGACTCACTGAAACAAAATGAAACAACCTTTTTTTTTTTCTCCCCCCTTTTTTTTGGACCACATCATTTAGATGACCACATATCTATCATAAGATATGTATCACATATCACAGGATATTACTTAAGGGATTGGGTATTACTTTTTAAACACAGGAATACTCTAGGTTTCCCTTGGACAACCTTGACTCCACATATGGCAAGAGCTTTGATCTGTGCATTAGTCACCTCAGATACTCCATGCAAACCAGTTGAATTTAGTGTTTGCCAGCAAATTGTCATACAATCTACGAAATTAAAATCTAAGATCTACCTCTGTCACGTGGCTATGACTTCCCTTGGTCTAATAAATTTGGTAGGCTTCCAGAAATAACCTGGGGAAATTAAGCCAGTAAATCCCTCGACATTTTGTCCTTTTTTATGCAGTAGGGAGATGGTTCCCTTATGCTTGAGATTATGGTGCTTTGGTTTTGCATTTGTTGTCCTGATCCCCCTCACTATTGAATTTTCTATGTTTGAGGAAATAGCAGCATTTGACACACACAGGTGTGAGGGCTAAACTTCAATCTAAACTGTCTCTGTTTCTGAACATGGTGCTTCTCTGGAGCTCCCCTTCGTCTGGGAGGGGACATTGAAATGATACACAGATAAATTGCAGTGATTGAAGATAATGTAGCAATTTTATAAGGAAATAAAGTATTCAGTCTGGGGAACTTAGATAAATTTTGTCTCAGTTAAAAATATAAATCTAAATTAATCCCTTAATTTAAAAAAAAGAGTTTAACCTTACATAGAATAGTATCATTATCATCTCTCAAATCATAGAGAGGATTTGTCCTCCCTCTGCCTCAAACCACTTGTAGAGTTTTGTCACACTATTAGAACAGAGCATCAGAAAACTGTAGAAAGGTGGAAACTTTGGAAAAGGGCAATCACAGAGTTGGTCACAGTCATAATGCAAAGAACCAAATGGCAGCAGAATAAGTTAAATATGAGTGAACTATCCAAACAGTATTATAGATGAAAGCTGCCTAAAGGAACAGTAAAAATCTGTCTGCTTTTAACTTTTAAGAAATCATCAGGAAGAAGTTCCCGAAGATATACTAGTGCTTGCATACAGAAGGAGGCTGTTTCTGCCACCTTTCCTGTTGCACAGAACAAATGCAGTCTTAGCCCTTGCAATTAAAGCTTAAAAAGGTAATGGAATCTCTAACACTTTTTTCTCTAAACTGTGACTCTTCAGCCCATGCACTTCCAATGTTCCGTGAACCTCGACAGCGAAGCACCAGGAAACAGCTGGAAAAGGACAGACTGGATCCTTTGAAATCTCACAAACCTGAACCTCCAGTAGCAGGACCAGGTAATGTAGGCATGAACACTGCCTGCCTGATGTGTGCCCTGGGTTGCATGCTGGTTTGGATTTGTCTTCCCACATTTTTGGATCGGAACTTTAATGTGAGCGGTGCCAAGCACTGTAAGACATTGGTCTTTATTTGGAGTGGTTGCCAAAAATAAATTAATAATTGCAATGACTCACTTCTAGTTATATAATCAGTAAAACACTTGTGTGAATGCGCTCTAAATTAGGCTTTTTCTGTTACATTATATAGCTTCCTTGTATTAGGTTAAGGTTACAGATATTATACAGCATTTTGCTTCTCTTTTTTTTGTTAAATACATTCCTCTAAATTTTTTAAATTTTTGGCTGCAGGTCGTGGTGGCCGTGTTGGAACTCATGGAGGTACCTTGTCATCATACATAGTCAAGAATATTGCACTGGATAAGACAGATGATAGCAACCCTCGAGAGGCTATTTTACGTCATGCAAAGGAAGCGGAGGAGAATCCATACTGGGTGGCTCCAGCATATGCTAAGTAAGAAAACAATTAAAAATACAAGCAATATTTTTGGAGGCCAGTGGGTGTTTGGTAAAAACAGAAGGCACATTTTTAACGGTATTCTTTGCCTTTTCTGGATTGTTGCTATGAATATGCAAACCAACAATATGTCATACTCTCATATGAAGATTGAGCTTCCAGTATATTAAATTGTTAAAATTTGACAGTTCAATTTTAAAAATATATCTGTCATTGCTAGAAATTTCCTTTTAAGAATTTCTAAATTTATTAATGTTCCCCAAAATAATCTTTGAAATTGTAGCATACCTATTAATAAGATACTGTCCTGCTGGCAGACTGGGATTGCAAGCTTGGCTGATATGTTAGATACACCCTCTTGCTCTGACTGATTCTGAGATGAAACCTACAAAATACTTGGTGTTATGACAGCATATTCTAGGTGGTTTTGTGAAATTCTAAAGCTTTTATTTCATTTTTTTTCTACCTCGGCACTCGGCTACTTGCTTAAATTGATCTTACAGGTACAGGAATACTAAAAAATGACACTGAAGAACTTCTCCAACCAAAAATTCAGTATAAATAGGTATCTAATCACCACTTTCCAGAACGGGAAAATATGTTAATAATCAAATTTATTTCTAATGGAGAGACTTATGTTTTGACTTGACCAACATCCTCATGAAGATCATGGAATAGCTGTTCTGAAGCAACTTAAGAGTGCTACTGACCCAGCCTGGCTCTCATTGAGTAATGAACAAGCATGGCATTGCTGTAATATGCATCAAGTGCATGTGTAGCCCAATATCACCCTTGTTACCAAGTCAAAAGAAGAAATATTTAAAAGCCTGCTTCTGTAACAGTTGTTGTAATGAAGATGCCAAATACAGATTTTTAGTTGTTCAGGAATTCATGTTTGCTACACATGAAAGTGCGTGTACCTGTTTTTATTTAAAATGTACCACACTCCATTCTCAAAAGCAAATATGATCACACATTCCGTCAGACACTTTGGTGTATTTTTGGCTCAGCAACTTCATTGATTGTATATTAGGTTTCGTCCCTGACACCTGCAATGTAATAGACATGAAAGTTTTAAAACATAGCTGTATTACAGAAGGCTTACTGTGTCAGGTGGGCAGATCTCATTACGGGTTCTTGTTAAAAGATGTAGCTGCAGGGAAAGAAGAGAGCTGGCTGGGAAGCGGGCAGGATGCAAGTCCAGACTGCTATTAGCTTACACACCAGACGGTGCTGTGTATGTGGGGAGCTGGAGTGCAGCCAGCAACACGCTGCCCTGACAGCCTTGTCAGTTGATAAATTTTGTGCCAGTGAAACTGCTGTTATCCTTGCTTGAGAAACTTGGCTTTAGGTAGAAGTGCCCTATGCAAAATGCATTTTAAGGGTTTTTTATTATATTCTGTTCAGGCTGGCACTGAAATGTAGAAACTTTTTGATTGTGTGATGTCCTTAATTTTGAGAAATGATGGTCTGCGTTAACATGGATCAGTGGTATTTCCGTAGCTACTCAGGTCTTGTTAGCTGCTTGCCTGCACACATAGTATAGAAAGCAGTGATAATTATATACCTGATATCTGACTTTGCTGGGCATGCATGTTTACCTTATATAAACAGCATCATGCAGACATTTTTCCAAATACATGCTCAGTAAAATAGGCAAAGTAGAAATAATACATATAAAGTATCTATTACATATTTAATTTATAATTATATATTATTATATGTAGTATATATAGTAGTGTCCCCCATGACCCTGTTGAAGTCAAGAGTTCAAAATATTGAACAGTATACAAACCTAGGGAAACTGTGTGCTTTTTGCTGTAGCATCAAATACACCGAAGAGTTAGGAAAGGCATATACTGTCTTGAAATCTAAAACACACAGAGCCAGTATGTTTCCTTTTTTAAAAGTGTTTATTTTTACTACTTTCTGTATTAGTTCTTCCACATTTCCTGCATGGTAACTCTTTAGTTAAATATTCTATAAAAGTATCTGCAGTATCCACTTGATAGAGCCTCCTGTTTTGACTGAATTAACAAGTATGTCAGATTATCAAGTTACGGCAGTCTAGAGATTGCACCTTGAGATTTATAATAAACAGCAATCCAGAGCCCAATAATTTGTGGTTTACCCTTACATATGTAGCTGCAAATAATACTGATTTTTTTCTCAGTCATACCATTTTGCCCGAAGCCAGTTTTATTCTTTTGTGAATGAATGATATGAGTAATAATTATGTAAAAGAATTTGACCTACAAACTTCTGTGAAAATATTTGATGTGATTGTCTAAAGCGGTAAAAGAAAATAAATGTAATTTTGCCTCCATCTCCAACAGTCAGAGGGGAATCCTTACAAAAGACTATGTAGATTGATGGTTTTGGCATTTTACATGTTTTAGTAGAACAGGGAGATTGTTTCTGAAAGAATCAGGAAATGTTAACTAGTACCTTAAATGTGAAAATCTCTGACTAAAGTACTTGAAGAGGATAAAGACTTTTATGCAGCTGCTTAAGTAGATCAGGTGAGGAAAAATATTTCAAGCTCAGTGAATAAACATTAGGAACAAGACTTGCTAGGGAGTTTGACTCCTTTTTTGAATCTAAAATTTAATGCAAAATGGTAGTAATGCAGTTGTAAAGTTGTTACACTGCGTGCAGGAGCGAGTGAGATCAGTCTTCAGACTAAGATGTTTACAAGAGATAGGAAGATTTTTTTTGAAGAAACAATTTTGCATTATTTTCTCTCCATAAAGCTAAGAAATAGCTGCTGATACTTCATTCTAGATCAGGCAACTGATTTCATGCCTTTATAATCGTGTTTTCATGCTTTATAATTCTTATACTAACAACCTGTGGCATGACTAGTACTGTTTGTTTATAGGTTTTGCGTAAAAATATTTCCTTTTTGTTGGATTTAAAGGTACCTAATTTCTGGAAGCCAAATAGTTATTTGTGTTATTTCCTGGGTTTTGTGGGTTTTTGTTTGTTTGTTTGTTTGTTTTTTGAACTTGTTATTATTAGAATGACCTTTCTGTTTCTCCTATAATTTGAGGCAGAAAAGGAATGGAAAGCGTCTAAGGGGTAAAAGGATGGCTGGGAAAAAACAGATGCTGCTGAAAAGAATACTGAGGTGTAATAAGAAGTACATGCTGAAGCTGGAGATGACATATCGCAGAACCCAATGTGACTAAAGTGTCCAAAAGGCAGTGATCAGTGCTGCAGAGAAGTTGTAATGGATGAGCATAAAGAGAAGACCTTGAGATTTTTCAGGAAAAAGCTTGTTAGAGACCTTGGCAAGAGTAGTTCCAGTGGAGTGAGAGGAAAGGAAAGGAAGGACAGATTGAAGATTTCAAGTAAAGAACTACAGGAAAGGAACTTGAGGCATCAGTTGTAAATGTTTGAAAATTACATTCTTTGTGAGCTGTTTGTTTTAACACAGCTGTACAGAGATACTATAATGACTTCAGATGTCCCTCTGAAGGATCAGCAGGAATTACTAAGCGCTGAAGCTGGGGGCCTAATCAAACCCAGATGTAGCCATAGCCTGTGCTGTAAGGAAGATGAGGGTAAATCTTCCCTCCTCGTCAGGATATAGATCCATGTTTTTGAACATCTCTTGCATTTCACTGCCATTGCCACCATTTTGCCATCTTTGTAGTCACTGCTTGTTGCTGGCAAAAGGAAGTGACTTGAAGCAACAGCCTGTGGCTGCTCTGTGTGTTCACTGCTCTTTTGTTCAGTACCAAAACTCATGTGTGAAGTGTTCTTTATACTGTGACTCAAGTACCTTTATTTTAAGAAGCAGGCCTGTGCAGAATGTTTTAGAACTGTGATTTTATTGACACATGCTGATATATTTAAGCTTATTATTATTTTTTTTTTAATCTGTTGATTTTGAGAGGAACATCTCAGAAATGCAGAAGAGAAAGTCTGGTCAATAGGCCAATGAATAGAAAGGAACCTGATGTTTAAAATCTAAAGTTTTCTGTCTGGGAGTAGCCTTTTTGATACTATTCTGGTTTCTAAGCATTCTTGAAAGTATTCTTATTTTTCCTTTGTTTGTGCAAAATAAACACAAATTTCAGAAGTTACTGTGACATGAGTCACATGCTGTGATACAAAATTGCCCTCTCCAGATGGTTTAGTTATAGCAGTATTTTTTAACTGCTAGTCTGTGAATCCCAGATGTCAATAGGTTACTTTTACTAGATCCGGGAAAGATAACTAAGAAAAACAAGCCAGAAATAGAAAGACTAAGTTGAATCTAGGGCCATCTATCTGGCTACTGCAATTGTTTTTAGAGTTCTTAATATCTGATTAGTCAGAAAGCCATTGAACTAAAGAGAAACAAATCAAGTGGGAATAAATCAATTTTCATTTTTATAGCCCTTATTGTACTTAAGGGTTACAATAAAGAATGTACTTTTCCATGGATGAGATATTGATCAAGTATTAAGTATCTAAGTGTCTTTTTATTTTCTAAGAAAAAAATCCCTGTATTATCTATCTGGAACTTCCTGTCTTCCAAATTGTCTGTTGTCACTTGTCTTTCTGTGCACCACTCAGAAGAATCTGACTCCAACTGCTGTGTATCTCCTTTTTAGGTAGTTTTAAGAAGTAGTAAGATCCCTCTTTAGCCTTCTCAAGGTAAAGAAACACAATTATCTCAGCCTCTCCCAATACAAGGTATTCTGCAGCTCGCTAGTCATCTTGATGGCAGGTCTTCTACACTCCAACCAACTGATGGCTCTCCTTTGGACTTGCTGCAATATACCAATACCTTTTTTTCTACTGGGAAACCCAGAATTGGCCATAATATTCAGATGTTGTCTCACAAGTGCTGAAGAGAGGGAGATGTCAGGCAGAAAGCAATCAAGCTGATTAAGCACAATATGTCCTTGCTAAATCCATGCTGTCTGTTCCCACATTCTTGTCCCTCATGTGCCAGGAAATGGCTTCCATGAAGTCTTGTTCCAGGAGCTGAGGTTAGGTTGACCGTCCTCTAGTTCCCCTCTTCTTGCCCTTCCTGAAGCTATGTGATATTTGCCATTTCCAGTCATCAAGGCTGGATCGCCATGACCTCTCAAAGATGATACACTGCCCTTGAAATGACATTGGACAGCCCCCCTCAGTACCTTTAGATGCATCCCATCTGATCACATGGATCTGTATATCCGTGTCCAGCTGGCTGTGTGCTCCCTGTGCTCCATCTACCTCTACTGTTGGAAATGCTCCATTCCCTACTGCAGACTCTGCTAGTAGGCCTGGGATCCTGGGAGGCCTGAGGACAAACCTTCTCAAGGAAAACTGAGCCAAAGAAAACACCGAGTCCCTTGGCCTTTTCCATATCCTGTGTTAATAGGGTCCCTGCCCCACTGAACACGTTTTCCTTAGCATTCCTTTTGCTGTCTGTGTAGTTGTAGACAGCTTTACTGTTGCTCTTTGCATCACTTTCTAGTTTCAACTCCAGCTGAGCTTTGGCTTTCCTATCTCCATTCTCATGTGTTCAGGCAGTACATCTATTTCTCTCAAGTAGCTTGTCCCCGCTTCCTCTGTGTACTTATTTTTGGAGGATTGGGGCTCGGGATTTCAGTCAGGGTTTCCCTGTTGATCTGTGCTGTGCTTATGCTGTGCTTGCTTGATCTTCTGCACATCACAATGGAATGTGTTTTGAGTAGGTTGCCATTGCTGTCCTAACTCCCTCTGCAGTGTATGGCAGATTCCCATTTGTCCTGACAAAGAGATCCCCAAGTGGAAATTTAATCTCCCAAAGTCAAAGATTAGTGGAGTACATGAAAAACTTGATGGGGAGAAAAAAATACAACAAAAATGTAGCCTCCACATATGGTGTTTAGCACATATGAAAATATTTTAAAGTAAACCTGTTATGATAATATTTCTATAAATATTAATCATACAGTGAATTCCTATTGCACTAGCAATTTTCATTGCAGTTACTAAGCTGAACAATTTTTATTTAAATTCATGATCACTTCAGATAACACAAAAGTGAAAAACGTGATTTGTGTGCATGCTTTTAAAATGGTCAGGCATAGGAATAACCGCAGGTGTTCTGATTACTGCTATCTACCTTGTGGAAGTGGAACAGTTTATTTTTAAGCTGAGCAGAGGCCATAGGCATTTCATGCTAAATTTTAAAATTTTGCTACAGTGTGTGTATATATATATATATATATATATATCTATGTATTCCCTTTACTGAACTCTGCATATCTTACTTTTATTAGCTGAAGTCCATAACTTTTCATGTAGTGCTGTGCCATTCCTATTCTGATAAATATGCAGCTTCCATTGCTCATATCAGAAATAAAGGCATTCTGTTGGATGGAAGTTTCTGACTGAAATTATGACTCTTGCTGGTTTTGTGGTCACAAACGATAGTTTTCCATTGATCAGTTGTGCTATACAAACAGACATCGCAATACTGGCCTGGTGTGATCCCACATGACATTTAGGTACCTTTGTGTGTGTGTGTGTGTGTGTGTGTGTGTGTGTGTGTGTGTGTGGTATGATGCAATGAAGGTAGGCTGTTAAAATTGCATAAATAAACCTCCCTCAACAGGTTTTGAAAAGAGAAGATTCCATACATTCCACTCCTTCAGCAGCCAACAAAATCCAGTATTTCAGCCAATAGATCCTTCATCCCTGGTGGCTGTGTTGGCTCAAATACTGATTATTTTTATCTTCTTACAGTGACTGAATAAGTAGAGTTTATATAACTAACTTCAGATTAATTTGGAAAATATTATTTTTTTTTCTCTTAATTCTTCTTTCTATGTAGTTCTGTTAGCTTAGGTCATCAGCTGTGCCCACAATATACTTAGATGTACTGAAATGTACTGAGACACACAGCCTGGATCCTGCACTTGGGGTTCAAGGATCCTGTGCCAATAAAGTCCCACAGCAGGAGCTCCTTTCTAAACATCTGTGGAACATCTTGGTGTATTCCTCACCTCCAAGTCATGTTTAGAGGTGGAAGGAGAAGGAAGCCAACAGAAAGGTCCTCTATACATGGGAAATGACTAGTTTATGTGTGGGAAGTTGTCTTTGACTAGTTTTGTTTACTTAAAATGCATTCTGTGCCACGTATTTTACAACTGGAGAATCCTGCTCCTTGACTTAGTGGTTGACTTCTTGCCGTTGTTCTCTGAAGTCAGTGACAACACTGAATTATGCCTACTGTGCTAAGGAAGGCAGACCAATTTTGTGAAGGTTTATGCATTTTTTAGAGTCTGCCAAATAACTGTTGTTATAATAATAGTTAGCGCTTCACATCCTCTGACGGCTGTAAAAACATTAGTTAATACCCTAATGAGACGATGACTGTCTTGGCTGCGTTTTATTCTCTGACATGTCTTTGTGGTAATGAGGAGTCTAGTAGAGCCAAATTCAGAAATCTAGTTTCAGCTACGTAATGATTATGGTAAGAATTAGATTAGAAAAAAAGGACCAGGCAGCGATTAAAGTGTAGAACAGCAGAACCAAATGTCTAAACAGTTTGTTGAAATGCTACTTGTTCGTTTAGAAAGTAATCGATAATTATTTTTATAAAGTTTAAGTGTTATTTAAAATACAAGTAAACAGTGGAGGAATAGATACCATCAAGCTTGACTGTAGGATACACTCTGTTCTCATATGAAGATCATTAGTTTTATTATGTTACAGTAGTGCTGGATAAAGTCTCTGGAGGAGAAGCTGTTTTATTCATGCATAGGCTAAGCCAGAAACCATACTGCTCTGTTTTCATTTACTGGCTGCTGTCTTACTAGGGAATATGAAAATGGAAGATATAGATATATCTATTTTTTTGGTCAAGAAAAGAGAAGACCTATAGCTCTATTGTCTAGCAATATATTGAAATCAATTTGTTCTGTTCTATCTTAATTTTATTCATAGCATGTACGTGTACGGGTTGCAAACTGATGAGGAGAGAATATTCAAAATATGCTTGCTTATTTGTTATGCCTACTTTTGCCTTTTCCCTGAAAGTGCAAGTTTCTTGAATATTTAGAATGTCACTTGATCGTTTTTTTTTTTTTTTTGGAAAATAAAAGACAACTAAAAGACAAACTGTGTAAGTACAGAAAAGATGTCATTTGTGTCTGTCTTATAGTTTCTGATAAAGAGGAACTGTAGTCTGACCGTTGTTTTAATCTTTTTACTATTTTCCAGAACACAACCAAAAACAGTTTTTGCAGAAGTGGAACAAGAAGATGATGAAACAGACAAGCCAGAGTGGAAAAAACGTAAAATTTGAAGAATTTTGCTTAAAGAACAATTCAAGAGTATCAAAGTGCAGCATGTATTTTTTTTATTTTGGGTGGCAGGTCAAAATCTTTGAAAGCTTAAACTATTTTGATGCCTACAGTTTAAAAAGGATTGTTGAATTACAATGGACTGTAATTGTACATCTGAATTTTGTAATAAGGAATGAATTATATTGTAGAAAGGAAGACTCCTTTGAGTGTCAGTTACTTAACTTTGTGATTTAAATGAGAAATATCTGTGGTTATAATTTTTAATAGAATTCTAGTGAATTCAGAATATTGCTAAATATTCTTTTTTATTATTGCCAACTTTACCAATGCTGTGTCATGACAATATTAAAGGATTTTAAGCACAAGAATAAAATTAAACAAATTCCCAAACTACTACTCATTTTTTCTTATAACAAGTTGCCTCCAAATGGACATGATTTGTCCTAGTGTTTAGATTTAGTATTATGGAATAATTAAGTTTGGTTATCTTTGCAGTTAGTTAGCTGTATATATATTATAAAAATTCTACTTTTCAACCATGTGAAATAGGAATAGAGAATTATATGTTTTATTTTAATACAACCAATATATGTTTATTTCCTACTTGATACAGAATTTTCGTCGGGCTTCCTAACCTTATTAGCTTGTACTGATTAGTGTTCACACAGAGCAGAATTGCATATTTATTAGTAAATCTTGTATATATTGACTTTGTGTGCCTGAATTGTGCATTCCTTGTATATTCTTTGGCTTGCTCTCTCTGAAGACTGACAGCAGTTCTCTAAATATTGAAAGATTTTTAGTGTTTAACACAACAGTGCAAATGTCACAAACTGAAGGACAGGGGGATTTAAAATTAATATTCTTTGTGAAAGCAGAAAGGAATCTAGATGAGTTAGACATTTATGTTGTGATTATAATAGCATACAGTGTGGTAAGTATTGTGATTATAATCATATAGAATAAAGCAAGCACTTTGCATTTCCACTAAGAGTACAGAACAAAAGACATCATAAACAGTCAAGCTTTATTAATTATGAATAGATTCTGAAGGCATCTGCTGAAACTAAATTTAGCAAAGTGTTTAATCACCTTCCTAACCTCAAACATGTGTCCTGATACAGTCAATAGAGCTTAATTTTTTTCCTAATGTGTTCTCTGCATTGTGATTAAATTCTGTGAAATCCTCATCCATGCTTATTTTATTCAGTTATCAACTCTGTACATTAGGGAGAAGCAAGCCTCTTCTCAAAAGGTGGCATGTGATTTGTCTAGCATTTTAACAACAAAACATTTCCACTGCTTTAACCCAATATTGTCATCTGATGAAAGTAGTTCAATAAAAAAATCTGCAATTTGTCATTTTACCTTTTAGAAAATGTTTTGTTATGTGCTTAGAACGGTAAGGAAATGCTTAGGAATTGCTGCTACCATACATAGTATAGGCTTAGTACATAGGTAAGCAGGAAGAGGAGGAGAAAAAGTACAAGGTGAAAAGAAACAGCTGTTAACAGGAGCTGCTAAAGAGCCCTGGAACATCCCTTTTAGCTAATTAATGTTAAATGAGCTTGTTTCACTAAAGGCTCTTTTTTATTTTTCTTCAATCCAAAATACACTGCAAAATAAAGCATTTGCAAACAAATTTCCATAAAACAGCGGTGAGTTTTAAAAAGATTTAATAGATCTTTTAGCTATAGGTGGAATGTAAACAATTTATGATTTCTGTTGTTAGAGACAGCATACCTTAGTGGAGAGCAGAGCTGGAGGGAAAAGCAGCAACTATTCTCTGACCTCAAGAGGAGTAGAAACTAAATAGGTAAAACTTTTCTTTACATGTTATTTATTCTGATCAGCTAGATCTTGTTTTCTGACTTTTATTGCTAATGAACACTGCTAGAATTTCTTTCTCTGCTTTAAGAGTTCAAGTTATTATTATTCATAATGTGTAATTTCTGAATCATCTTGTCAGCCTGAAATTTAAAATAGTATCTGCAAAAAAATACTAAAAAGTATAAAGTTAACTTAAATTACATTTGTACTTAGCTCTTGCTGTTTGCTATAATCGTAAACATTGGGTTTTCAGGCAGCATGTTGACCAACAAGGCAAACTCTAATACACTTTTAAAAGCAATTCTTAATATTGAATAGTAAGAGTTAATCCAGACAGGAAGGAGATATGAAGAGTCTGCTTGGCCATACTGGGGTAGGAGATTCTGACTCACCGCTTTGAATTGTCCAGGGAAAACTATTAACATGAATAAGTACTTGGTATGAAAGGTCCAGCTCTACGTGCAAGCAGAATATTAGAAACAATATTAGTATTAATTGTACCTGAATGTAATTTTCTTCTAGATTTCCACCTAGGGCGTCCCTTCCTAGTTTTTGTCATTGCCAAGTTGTGATATTAGTTTTCCATATGCTACATATTTGGCCCGAGTCTAGATGGGCTTTTGTTTTTGTATTTCTTGAACAAGGTGGGTTTTTGTTTGTTTGTTTGTTTGTCTGAAGGTTTCATTGAAAAACCCATTTACAGAGGTGTCAGCCGTCGTCTCTGGTGTTTTGGCATGCAACCTGGTTTTCCCAGCACCTTCTCCAGGGCTGTATTTTTTTCTCTCTGTTTTATGCAGTTTCTAGATATTTCTCTACAGGAATTTTTGCTCTATGCTAGAGTTCAGTGTCTTGCTACAGCCAGTGTTCATTGCTACGTGCCTCTGTAGAGCCGAGGCTTTTCCTGCTACATGGTTGCAGCCGGTGGGCAACCTAGTTTCCCTTTCGTTATTTGTGTCATTGCACGTGGCATAAAGCTCTTATTTTCACTCCACTATCATTTTTATTGCTTATGTATCTTATGTTTTAAGTCTTCTACAATAGGCTGGTTGAATGCTACTGTTGTTCTTGAGTCCTGCCACTTTTCCTTCTGGTCTTTGCAACTATTTAACAGTTGTTTAAGTTCATCTCTGCAGAGGTACTTCCTATGACCTCTAATATATTGAAGATGGTACTTTGACCTTTGATTTGTGGTTGCTAATGAGGACTGTACATTTGTGCCCGAAGGGCCCTGGTGTTTGGCTGTAATTACATGCCTAGTTTGGTTTATTTGACCTGTCTGTTTTTGTGGGTTTTTTTGCTGGACTGTAGAGTAATATTTCTTACGAGAAAAGAAACCATGAGTCTTTATCAGTCTAATCTCTGCTGAACCCCGAGGAGTGTTTTGCAATGACCTGGCATTGCTGAGTAGAAGCACCATTCTCTTGGTTGGGTCTTTGCCTGCTTGGCTGTCCTTGTGACCTCTAGTGCCTTTGTGGTATCCAGCCTGAGACATCTGTAGCTCACACCCATATTTAATACTGAATCATCCGAATGTTGATGTCCTTTATTGTGGCCTGTTAGTCACACTAGTGCTGTATGGCATATGTTATATTGCAAAACCCGTCTTCTGTTTCATGACCTGTTAAGTGCCTGTGTGTCCTCCAGCCTACCTCTCAGCGATGGGAATATATCAAAAAATCCATAATTACCATCATTAGAAAACAGCAGACTAGTTCTGACTTTTTAATGCGACTGATTTCATGAGGCTATGTCTCCTCTTCCTGATCCCTCAGTTCTTTTCCTGTGCTACACTGTTTCATGCATATGTGTAAATAAAGAGTTGGATAGTTGGCCAGTAGGTATATCTGTATGCTTGCCTGGATTTGAAGCATGGACTCATCTGATTACATGAGGTTTAAAGTCTTCTAGGATTTTTGGTTAATCCCATTTAAACATGATTTTCTAAAAGATGTGCTCTTCTCCTATCCTCCGGGAATCCAGCATCTAATTGCTTCCTGAAGTCTGGATAGCTTTGAAATGCAAGATATTTCTGTCTGTAGCACATTATCCTGGTGTAAGTTTGCTTTGGTTGCCAAAGCTTCCTATTTTAGAAGCAAAGGTATTGTGGTGTGCTGACAGCCTGTCCCATTTACCACTTGGGCAGCAGCTTTATTCTCAGAGTAGCGTGTTGGTAGTGCCTGACGATCAGACAACATGTTCTTCCTGCACTCCGAGAGATGACACAGAAGTGGCCTAATGCAGAAAGCGTAAGAAATAATTCTGCTCCCTTGTTTCCTACTGTCTTTCTCACAATCACAAATAAAAATCTGTGATTTTTTAATTCTTTCAAAGACATGTTCTTCCAGGCCTCCGTGTTTCATCAGGAAATAATAGAGAAACAGTTAAATGCAGTCAGTAGATAAACTGAAATAGATGGGTCCATGTGTGATTATGTAGTCTGTTTTTGAGCCAAATTATAGCTTTACCTGAACTAGTTCTGAAATATGTTTATTCAATAAGCTCTTAAACTCCCATGGTCAAGATTTCACAGTCTTCCTAAACAATCTGTTCCGATGTTTCATTCTTCTTACCAGTAGAAAGTTTTTCATATTGTCTGAGAAAATTAGTTCTTGCAACAATTTAAGCCCACTGGTTCCTATTCTATTCCCAGCTGCCAAGAAAGTTAGTTTATGAACTTCTCCTTTGCAGCAGCTTTTCCCTATATTTGATGTAGAAGATAATAATCTTCTTGTATCTCCTTTTTTTTCAATTTTCCCTTATGGTTTATGTTTTCTGAGGTATTCACTTTTTTCTTCTCTCTTTTCTACCTTGCTGTGCTTGTCCACATGTTTAGTGAAGGCTATTCCTTACATAATAAGATGAAGAATACAACAGAATAGGGTATTCAGTGTACCAAATGAAGCTACATTTTTAGCACTACTTAGTAAACATGAAAAATGTTTGCATGTCCCATTGTGGATACTTTTTTTTTCTTCTGCATTGTGGCACTGAGGTGCTATCACTTCCTAATTCCCCCCAAACTCCTGAACCTCTTGAAAGAGCTGCTGCCCAGCCAATTCACTGCCTGGTGTTTATGCATTACTCTTAAATAGTGCATTTGTCCTTAGTCCTCCCTGGGTTTCATTACATTTTCTTAGACCTTCTCTGCATTTTAAGATCATTTTGAATTTTCTCTTGACCCCAAAGTGCCTGCAGCTTTTTACAGCTTCTAGTTGTCAGCAGCTAAGCCACTAATGAAAATGTTGGTTAGTGGCAGATCCACGACATTATGTATGCCCATATGGGAAGGAAATATTTTATATAGCGTTAATTTTCTTAATAGTCTATAGACTTCTAGTTAGTGTACACAGAAATTTTTGGAAAAAGAGTTGGCCTGCAATTAAAAGTTGCTAGATTGCTTTGATGTCCTTTGGTTCCAGGATTTCTTTAATGGCTCTGTCTCTTCATGTCCAGCAGAAATCCTTCTGATATTTACAATATGTCGTGTGGGAGACTTCAAGACCAATTTGTTCAGCTTTTATAATCTACAGTTCTTGGATGTAATTTCAGCCTGTCACTATTGGAGGAGGATTTTTATCCTGGATTCTCACAGCCTTTAATTCTCTTTCTATAATAAAAATATCATCTGCTGTCATCTTGTGCAAGGGTAGCACACGAGTAGAGCCAGCCAATACATTGGATTAGGACATTCACACATGCCCAAAGCTGTAAGAGGGCAGTGAGGTCTGTGCTTGTCTTGCCTGCGGAAGGAGGAGGGCAGACCAGTGGGAACAGCCGTGTTGCTTGTTCTGTGGCTCTTCTCTTCGCCATCTGCTCTTGCACTGGCATCGGGGAGATTTTACTGTATGCCACCATCTTTGAACCTGATTTTTGCAATCTGTTAATAATGCTTGTCAAGATCACTGGGGCTACACTGCAACTGGCCTTACAGTCCATCTAAGAAAAAAATTGTTTAAGAACAGAGATGTGTAGGTGACCCTTAGCTTGCAGGTCCTGTAGATTCAGCTGAAAGCACTTCTCTTGCTCTTTGGATACCACTAAACATCCCAACAGGGACACCCATGTGAGGTCTCCATTCCTCACACCTTTAGGGGCACTGTCATTCTTTTGCTGGAAATTTTCTCTCGCTGCTTCTTGATGATTTCCACAGCACATATGCTAACTGTGGAGCCTGCAACTATAGTTTTGTAATTAATAGTTCACAATTACACATGATAATGAACTGCTTATGATCCTAGAATTAAAATAAACAAAGGGAAGTACAGACATGTGATGGCAGTGGAAGAATTGAAGGTATAAGCACAGGATTATACCTGCAACCCCGGGGCAGTAAGCAACTTGCCAGTGGTCAGTTCATGGGTCACTCAGGGCATATGACTTTGTGACATG
This sequence comes from Nothura maculosa, assembly GCA_032353885.1. Taxonomy (NCBI): domain Eukaryota; kingdom Metazoa; phylum Chordata; class Aves; order Tinamiformes; family Tinamidae; genus Nothura; species Nothura maculosa. The sequence goes on from JAUBOD010000667.1 coordinate 2,289,999, forward strand.
GGCAAAGCTGTTTTGGAGGATAGCAAAAAGGGCAAAATTCAAGCATCTAACATATATAAATCATGTTGTATAGAGTAAATCTGTCCCTAACTAGGAACTGTAGACCAGAGAAGAAAGAGCAAGGCATTAGTGCATTTTACAAAATATGTGTAAAACAGCCCCATGCAGATTCTTCTGTGAGAACAAGAACATCCTAGCATCAGCATCTTTCTAGCAAAGAAATGGGAATGCTAACAACTTACCTCAATACCCTATGTTTCTAATCACCCCTCAAGCCTGAAGCCATCAGCTTAGGACCCAGACGGATAGCAGACAGATGAGCAGATGACGAGAGGAAGAGCAGATACTGGAAATTGTGTGTATAACAATTCTAACTATTGTTATTGAGTCTATTTCTGTATTTTTTTTAATTTTACTCTAATAATTAGATTTGATTTAGATTATTTCTTTATTCAATTCATATTTGATTAGCCTAGCAAATTTTTGTTTCTTTGGCCCACATAAACTACTCAAGTTGTATTGCAGCCCTTCTTCATTAGTTGGTTTTATTCTTTTCCTGTACTACTTGTTTCCCTTGTTACTTGGTGGTATCTCTCTACTGTAGTGAAATCCAAGTTTATAGAAGTTAACACAGTTTATAGAAGTTAACAAAGGACTGTTTGGCAGTAGGCATAACACTTAGGAGCTAGCATGTGATTCTAATAAAAGACATCTCTTGTAGCATCAGCAAGGGGGTCACAGTGTGATGAAACTGGTATAGACTTTGAAAACAGCTCTTCATCTTATATTACCTAAGCAGAAAAGACTAACATTAGGAGGCTTCCAAATACAAAGGTCAGCATCTTCAAATTAGCCTTTGTAAGCAACTCTGTAAACAACTGCTCAAATTCCTTATGGCATTTTTCAGTAAGATCTGCCAATAACATCTGATTATTCATAGAAAATTCCTGTGTATCCTGGTATATTTATTTTAAATAACTATCTGGATTATTTAGTAAAAATAATACATTTATTATAATATTTGGAGAAGAATATAAAGTTTCCAGTTTGTTATGGTAATATACATAACTGTATTAATTTTGTATATTATGCAGCAAATCTGTAATAACAGTGCCTATAACTGTGTCCCCATAGTTCACTAGCATCACAGGATTGGAGCAAAGCCATGCTGTTCTAAAAGAATGTCCTGTAATGATGCAGACAAATTCAATTTGTCCTTAATATAATATAGAAATTAACGGAAAACTAGAAGCAGTCCCAAACTGACAGCAGTTCCGTGTTACCCAGTCCCAGAGCAGCACCTAGCTGGTAAGAAACAAAGGCACAGAGCTTCAGGAATTTCACCTGAAAATGAGTTGACTTATGAGCACAATGTGAAGATTTGCAGCAGACAGTAAGAAATGGATCATGATAAATAGTAGGGTACTGAGATGAGTGGGAGGTGATTGGTGGGATGCTGCAAGAATTGGAAGTGTATGTCCGGTTTTATATAACAGCTTAAACTACCCCCTTCGAGATCATTAACTAGGATGTTAATGAAATTAACAGATGATGCAGGGAAATACTGTAGGCACCATTGGAAAGAGAGAAGCCGGAAATAACAAAAGGAGTCGCCCAATGCAAGATAATACATCTGGAAAACAATAATTCAAAATGCAGATTATTTTTTCCTCTGTGGTAGGAGGGCTCTCAGCTAGGCCCGAGTTGGTGGATGGCAATTTACATTTCTGCATTTCCCGCAGACCCGGCTGCCAAAAAATCCGTGGAGTTTTGCCAAAAGGACTGGTCGCGACTGAGCAGCTTGAGCGAGACCCGGCCAGGACCGTTGCCTGCTCTGTCTGTCAGCCGCTGCGGAAGACGAAAGTAGTTGTGGTGACTCTAGTCTGAAAATTGGCTTTGTAAATACAGTGTGGGGAGGTCCCTCTTTATTAGCACCAGATGTGGACGTTGTACGAGTTAAAAGCGCTCCTTTCTATACACTGCCTTGCAAGTTTAGCTCGCTCTCTGAAAGTCAAAACTCTTGTCTCCCACCAGCTTAAAAAATCCACTTTCTCTAGCCTGCTCTTAATTGCAGCTCTCAGAATGTTATCCTTAAAAGCCTGCAGCTTTCAAGGGAAGTTGCAGGAAGACAGCAAACTTTTCAGCGTATTTAAAAGGTTTGTTCCCTCTGTAGTTTTAAAATCTTCACATTGAAGCCTTCCTGCAATTCCTTCACAGTCAGGTGCTTATCCACAAGGCTGCGTGTGCTTCAAGTACTGTGTTTTTGAGTTTCTCATGAATGTTCAGTTGTTCAAACTGTCTTTCTTGCCACATAAAAATGACCTTGTACTTTTTGGGTTTCGTTATCTTTTTCTGTGTATAAATATGAAAATTTCAAGGAAATAGATGATAATGAAAAAATAAGTCTGATTTGGACTTGCTGGTCCATTTAGCACTACCATATAGCCATGTGTAATAAGAGAGAATATGATCCTTGGTTTGTTGATTTATAAAACAGCCCATGTCTAACTTTTGGATCCATGAACCACATAAAATGAAGTGTTTAGACAACGCCAGCACCGAGGACTCCAGGTTCACAGGAGACTCTCCCTGATCCTACAGTAACACAAATACCATTTACTAAGACGAGGGGGATTATTCTTGAGTGCTGAGGTTGGCCTGGAAAATTAGCCTAAAAGGAACATTCTCCTGCATTACGTTGCCAGAAGTATGTCAGAGCCCAATCGTGTAACCTATCAGTTTCTTGCAGATTAACATGTCACATGCTAAAGTAACCAAGATCATTTTTGTCTTTAATATATGAAACATTTATATACATATGTATGCACATCTATGTTGTTTCTTTTATTGATGGGGACACGGTATTTAGCAAATTCTGCTTTAGATATAATGTTTTACATATCACAAGGAGCATGTGTCTGGATGAGCAGTTCTCTTGAGGAAGTCTACTCTGTCTCATTTAAGCAGCATTTTAGGTGCAACATAGAAGACGAGAGAAAAGAAGCACAATTGCCCACGTGTCAATGTCGAAGAGAGCTGCCAAGTGGGTAAGTGGAAGAACCTGCAGTAAGCAGTTTAAAGTAAATGGCATAACTCTCCTTCACCTTACTCCTGATCCAGCTGGGCAAAATGCTGGCATTAACTCTTTGTAGAATGGAACAATATACTAGGCTATCCAGAATCACAAAATAGAACAAGTAAAAAAGATGTATTTTTTCTTCTTGAATGCAAGCAGTGCTACAGATGTAGAAAGGCATACGGCTAAAAATGATATTGGTGATTTTCTCCAGTGCTGAGGTGCCCATTTCTAGGCCCCCTCAGCTCAGAAGTTCAGGCCTGCAGGTCCCACTGCACTGACCCTGTGTTGGAAAACCTTGCTGCCGTGGTGGTGCTGGCAGATGGTGACCTTGGTTCTGTTGTAGGAGGGAGATAGGGGTGAAGATTGACACACCTATGCATTACAGCCTGTGGTCATAACGATATTAATGAGTGGATGTTCAAAGTTTTCTAAACAGATAGTAAATTTGTCATGTAAAACAAGAAAGGTTACAGAGGAACAATGTTTTAGTGAAGATGGTTGTGAAATGGGCTGTTGCATTCTCAAATGCTGTGAAAAAAAATGCTGCTCAAAAGCTGATAATCTTTTTGGTTGAGACTCTATAAAATGTCCATTTGTTAATTTTTACTACCTTTTAACTCAGCTTTACAGGCACAAAGAAAAGTAAAAAGGAAGCTTTAGTTCTATAAAGTAGATAAGTATCACAGTGGTACATATCCCTTCTGTTTCTTTTGACCGCTTGCTTCACTATCTAGAATGTTCTCCTTCTCCCTAGGGTACAATGGAGTTTTAAGCAGTTCTGAAAGAAAAGTTCTTATGTCTTTCTTAGCATTCAGAAAAAAAAATAGTCTAATCAAATCCTATTAAGTATCCCAGGGTAGATTCCTGCCTTTTCTTTTTGCAATATTACAAGAAGCCCTGCTTAAATGTGGGTTCTTTTCTGTTCAACTTTTTTCAAACATACTAGGAATGGTTCCTCTCTAAGAACTGAGGTAGGAAAAACAACTGCAGGACTGAAGAAGCAAAAGAATGAGATGAGAGTTAATCAAAATCAGATTAGCGGCAGATCTAGGAATATAGCTCAGCTATCTCAAAATCCCTTTGGTACTCCTTTCCAGGATCTTTCTGCTGCTAGGAAGTCTGTAAGGCATATTTTTGAATCAGGGTAATTCTCTTATCTTATGGTTGTAATCTAACTTTTGTGGTTTTGTGCCTGCAACTGAATTACAAACAGAGCTGTGTAACTGCTTTATCAGCCATTTGATTGCCATGGGAAACTAAATGCTTCAATGTGCAGGTAAACTGCACTGGCGGCTAAAGTTGAAATCGCACCTTAGGACATTTCCCCTGAATGACGTGGCACTTAATTCTGCTTTGTGTCATAGATCTTTATATCCCTTATATCCCTTAGGTCATCCTGGCAGTTATTTCCCTGCATATAACTCTGGGAGGAGGAGCAGAGGGGAAATTCTTTGAAATACGGAGGTGCTTCTCCGTGTCTCCAATTCTCAGTGCTGATACTGTTTGTAAGCATGTACTGCTGCACGATTTGGGAGCCATTTTATTTTTTAAATTAAAAAATGGCTGGTGCATAGAAAGCAGGGCCTTCTCCCTGCAAAAAGGAATGCAAGGGTTGCACACCTACTGCATCCCTGACGGAATCAAACCTTACCATTTACCTTATTCTGTTTCATAAATGCCTAGGAAGAAGACATGACCCCAGTGGCATATCTAGACTATCTTCCTTGACTGAGAGCATGATCAGCATTCCCGCTGATTTCAGTCACCATCCTGAGTAGGGATCCTGACGCAGTCTGCTTTGAAGGCAAGGATGGAATCTTTTTTGGAGATTACCTGATTTTATTCAGAGTCAGGACATCACCACCTGCAAGGAGATAGCCAGCGTTAGGAAGTGCTGTGGCACAAGCACAAGTTCTAATAGGCTTCATTTTCATTTTTAATATGTAGATGAAATGTGTTTAGCGATGTGATTACAGGGAGACCGCAAGGAGAATTTTTATTGTTAATTAACGTGATACCAGTAGACATAAACACTGAGGGGAAAAAGCTTCAGGTAGCTGCCCTCCTTAGCACTAAATATTCAGCTCTTGACATTAACCCTGCTTGCTGGCCTCCTACTAACCCCACAGTCAAAATCTTGTGACAGTGGTATGGGACAAAGCAGAGCATGGGAGGCAGCAGCTTTGCCAATGGAAATGAGTGCTAAGGAGCCAGGCTTACCCAAGCCAATCGAGGAAGGATTTGCTTCTTCTTTTTTTCCAGAAATTGTTGCAGAGATGCTGGGTTTAAGTAGATGGAAAGCCAGGCCAGAGTTCAGCCTGCAGTTTGTAGTGCTGTGGAGTGGAAGAACTGAGTGGGCGCCAGGCAGCGTGAGCATATCTCCGAGGTGAGCTAGTTGGTTACACAAGGGACAGGGCCGGATCGCCAGCAACCCCGGCTGCAGGGCGGCCCCAGCAGCAGCAAACAAGCAAGGGTGTGCAGGGAAGGGGAGTCACATGCAGCGTGGGCATCGAGGGGGCCAACCTGCTGCTGGGCATCACAGAATGCAACTTGGCATTTAAACGTCATCATTGCTTTTATATGCTCTTTAATAGAGGGCCTTGGTATGAGCAGCATAGCATAGATTTTTTTTTCTTTTTTTTTTTCTCCTGCAACCTTTTGCAAAATGTTTCTGTGGCACAGGAGGGTTTGAGTAATGCATAGAGATTTAATGCCTTAAGTTACGTAGATAAAAGGCACAACAGAAGGTATTTAAAGCTGAGACTTTCATTGCTAGAGCTTTTTTGTTTTGTTTTATTTTGTTTTGTCTTTTTTTTTTTTTTTTTTTGTAGAATTACCAGGCCAAAAACTTAAGAAAAGTTAATTAGGTCAATCGGGATCATTGAATTGTTTTTGTACAGGGTACGTCCCATTTTGCTTGTACGTGCTTTGTGTAATACAGGATTCTCTTGGAAGGCATATGCTGTGTCTGAGTGAAAATCACACATAAATTCCTGAAATGAAAGCTCTACTTCTTTATACATTTTTAAAATTCTTTTTCAAAAATGGGACATCCATCTGAGGGATTTCCAACACTATACCACAGCAAGGATATCTAAGCGATAGAATTTGTGTCTGCAGTTTGTACCTATAAATGGCATCAAATATGCATGAGTCTGTTGTTAATTGAGGGCAGGGAATAGGGTCTGCAAATGCTTTCAAAGTAGCACGTAGCAGAAAGAAGTCCTTGCCTACAAAAGTTTCTGGTTAGAAAGGATACTTGTAGGTATTTCATAGAAGAATGAGAAACAGCTTTAGCAAACCAGGTGTCTTCAGCTGAGCATGTGTGTGTCTGGCACTTGAATTGATTCCTCTATGGTTTTCTCAGTGCTGTACTTCTAGAAAACATTATAGGAGCACAAGGTCTGGTGCTGCGGGTGTGCGCCACGAGCAACACTCTAACTGTGATGACCCAGGTAATGATGTGTGGAGATGATCGGGAGAAGCAGAAGCCTCTAAGGAGAAAGTTTGCTTAAGGGAAAACACCCCCCTGAGATTTGCATGGGGAAATCATTTTAAATCAGGAAAATAAAATAACCTTGAAAAAAGCATCTGGATATCTGACAGTTATTTAGAGTTCATAATATACTGTGTTACTGTATGTTGTTCACTCAGGATCTAAAATTAGGTGATTATGTAAGGAGACTACAGCGTACATCTGAATAGCTACTGTATTGGGTTAATGATGTCACTCATCTTTATTGAGTCTTCAGCTATTCTATGGCTTAGTCAGGGGCAGTGTGAATTCAGTAGTCATGAAATCATAGCCAAGTTAAACTTTAGTGAAGTAAACAAAAACAGAGCTTTTCCAAGGGAAAGCAGAGCAGCTCCGACCAGAGCCCTCCCATCCTGACTATACCCAGGTGCCAATGGTTAGTCTGTGTCGTATTGCAGAAAACAGTGCTTCTGCTTTTCACACGGGAATGATGCAATGAATCTCTCAGTTTGTGATTGCTTGCAGAGATCAAATTAGCTATGGATACTTGCATTTTCTGTGTTGATTATGAAAGTGATTACATTTGCATTGCAGTCCTATAGCCAAGGTAATTTATGAACTCCTCTGTATTGTATACACTGTTGCTGTCTATAAATAAATATATGGCAAAGGTAAAATGAGAATTAAAGGTTATCCACATATTACAATATGTCTCATCTTTCACATGGAATGCAATCCAATTCCAAACAATAAGACTCAACAAATTTTTCAGGAAAATATTTTATTTTTCAGTTGTTTCACACAGGGATCTTCTGCACACTTAGCAGTGGTATACATACCACCATACATTTCATATCTTATCAATTCTTTTTGAATAGCTCTCAGTTTTATATCAGAAAGAGGTAAATTTGAAGGGCCTGGCTGTAGAGACAATAAGATTGGCTTTCAGGTCTTCATCTGCAACATCTCTGCTTAGATGAGTGTAAGAACAGAGTAGCTCCTTTAATCTGAATTGTCCATGCGGGCTTGCTTGACAATACCCTCGAGTAGCGGAATCATCATCTTTGCTGGGCAAAGTCTCAAAAACAAAGAAACCTGGAGTAAAATGGAAGTAAAGCCTGTCTTTTTTTCTCAGAAGGTGCCCAGGTCTGCAGCAATGTGCAGTCACAGAGCTGCTCATCTTTATGATAAGCTAGAAGGAATTTTCCAGAGGACAACTCAGAAAGGAGCCGGAGAGCTCCATGCAGGGAGCAGCGCGTCGCTGCTCGCCCCATTCGCAGGGGCAGCCCTGGCAGGGCTCATGCAGCAGGACGCTGCTCACAGGGCTCTCCCAGCTCTGCTCTTCCAGAGCAAAAAGCAAAGGCTGCATTTGGACACTTGCTCTTTTCTGAGATGTTTCCTCACCTCTTTGAAGTAACAGTCCCCATGTATTTCCTGCCGAGAGACCCCTAGGCCTCTTTTCACTCAATTCTTTTTTCCTCCGGAAGGCTGTTTGTTTCAGGCAAGTTTGCCTGGTACTGCACTGCTGCACTGTGCCCGTTTGTTTGCAATGAATGAGAAGCCTTTTTCATTTTATCTGAATTATTGTTGCCAGATATTCTGCGTACACATGTTACAGGACATCTTGCAGAGGGAGCTGGCAGATCTGCAAAGCTGATGCGCATGAATTCAGTAACTGCAGTGGGCTCCCCTCAGCCAGAACCCTGCTGAGGCCAGGAAACACACATTTATTGCTCTCTGTAAGATTTTCTTTAGTTCAATTGAGATACTAATACTGTACTCTAGTCTCTACCCTGGCTATGCCAGGGGCCTTTCTGCTTTCTCCTTGCATTTGCCTTTGTCTCCTTTACTGGGCCATCTGCTGCAATACTTAGCAGCAAAGAGGCTAGAGAGCTGGGTTCTGGGGAGACCCAAATTACACACCTCCTTATAACCTCTTACAAAGTGCCCTGGGAATGAGATTAAAACTCTGGGATTTAACACAGTATTCTCACTCCATTTTCAAATTATGTTGCTCCACTTAAACTGACCACGTATAAATTATTATCTGCTATGATCTTCAGCAGGGCTTTTCTGCAGTGGCTTGTTATCTATCCAATCCATTGTTTCTGCTTTCACCCAAATGATGTGAATATGCATGTCCTGTTTAATGTCTGATTAGTGTGTTGACAGGACTTGTCAGGATGGAAGCAACTTGCAGAACAGTACTGGACATAAGAAATACATTTTTTATTAACACAAGTCAATCCTTTTTTTTTTTTTTTTTTCTTAGAACATTTCCTCAGAAAAGGAATTTCTGTGGTCTCTACAAGGCCAGACTTCACTTCTATGAAGATGCAGGTGGTTTTGCAGGCCACTAATTTGTAACATTAATTTGGAGGAACAGGGCTGTGGTCTGAAGTGTCCATGAAGTGGAGGGTGGTCTCTCTGGACTGCAAGAGGGACTGTGCGTACAGGGAAAAGGAAGTGACAGGAGGGAATAGCTGAAGTTTCTAAAATTTATTGAGATATTTCATTTCTGTAACAACAGAGCCTTTTGTTTCAGTTTTATCGTTTAGACTGACATGCTCCGTGAAATCCACAGGGAGAGGGGAGATGTAATTCCCTTTATCAGTGGCCATAGAAAATGTTGGCTGCATGGATGAGTTCTCACTGAAGGTTTTGCTAAGCCATCACTCTCTAGTGGAGAAATGAGCCACTTCATTTCCAAAAGTGTTGTCAAAACAGTGAGTCCTTTCTATTCTTTTAAAAATATTTGTATGTGGAAACCTATAAAAGCCCCAGAAGCAGATTACATGCCTGGCTTCTGTTGCTAAACACTTGTCTGTGTGAGTCTCTCTAGGTCTAAATGAGGCCAATAACTACTGAAGTCATATCTCTTCCCTCAATTATCCTTGTACTACTCGTTGGATGAGGCTCAGAGGACCACGTAGGTGCAGACAGTCTTAGGATATCTGCATATTTAAATCCACACTTACGGTGTCATGCTGCTAGTAGCTTCTGCCAGGCTCCTGCGAAAAGGTGATTTCTGTCAAATGTAAAGGCAAGGAAATGTGTACATTTTTTCCATGTTTTGGCTGTGCTGCCCATGCTCGCAGTGTCCCTGCCTGAGGAAGGAGGGCAGGAGCAGGTGGACCAGCTGGTGCCTGGTCTTCCCATGGCGAGGAACGTGCCAGCCATGTGCTGTGCTGCCTCCGTATCTGTGCTGCCTCCGTATCTGTGCTGCCTAGCGGAGCTGGAAAGGGCTTTTCCTTGGAGCCTCCCAAAATCAGCACATACGGTGACTTTTTGCTGCTGCTTACAGCCCTTGGATGAGGCTGGATGTAGAGATCAACACATCAGCTGGGCCATTTCTAGCGCGTGAGAAATTACTGAGCCAGAGCACTAGAAAGTGAAAAAGAGGCTCTGTTTTAAAAATACACTATTTCTTTGGGGGAAAAGCAGTCATAAATGTCATCAACAGCCTAGAGAAAAAAAAAAGGCAATAGCAGCAAATGATGAGTGGGACCAGGGGGATGTGTGTTACAGAAAGCAGGTCTCTCTCTCATAAGGAACAACGTCTGACAGTTTGAGAAGAGCTGACAATAAAACACATGATTAAATGAGCGCCAGAGAGCACTCGGCCATAAAACTATACATTTAGTGGCTGTCCTAGCTAAGACATAGCAGTATTTATTGAGTTATAACACTGGAAGAGATGAATAAACATGCCTGAGCCCATGTGGACTCAGAGGGATTACCCTTGTTTTTAAGAGAGGCTTTACCATATTTGCTCAAAAACGCTTCACATGGAGTAATTTTAAATTACGCTTTTGAATCTATAGTTAGACAGTGTCAAAGAAGATAGAGGAGATTGATGATTGATCATGAGTTGGGTAAATTTAACCAATATACTTAACTTTCTAATGAACTTACGTGCTCTAACTACACTAGCATCACTGTAGCCCCTGATTCTGAGTACTCCTTATGTTTTATCTTTCAAAGGATAAAAAAGGACATTGAAACAATTTGAGACTGTAAATTATTTCCCCCTGGAAAAAAAATCAGCAGTGTTATGTAAGGAAAATCTATGAGGGTTTTTGTACATAAAAAATATAGCCAATATCACATCTACTCCAAAAGAAAAGGCCATGATGTAAGGGATCAGCTGGAATAAAAACCATCTCCCCAGAGAACTAGTTGGAGTGATATCATAGTGCAGAGATGCTTCATTCATTCACACTTGCACATAATATACAGACTCATAGCAAGATACAAATCAAATTATGCTTCTGAGGCTGACTTGCATTGGTATATAATGATTACGTATTACTGGCACTAAGAAATCAGACTAAGGTATTATAAAGTCTTTTTTAATAGATTTATGAAATAGATTACAAGTTTTCTGGAGTAATTTTTTAACTGTCCAGTCCGGTACCAGAGCAACTTTCTTTTGCGTAGCTGAAATATCCCTTCTGGAAAGAAATTTGCAGTTGCAAATCTGGGCTCTTACAAACAGCAGAAAACAAGTGCTGTGCAGTATTATCTAGCCATTCCCAAACATTTGCTCCTTGTGTCATTTTTGTTACCTCCCAATGGCATCTAAGCCATGTGGGAGCCTTCACAGAACTTCCTGTTTTGAGGACATTTTTGCTTTTACCCACTAATTCTCTGGCCTAAAAGAGAGGCCTTTCCACAGATAACTACAGCCTGGGATTGGCTAGTGCCACTCTCTGGATTCCTGAACCCTTTCTTTATTTCCACCACCATTGCTGGTTCCTAGACTAGTGGTGCCAGATCACTTTCCTCCAATAATTGTAGTTTTCAGAAAGGGCCAACACATTGACTATCATCCTTTTTGACCCAGTGCAGCCCCTAGGGTCACTCCCTCAAGACCAATCCCTTTAATTAACCTGTGTGAGCAACGAGGCACAAGATCTTTCCTGAAGTCAATTGACTTCCTCCAACCTGGGGACTTGATATCTTCAGATATTGAAAACTCTAGGACATGAGTGTCCTCACTTCCACTGCACAGCAGCACAGCCCTGGGGCTATGCCATTCTGGCTCTATAGCTGCTGCTCAAAGTCATGTAACTGCAATTATTCTACATCAGGAAGACAAGATCTTGTTTCGCTTGCCTGAGGCCATCCCGCGTAAAGCAACACAATTTGCATCCATCAGGTACAGACCTGACACTTGGCATGAAAGTTCAGTGTTAAATGAAGGGGGTTCCCAAAGTTGCAATGACAAACTGATGAATTCCCAGTTCAGAACCTGAAAGGAATTACTGAAAAAAGGAACAGAAAAAAAAGAAAATATCATTGTGCTACTGTGGACATCAGGATATCTTTCCATCTAGCATCCTGATGGGAGCATCTTCCCCTCAGGAGCAGTGTGGTCTAACTGCAAAAGAAGAGATGTGAATGGAGGGAGATAGGAGGGTTCTTGGGAGTGGGAAGGGCTGCAGGGAGCAGGAAGGTGGAAGGCTGTTGGCATTTCATTACTCCTGTGACACAGGAGTGAGAAGCTGTTTGGTGGTTTTACCTAAGAGAAGTACTTACTTGCCTTCCACAGATTTAAATTGCCACAGAGCCCTGGGGACATCAAAAGAGCAAGCTGACAGGAAAAGATGTTAGATGAACTCATAGGAGGGGAAAAAAAAGACCCATGGAGAGTTGTTAAACACGAGTTATATGTGTGTGTATATACACACACATATATATACACACACATATATATATGGTGCAGGGTGTTCCTGAATTGCTAATTCTTGGAAGCTAGGTGGTTTTGTAGCAGAAAAAAATAGCGCTCTAAATTTACCATTTTTTTTTTAATTCTTTTCTTTCACATTTGATGGCAGCTGCCACAGACTGGAGACTGGTGAATCCAGTTCCTTGCCTGCATGGCTGCTCTAAACCTTGGAAGAACTGGTGATAAAAGGAATTTCTGTATCTTTTTAAATGTTATCAGTTGTTCATACTGCATCTCTCTCTAGCTTGTGTATGTTTAAAAGAAACGTTTCACCTACAGAGTGAGATGGTCATAAAAATAAATTCTAATGAAATTTTAATGGAGACCACCTGTAGACACGTTTGTGTCTTGTAGAGAAAAGATTTTAACCTGAACTAAGAGGCTGTTTGGACATGTTTACAGCATCTTTGAGGCCAGAGATTAATGAAGGGGGAATAAGGGCAGGAAGAGCGGCCTGTGGGAGGGTGGCAACACCGAGAGAGAAAGGTTGAGGGAAAGAGCACCTGGGGAAAGGCACAGTGAAAAGACTTGGAGTTTGGGCATTTCCAGGATATGTGAAGCGATCTGAGTGTGTGTTAGTAACAGAGACTTGGGAGGAACAGGAAGAAAAAGATTAAAGGAACTGTAAAAGGATTCAATCTTGTAGCCTCATGTGAGCGCTGCCAGCACGATCTGCAGCTCTGGTGCACTTATTTACATTCCAGCAAAACTGGAGCGATTCCATGGTAGTCAATGGAGCAGCTCTGGTGCAGACGTAGGTGGCTCAGGCCTGTTTGGAGGATAAGGCTTGTGGGCCTGGGCCAGGACTGATGTTTGTGTTTTTCCTAAGGGGAGTGTTAACCCATCCAGTGCTCGGGGAGCCTGAGGTTTGGACGGCAGCGGGAGGAAACCTGCACCTGTGTGCCAGGACCATCAGGATCCCTGGGGGACATTGCAGAAAAGGTAGAAAAGCTCCTCACACAGTTTTAGGTCTTCTGCTTCTTTTGGCAGCCTTTTCACAGCCTTCAAAAGCCCATCATGTATTCTTTATGATTTCTTCTTGTTTGCTGGCATGAGACAGCTCCTGAGAGAAGTGACTAAAACGCCACAGGCTCTGAGTCAAAAAGCCAGTGACAAATTCAGAAGTGTCCGTGCTGACCCCGAGCGCTGGTGCTGCGAGCTCACGTGCCTGGGCAAGGGGACCTCCCGGCACCATGCTGAGCCCAGCACCGGCTCCTCTTGGTAGCAGCTCCTGTGCCTCTGTGAGAAACCAGCGGGATTGATACTGATAGGCTACATGGTTCCTTCAGCTATTTTTATTCACCTGTGAATTTATCTCCTGTATAATTAAGTGCAACTTGAGTGTCTCAGCCCTGTGATGTTTGGGAGAGAAAATTTTCCCTTGAAGCCAGTGGGAAATTCTGCTAGGGTGAGGAGTGCAGGCCTGGCCTCTGCTTAGCCTTTATTCTTTTCCATTGCAACACAATTAACCTTTTCATTAGTAGAGGACTGTTCCAAATAAGCAAACTTCTCAATGTGTATTACTGAGCTGTTTCAAGCTGTCTCTTGCCTTGGAACAAAACATCTTTGTTCCAGCCACGCATGACATTTGGAGACCTATTTATACAGTGTGTCAGCTCCATTTGTTTTCTTCGTCCTGATATTTTCCTCTGTATTTTTGGTTAGCCATCCAGATTGCAAGGAGCAGGGCTGCTTCTGGTTTCCTCCTGCTCTGTGAAGGACTCCAGCACTGGCTGCCTTTGTCCTTTCTTTCCTTTAGTGGGCAAAGGTGAAATAACCCAACTTCAAACAAAGTTTTGATTATTTCATCCTGATTTCATCCATTCTCCAAGGTGTCTGACAATGCAAGGCAATTGTGGGCATGGAGCTTCCTGGGAGTTTGCAGAAGGACCTGATATTATTGCAAATTTCACTGTAGCCCCCTGGTAAGCAAAATGTCCAGGTTGTGTCAACACACACGCACTCCTGCAAAATAACTGCATTCACCTTCAGCTATTCATGATGTATCCTGAGCCTTTAGTCATCCTCTCTTGCCTGATAGCACAATTCTAACCAGAGAAAAAACAAAAGCAACCCCAAAAACAGTGCAAAACAACAATAACAAAAACCTTATCAAGATCTCCAGTAATTGAACTTATGTTCTCTTGATTTTAGGATCAAATAAGTGTAAATATTTATGAGAAGTTTGGTCTGAAGTCTTCCCTGCAAATAATTTCCTCAGACTAGACCCTCTTCTGCTCTTCCCAGGGCAGCCCCACAGTTGTGCTGTCCCTGCTACATACACAGAGATGCAATGTCTCTCTGGGTGACAGCAATGCTTAGTGACAAATGGGAGTTCGTTAGGTCCTTTATATTTCTTTTATGCTTACACAATCTGACAGCAGAACATTTCAAGCTGCTTTAGTGCATGCAAGGTGCTAGAGAAATATTGCAATCCTGAACTTTCACCAGAAAACAAGGCTGCAAGTGCCAGCACAGCCATGGCAAGGTCAAGATTAAAGTGATAATATCGACTGCTCTATCTGATGTTTTCCTCATATGGAAGATTGGGGTAGGAGGACGTAACAGCTTCATGCAAACAAATCTGCTCCTGCTCCCTATTACCCAGCTCAGTGTGAGCTAAGCAGAGCTTCCACGTTGTGCTGGTGCTTCCTGCTCCATGTAAGAGGAGCTGGGAAGAGCAGCATTTCATCTTCAGAGCATCTCCCAGCTACGTCTTACGTAGACGAGCACTGCAGCTTTTTGGGAAGTGCGTGAGCTCTGCTAACTGTGAAGCAGCAGGTCCTTTTTGTGCCAACACTTAATGCGAGCCATATTCAAGCAAGCCGCGATCGGCGGCCCTTCTGCCTGGCAAGGCATGTGAGGAGCAATGCGCTTCCAGAGGCAGCCCCAGCCTTGCTCCGAGTTCCAGGGGCTGGGCTAGAGCTGCGTGCATGGTTTGTAAATGAAACCAAGGCATCCATATGCTGTACATTAAAAGGAAAAGTGTTTGATCTGGAATGAGGGCTCGGAGCCTCCAGCTCACTGCTCAGGCACTCACCCTTCCTTTCCTTAGCTGTTTCTAGGAGTGTGCGGAGCCCAGCATCAAAACCTGTAACTCTGCATGTGTTTTTCGACTCTATGATGGGAAGTGTAGCATTTAACACTAAAGACCTGAGAAATATTACTAGCAACAGCCACAAAAACCTACCTTCATCTTCTTCGTGATGGCGGAGGAAGAGTCTTCAAATGGTATTTTCCGATTCAGAAAAAAAAAAAAAGGAAAAATGACTGCCAAGCGAATGGAATCTGGTTCAGCTCGTGTAACCTCTCTAAGAAAAGCAAAAGGCGAATCCTCTCTGAGGGGAGGGGAGGAACTGCAGCTGAGCACAGTCAAGGCCACTGCAGGGCTGCTGAGCCTGGCAGGGACAAGGGATAGCTCGGGTGACCCTGGGCTTCAAGCCTGTCCCTGAGTCCTTTACCGCGCCACCACTCACCCCTGCAGAACTGCTGCTCTGCCGTCACACTGCCCGTTAATGTATGTTTGGCTAAGGAGCTGCAGACCTCTCTGATGTATGTTAAAGCAGGAGGGAGATGGAAGCGGAGAGGCCCGCTGTTTCCCCAGCGTTATCCCATGCGTGTTGGCAACAGGGCGATGCTGCAACTGCAAAGCACTAGGGGAACAGGGAGGAAGCACAAGCGACAGTCAGGTAACAATAGAAATGAGTTTTATTTCGTAAAAAGTTATAAAATGAATATTGTACAAAAATAAAGTCTGTAGAGAACTTTGGTTGATTAACAGAAATGACTGAGACATAAATTGTAGGTGAAGTAAAAAACTCCAGAGAAGCACACTCCTGTCTTCAATAAAGTTACAAAAAAAATCACAAACTTTACCCTTTTGTGTTTAGAACATAGTGATCTGCTATGGTCTTGCCATGCACAGGGGCTACACAGGATGGGCATAGCTCTGTGCCTTGGCTGGGCTCCAGGACAGGCCTGGCTCAGTGACACCCATCGTCCCAGTAAAGCAGCAGGTTTTGGGACTGGATTATATCTTTTTATGTGTCTTGTGAACTTTCTGTGGTACCTGGAGGGGTCTGGGGCAAAATAGGAAGAGTCCTTATGTGCATGAAATAATAGATGGGGCCAATGGTTTTTTTTTTTAATGGGATTTTTTTCTTTTTCTTTTTGTGGGAGTTGATGCTTCAGTTCAGCTTTCAAAAATATCTAGTGACCTGCACTGCTGCTATCCTTCAGGAAATAAATCTCCTGCCTGAGAGCTTGCACTAAGGGTTGGATATTAATGCCTTTGCTGTAGGACTTCCCTCATCATTAAGAAATGTTTTACAGAGAAATTCAGACTGTTCTTCTGTGTGATTATGAACCCTTAATGTTTCAGCAAATTATACAAAACACTTTGCTTATGCAACAAAATTGTTTCCCTGCAGGTTATGTTAAATGCCGGACTAACTAATAAGAGGGATTTAACCTTTCTTCTATGAAAGTATGAAAGGAAAAGCTTAAATAAATATAACAAGAAATTATAAAGTTAAATGTGATTAATTTCCATTTGTCAATACTTGTATGAGGTCAGTTGGTAAAAAAAAAAAGTGTGAAAAGAATGTAGCTACATTTAAAATATGACTAGAATTATTTTCTAACAAATTGCTAATGATGAGCCAAGTCCTGTAACCTTCACTTGTGCAGAGCCCTTTTGCATGCTGTACTTGTATGACTGTAGTGATTTTCAAAATTATAAGTAAAGAAGAGGAAGGGCTGCAGACCTTGGTTCTACATTTTGTGAACATAACCAGAAATTTGTTTAAAAGAAAAAAAGGTAAAGTAAGTGATTTTTTTG
The DNA here is from genome assembly GCA_032353885.1 of Nothura maculosa. Taxonomy (NCBI): domain Eukaryota; kingdom Metazoa; phylum Chordata; class Aves; order Tinamiformes; family Tinamidae; genus Nothura; species Nothura maculosa. The sequence goes on from JAUBOD010000667.1 coordinate 2,307,124, forward strand.
CATTCAAGTTAATACTTTCAAAACCATGGACCGTTGTTCCCAACTTGTCTCTCTGTATCTTCCCAGCACCTTCTACTTTGGCACCTTTGAAAAGAAACTTCAATAAATAAGGAAAGGAGACTCATTACTGACTGTAATAAATAACAATAACTTAATCTTAATAAATATCTTATGTATATTTATGTCTCTGAATGGATGCATTGCATCAAGTAGTCTCTGCTCACTCACAATGACCAAATATAAACGTAGTTCTGTAAGTGACATCAGTCCTTTGTAAACCAAAAGAAACATGTTTTGTGTAGGCCAGGACTTGCTATTTCTCTTTAGTAGGAAGAAGTGCTTAAAAACTCAACTTCTTTTTTATAGGTAGCAGAAGAATGATATCCTACACATGACTGTTCTGAAGAAATATGAGATGGAAATAACCAGACTTAACCAGTAAATGGAAACGTTTTCCTTTCTATTAGTACTGGCCTTAGAGACCTTGAGCCTATGAATTTTGATATTTGCCTGATATCACCTTATTTACGAGATTGATCTTGCTATAATTTAAAGTTGTCCTAAGCGCTCAGGAGCTGCCCTCCAAGGAGCAGCAGGGAAGCTGGTGGCACAGCCGGCGGGAGAGCTTGCTCCTGGGGGGAGCTCCCCGGGACGGATGGTGAAAGCTACAACGCAACGTGCAGTGAAGGGTTGTGTTTTTAAGCACATTCCTCACAGATCCAAGTCTCACCGATGGCAGACTGGGTCAAACAGGACGGCGAACGCACATGCCATCCAACTGTCAGGAACACCACCTGAATTTTGATTTACTTTCCCATCGGATTTAAAGAGCCTCCGTTTTTCTACACTGCCTCATACCCCACTGGGCTCCCATGACCACTTGTTCTGTGTTCTTGGTCCTCTTTTCTCCATTCTGAGCAGGTGTTTCCTTGGGAACCTTGGTCCCTCTCTTTGCATTGTAGCAGGAATGCAATACTGGAGCAATCTCCAAAGCACAATAGTCAGACACATCCACACCTTTTTGCGGAATGTTTTTTCAGTATATGGTAAACCAAGTTATCGTCCAAAAATGACAGGTCATCATCAAAGGCTGTGGGTCTGCAACAAGCTTGCCGCACTTTGTCATTGACTATTTTTTTCTTTCTGGTTAAATTTTTTAAAATTTTGTCATACGTGGTCTCGGCTGCATCACAAGATCCACTGCAATACCGGAAAATTAGCTCTTCTTTGGTTTCATATCCCAAATCCAAGTCAGTCACATTTAAATGTATTTCTGTTAAGACACATCCTCGATTTTTGCCCTTATGATTCCTCCTTCCTTTTTTGCTGGAATTTTCTATGTTTGTGGCTGCATTTTGCCGATTTCTCTCCCGCCTAGAAAAAATCGGAGTTTGTTTATCTGGCGACCTCCTCAGTCTTTTAATAGTGGCTTGAATAAAGTCCACTACCTCATCAAACTGATCTGGATAATCCTCAGGCATATTAGCTGTTTGGGAAAAAGAAAAAAATAATTTGTCATATGTCAATGGTCATCAAGGGAAATTTGGCAATTTGTGTTTCCAAAGCATTAGATGCATGCAAGCTGCCCGTGACTTCACAGAGCATCCTCAAAATTGGAGATAATGGAATGGTTCAGATCATAATGAAAACCTATTGAGGAACAAAGTTATATATGTATATATATTTATATATATATATATGCATTGATGTAGGTGTCTCTCGCTTATACTTGGTAGCATTCAGGCAAGAATTTCAATATTGAATGAGCCTGTCAAAATTGAGGAAAAAAAAACATGAGTGGATGAACCAATTGTAGAAAGGTTGGGCAGGCACTTCCTAGCAAAGCAGCAAGTGAATGAGGTTTCTTTGATACATTTCTCTGATTCTAATTGCTAATTGTTGTCTCTAAACCTGCAGTGCTAAAGCCACCTATCAATAAGTTTCTCGGTTTGTACAAGATCCAGTTATGGTCCTTAAAAGCAAGAAGAGCTGGTAAGAAGGAAATGGGAGATCATTACAGGGAAACTAAACCTACAGATGGAGACTTGCCTGAAACCTTCAGCCACCTTTCAACCTAGGCCTGCTACAGTATTAGTGTCATGAGGGAAATAATCGTTGCCCACGTAAGAATGGAGAAATGAAATTATGGGTTACCCTTAAAGGTAATTACCCAACTAGGCATCTACTGCTTGCATTGTGTGCAATTCAGGTACAAAAATGTTATCTCTAACTCAACAGTAATATATGCAAGAATCTATCCTGGTTACTAATATTAGTGGTAGGGTCCAAGCACTGTCCTGCCCAAGTGGATCTGAGGACACCCTGAACACTAGATAAAGAGGAAGAGAGGTCTTTGTTGTGGAAGGTGCCCCATCTCAGAGACCACCAGCACTGTGGTCTCTGCATGATCACTACGCCAGCTGCACCAGGGCAGCTAAAGTTGCAGAGATCCTTCTGTTATGTGAGTACTTCTGTTTTTTAACACATGCCATAAAGGAGGCCTCTGTGATGTTGCTAAGGCAGGCATGTGTCTGTCAACATTAAGCATGGCAGAAGCAACAGGGGAAAAAAAGTAGATCAAATAATGAAGCTGACTAGAGAAGCTCTACTTACATACACAGGCTTGCCACAGACAGAAGGCAGGGCTCTGTCTCTCTGTGGCTCTAAGACAACCTGTGCAAGAGATAGGCCAAACTGTAGTCTGGAATGAGGCATGTGTTCAAGTCTAGGTGACCCTAACCTGCGTGACCTGAAGCGGTGCGAGTGGCCAACAAGTCTAATGGAGTTGGGGATCCCTGTGCAGCTGTGGCAGCATCAGGCCACTTGAGAGGTTCACGAAGAGAGATGTCAGATCAACAAGTATGATGAATGTCAACTTTCATTCTTCAGTGCCAAAAAGGGAAAGTTTTGGGGGGAGAGAATATCCCCCATGGGAATCCATATCTGTCAAAAGCATTTCTGAACTGACTTCTGGTATCTGTGGACTATATGGCTGAAGGAGACGCAAGGCACATAGGTGGTATTAGGGAACGGTGGGCACAGAGCCCCTGATTGGTGAAACATATTGGACCTATTGACTCCCAACAATTCCTGTTCACCTACAACCACATGTGTTACGGGACTATGCACTTACATGGTGTTGACTACAGTGGTAGCCATGCTGTTAGGTGGGCCAGTAAGCCTTGCATTTTGCTGTAAGCAAACACATCCTCTTGGAGGCCCGAGCTAGCCAGCATCAATGCAATGGTGGACTTTTTGGCACACTCCAGCTGGGCTTCAGATATGCCCCAAATTCACTTTTGTAACTTAGTGATATGAGAGGGACCTCTAGCCTCCGCAATCAGTCAACCTTTGGCTGGTACAACACTGAACTGTTTAAGTCCCACAAAGCTGAGTTTCATCGCACACATAATGTAGTGGCCTATACTTCTGGTGGAGCAGCAAGTGTCAGCCAGACCCGGCAACCACTGGATCATGAACTCAAGCACTGGAACTCCTGTTGGTGAAGGGATGCGGCTTGGTGCTAATCCCTTGCTTGCTTAGCAAAGTGCAGTTGTCAACATGACTATAAGCACCACTAAGACTAGCTTTGAAGGAAACCTTGAGAGCCTGGGTTGAAGGTGAGTTTAGCAGCAGGCTTGCAGCTCAGGGAAGTACAAGATGCCAGTCATGACTCAGCAAGGACATTTGATTGTCTGAAAAGATGGGTGCAAAGCCTGAGGGACTGAAAAAAAAACCTGCAGAAAACTGCTGAGCTAGGGCCCTGGGCAACCAAGGATAAGTGAAAATGCTAGAGGCAAGGCAAAGTGTGATGGGTTGAAACAAGACACTAGAGGCGAGTGCTAAGAAACCAACAGAAATCACACATGAATAAGCAATAACCACTGACCATGGACTAAGGACTGTGAAAGGCTCAGAGACAGCAGGGAAGGTGGAGAAGACTGACAGTGGGACCAGCCCTGTCTGACAGGCAGTTGGTAGACGTGCAGCCAGGATGCTGAGAGACCTCCCCCCTTGCAGCCACCACCCGATGAGCTCTCACTTGTGGTAAGTAATGCTGGGATTAAAAAGCTACGAGCCAGGGAACATCAGTCCGCTGATAGGGACTGCCTTGGCATTGAGTGCTGGTATGTAACCTGAATACAGCCAATTCATTGAGTGCCACGATCTGTTTTACTTAGTCACATGCTCCTCTCTGTCTCAAGCACCATTTAAAAACCATTTATAGTCTCAGAACGAAGGTCAGCAGGCTGGCAGCTTCGCTCCTGCAACACATTGTGCTGTGTGCATCGGCACGGACTTGCCTATGCAGCAGACTTTGCTTTGGGGCTTTCACACATTAGTGAAAAGCGCATATTATTTTCCATACTTATAAAAATGCATAGGTGTGTGTGTTAGATTTAAATACACACTTATGCATATATATGTTTTTATATATATAAACATATATACTTTTTCCAAACAACTAATTTACTGACAACACTTCTGGTGGAGAAGCTGTGAGAACAAACATACAGCAGATTCCAGTGAAGCTGTATTAAGTGCTAGTAGAAAATGCTCAGAGAGTAATGAGTGGTATTAAAAAAATATAGTTCTGAGCCATGGCCTCTTTCCTTTAGCTCCAGGGTGGAGGAATTAGAAATTCAAAATAGGGAAAAAAATAAATAAATAAAAATAGTATAGTATAATGCAATCTAATATAGCCCACAGCTCTTGCTCAGCATAGGTTAGTAAAGGTTGGCTCACGCATACATGAGTGCAAGATACTCCAGAGTATGCACTCCCTGAGGAAGGGATGGTACATACAGGAAATATAACATCCTCCTCTGGGAGGCAAATATATCTTCTCATAGTTTTCAGTGCAAGTCCAGCATGGGAAAGGACCTAATAGAGCCCACCAGGTGAGCAGGAACTGAGACCTTGAGACAACCCCTTCAGCTATAGAGTCGTCCCATAAACATCACAAGAATGGCATAAAACCATGAGGTTTTATTTGGGCTGTATATCACAATTTGAAAGTTGTTACCTAATTTGAAAATTCCCTGGGGAAAGCGTTGCTGAGGACACCCGCACTAGGGGCCGGCATGCTGGTGCATGCATGCTTCAAATTGCAAACTCACATTGCAAATTCAAAGGGCAACGGAGGCTTGCAGCAGGTTAGGAAACAACCTGCTCCTCCCTGGAATGGAGAAGCCCCATTTCCATGTCTTTGGAGCAGTTTCTGTGTTTCTATCCTGGAGATATGCTCCTCCAATGTAGGACAGGGATCCTGTCCTCATTAATGCTGAGTACCTGCCCGTTGGGCTTATCCTTCCCGTATTGTTAAACCCCTGGTTATACTCTCTCTTTCCTCATGTCTCTCTAGGGATACACGGTTTGTGTTAACTCTGTACAGAGTCTCTCTGGCAGGGCAGAGGGGCTCAGCATGCACTGGCTGGAGCTGTGGCAGGGCACACGTTGGGCTCCTGGTTGTCCCATCTTCCCTGCTCCTCTTCTCTCCCTCTTCATGGCCCCTGCTAAGCATGTGACATCTCCAGCACCAGCTATAAACAGGCAGAGAATTTTCCTCTGGTGACAACCAGTGGATCAGTCCCTTCCCTAGTACTGGGAGTACTGAAACCAGTGACTAAGGACAGAGGCTGGGACTGCTGTCTGTGCGCTAGGCTGCGGCTTAGCATCTCTGAGCTGCTCTTGATCTGCCAGGAATTTCCCATAGGTCAGAAAAGGAATAAGAAAGCAAAGAAGGAAAGAATGAAGTGTCACAGGACTGGTGACAGCATGGTAGGAATTCAGATCAGTGTCTGGGCTGGGAACTGAGCTGGTTAACATCAAGCGTCCAAATCTCCACAACTCAAACAAAAGAAAAGTCAGCAGACATTTTAAAAATAAGAACATTCCTATCTTTTACTTGCTCTTCTGTACTTCTAGGGCACACTTGTGATGCAAAATTTGAGTGCAGGAGCAGTGCCACATACGGCTGCACACTTCTGTGGGCAAACAGCACTGGGTGCTCCCCTCTGATCTGCATGGGGCCAGTCTGAGCTCTGCTTCATGGGACGCACAGAAACACGCCTTTTTCTGGGCACTTTCTCCACTGCAGCCCCCCAGAGCCTGCCCTCGCATTTCCAATTAATTAGAGACACCATGTGCCAGCAGGACCTGGATCTGATATGTCTGGCTTCTTAGAAGAATAAATTACATACTGTTCATAAGGAATTTTTACATAACATAGGTCTAAATGAATATCCAAACCAAATTTGCCATGTTCTCAAGAAGACAATTTCCATTGAGGACAAATTTCTGTCTGTTCAAATGTGATCAAAATTATATTTTGTAAAACTAATCCTTTGATGTCACTAGCAATAGATTTTTTTAAAGCCAAATATACCCCCCGCGGTGGCTGCAACTCAGCATGGCAGAGCAAGAATCTCTTGGTTTGAACGTGACCACAAATTGATTTCAGTGGGAACAGATGGATCTTCAGCTTTTGAAAAAAAAAAAAATACAGTCCCTCATTTTGGTGCTTGATTATGGATTTAAAAGGCTAGCTGCAGACTCTTCTTCTTGAGCATCCGGTCTATCATGATTAACAAAAGCTAAAATCTATTAATTGCAAAGGGATAATTTACATGTGTTGTTATATGTTGTTCTTTTTTTTTAATCTCCAAAAAAAAAACCCCACATAATCTTAAGTGATTATAAACTGTTTATACTTTATGGAATAGAACAGTTTTGTATACTGATCCAGAAAAAACATAGTTATGTCACTGCAGTATGAACTTTCATTTTGCATATCCTGAATTACAGTGATGTCATAAATGCCACAGAAGGTATACTACAATTGATAAAATAAGATTTTTGTTTTATATTGTTCCTTGAAATGAATGCATTTATGGGATTGTGTAGCTACTACATCAAAATGTCAAGCCAAACATTTAATAAAATTACTAGGATAATATTTCACTTAAACACAGCTGTCTTTCAATTAGAAAGGAGTTCAAACAGCAGTATTCAGACTTTTGTTTAAAGTATGATTTCAAAGATCAAAGGGGTTAATCCAGCTCATTATAATGATAAGCACTCTTTACAAAATTCAGATCCAGATCTGTGTTAGGATCAAATGGCCCCTCTGCAAAATCAGTTCTGTTGTTTTAAGTAGAGCCCTTCTTAACAAAAATATTCTTCTTCTTCTGTTATTTTCAAAGTTTCCCCCAAAGTTACAACCACAAAGATGTTTTCTCTTAGATCATTTACTAGTGGGAAATACGCAATTACTGTACATCTAATTATGACTGCAGTAAATCATCCTCATCTTTTGCTATTTATGCTGATGGCTCTGGCATACCATTTTTTCATGGATTATTTTTATATTTAGTTTGTTTTGTAGTAAGTTCCTCATATACTTATAGTGGACAAACCATATTCAAACATAGAATCTCTCTGTTTCACACCACAAAGACTAGGGAGGATCTGGAGTAACCTCTTCACAGAAGTGTAACCATACTAAGCTCAAATGACTAACGTTCTGATGATTCTACTTTGTAAAGCAAAGAATTGTGGACTTAGATGGGAATAAAACATTTATTTTATTGAAAATGAAGTACTTTTATTAACAAGCCTTTTATGCATGCTTTGAACCGAATCATTACCACACTTGCCTACTGGGTCAATGTTGAAACCAGTTACACTGAAAAGCTTTCTCTATTTAAACAATTGAAGTAACACTTTTCTGAGGAATGACTTTGTGTTCCATGAAAATCTGTGAGACTAAGAATGAAACAGAAACCAGTTGACTGTGTTCATTAGGAAATGGAGTATCAAACTCCAGGGTCAACTCATCTTTAAATGTTTAATACAGTTCTAGTTCATTACCTTACTCCCTGACTTGCCAGCTCCGCAGCAAATGCTGCGTCCTCCCCTTGGACTTAAAAAGCCCTTAGAAACAGATCCTCTACCCGGTGTCACTTGTCTTTCATCAAGGTACAGTGTTAAGTAACCTTGAGTATGACTCCTGAGCCATTTATATCAATGTTGAGTACAATAAGCCAGTATTGGAAAAATGTGCACAGTTAAAGCTACCTGGTATGCTTATTCCTAGTGAAGCAGCCAAGTTTTCTGTCTATAGCCCTAGCTAACACTGCTGTATACCATACCTTGGTGGCAATGGCAGAGCAGCAGTGGTACTTCATATTTCTCACTGCTATGCTCCGTTTTTCCAGAGTCTGTCTCCCCTTGCATCCTCTATGTGCTTTCTCACAGGTGTGAAATGGAATCTCCTCAGCAAACCTCATTCTGTTCATTCCCACCAGAAGAACAAAAATGAGAAGCAACAGGACCCTTATAATCTTGGCAAGTTGGGAGAATGTCCTGGTAACAGCGGGTAAAGCAAGGCCAAGGGAATTGGGTGAAGTGTAGAAAGCAGCCTTACAGGCTGCCGTGTTGACAAATATTCCTGTTCTCCGTCAGGTTCAAGCAGGAATTGTCCATAAAATCCTGCCTAACTTCAGGAAAGCAGTATGGGCACATGGAGCTCGGCACCTCTTCTCACCTCCCTGGGCCCAGAGTGGGCAAAAGGCTGACTGTGCAGACAAGCAGCAAAGGAGCAGCTGTGGTGGGATGTGATTTCTTCCGAGATTCAGAACTCTGAAAAAAACAACTTTTCAGTGGCACACTCCTCACTATGGCCATGTACCACTCCAAATCTGCACCACCCTGAGATAAATCTCCAGCTCCCTTAAATGACCTGGGTTTGTGGTTAATGCTTGGTTCAGTCACATCCTGGTGAGAACCCTGGGACCTGAAGTCCGGGTGCCCTACTCACAATAAGCCATGTAGCCAGCTAGCAGGCACAGCACAGACACTTTAAGGGAGCAATTAGTGCTGCTACTACAGAGAAATTCTCTTTAGGGTTCCTAGGGGAAGAGGAATTCAACCCAGCCTGCACATGACACCAGTAAAACTTCACATTGGTTTCTCAGCCCCGCTTCAGTGCTAGCTCGCTTAGTATGAGCAGTTACTAGAAATAACACCAGAAATGTAACTAAGGAAGCGTTTGCTAAAGGGCTGCTGAATGCACTCATATACTGAATCTCCCTTATGATGTTAAGAGGTCCCCAAGGACCTGATGTTAAGAGGTATCCAAGGAACAAATGTAGGAAGTAAAGCAATAGGAAGGGACCCTATCACTGTCTGTCCCCTGAGGCAGGAGATGAGAGTCTTGCTCAGTATAAAGCACTGTGGTAAAGCCATAACGGACACCCTTCAGTGACTATCTCTGCTGCTCTCAGACTTTTATATAACTTATAAATAATACACATTCTTCTGGCATCTTTCAGTTCCTTCATTTCAACTTTTTATAATAGCAGCAATATGAAAAGCAAATCTACAAAATTTTCTCATCATAAAAATCACTCCGTGGGAGTAGAACAGTTGTGTTGCAGGACAGCAAAACATGGGGACCCTGATCTGCCAGAAAACACCCAGTGGCTGCTCTGAAAAACTCTGCCTCCTTCCCCACTGCTGAGCAAGATCCATACCTCCCTGCTGTAAATTTCCTAAGCAAGGAACAGCTGGTTTTGCCAAAGAACTCTTAAATGTTTAGGATGGGAGCAGAAGGAATCCAGACATTTTTATGCACTGTTGATTTGGGTTGATGGAGAGAAGTATATGATGGGTTTCCTTCATTTTCCTTCATCTGAGAAGATTCAGCATACTCTACTATAACATAGCCTGACTATTGGCTATCAAAAGCAAATATTTTGATTTCAACCTTTATTTCCTAAGTTTGCTCCTATTCAACAATCACTTAAACATTGGTACAAGCCCCATTTGCTTTGAAGAAGCATATTTGCTGGTTTCAGTTTAAGTAAGTGTTGCACAGCTAGCTATAGACCAAGGCAAAAGGCTACATACCTGCTAAGTAATAAAGTGGCTCTTTATTCCATTAAAAAGAAAAAAGCTGATATTTGAAATTTTTGACATTACATAATTTCTTTTCTCTCTTTTATCTTAAAAACAGACAAATTGTAATTTATATTTTGTAGCTCTCTGTTTTATTTATACCTGCCTTATATTAATATAAACCTATTCATTTTATCCTCTTTTTAAGTAGAACCTGGTTGCCAGGATTCATTGAAACTGTTCTTTTGGTGCCCCTTTCCATATATTACTTCTTCCAAAATTACAGCTCTTTTTGGCTAAAAATGATCATTCTCCTGTGTCAACCAGTCTATCAACACTGAAGTGTTAGTGGCTTATTTAGATGTTTGATGGTGCTGAAGATTAACTCACTATTTCATAAGTATGAGATTCCTCAACAACTGGAGTTTTGTCCCACATAAAAGCTTCAAGTAGCAGCTGGTGGTAGTGTGTGCTGAGGAGAGGGACAGGAGTTACACAAAGTGGGACTCAATGAACTCAGGGTCTCCTCTGAGACTCTGTAACTCTATGTATTTTGAACCTACTCTGCATTGTCCTAGCCAGGAACAGTATAATTTGCAAAGACTTTGCAACCTATCAATTTGAGGATCTTATTCCAGCAGCAAAATAATGCATCCCCCATCCATTCATCCACAGTCATTTATTTGGATGAAATTCTCAGCCTTCCAAGAAGGGATTTGCAGCTTGTGGTCTGCAGAACCTCCGCAGGGGGATTTCTGAATTATGCTTAAGAGGCCTCTGAAAGGTGACTACGAAAAGCATGTTCAGATATGTTAACTAGCAGCCCACATCTGAAAAACATCTAAGAGGATCCCTGTTTCCGCTGGAAAATTTTTGAGGTTCCTAAGCTTAGAAGGGAGTCAAATGCAAAATTTTAAACAAAAGCTAGCTTTTAAAATGAAAATAAAAATATATTCTCTTACATTTCAATTATTTCAATCTTAGCCTTCAAAACACCCTTCATGGGAGTAGATTGAGCTGATATATTTGAGACTGTGGAAAGAATGGCATCTAGACAGGGCAACATGCTCTGGATTTCCCCAGATGTGTCCTGCTCTTTTTTTTCTAGCCTTTTTTTTCCACACACACACAAAAAGCAATTGATCTCTGAATGCCTTTAAAAGCTGGCTATGCCCATGCAAACAGACTTTATATAATGATATAGCACAGTGATATATGTACACGCAGTTTCACAGTGGCTGGATGTACTGCCCTGTACACTCAGATTAAATGCTTCAATGTGGCTCCTGCTCTGTACATCAGATATCTCTAAGACAACTTGGATTTACTGTGCATGGGCATGTTGCCCCCGTAACTTATGGATGTTTTAAAGTGTATATGCTGCATAGTATGTAGATAGAAATAGGAGAGTTCTGCTTCTTACCACCGAATGTGTCTAATAAGCACTGTAGAGAAAGAAACATGTTCATGTGAAGTATGCTTTAGTACTGACTTTGCCATAAAGAGCACTATAACATAACTGTTTATTTTAGATACTTCCCATGCTAACGGATAATGTTCCAGCTAAAAGCAGTTACTTAACATTGAATAACCCTTTAGCAAGGATATGAAAAATGTTTACAGAGATATAATCTGTGTATAACATGTCATGTTACAGTATACCATATCAAAGGGGGTGCCAGCAGCAAAGCAGTGGCCATGGAGTTCCTCCAGCCATTACAATGCACGAGAACATATTTTCCCTTTTTTAGGAGGGAAATGTCTATGGTGAGCTTTTCCATTTATTTTGACATGCATACTGCTAATTCTTACTCAAGATGCCCACTGTTGATCACACGACTATATCTCACTCTCTGCTGTTTTACAGTACTCTAGTTCTCATATACCTGTTGACTGCAACTATACAGGGGCAAGCAGTTATAAAATGTATTTCCTGAGAAGCTCATGTAAGTCAAATCTAGTGATTGACTCCATCTGTACATATCTCAAAATTGCTGGCTTAGTTTGTATGTAATATGATTCAAAATTGTTCTGATTGTGGTTGCTATTACAGCTAAGTATGTCCTTCCCTCAGTAGACTATAGCATAAGTAAAAAAGAGAAAAGTTTTTTTCTGATTTTACAACCCTGCCTTGCAGCTACTCTTCTTCCATGACATAAACTGTCCCATGAACAGCGTTGCTTGGAACATCTACAGAGGATTCATCTCAACATTTTTGCACTACACTTTTGGAGACTACTATGACCCATGTCCACTTCAGAGGCCTGCAATTGTCAAGACTCTTTCTATCTCAATTACTGACCTGAACACAAAAGGTCAACACACTACACCTGATCAGTTGGAAGGTAAAGACCTTGCCTATAATCTGGAGTGAGGACGGATTTCAAGCCAATTTGAAAGGGATGAAATAGCATCGGGTGACCTCAGGGCACTTTGGAGAGAAAGCAATCGCACCAAACAAGAACACATGAAAGTGTCTAAGACTTGAGAACACAGGTCTGTGTTCTAGCAATGTATCTGGCTGCCCCAAGAAGCTGGACTTGAGCTTGCAATCCTTCTAACCACTATTCCCAGCAAAATATTAGAAACCTGTGCTATATGTGAACAGGCATAGTGCATACTTTAGCATGCCCTAGGTGCTCTGCACTCATCCCATGTATGCCTTGCTCTAGGGACAGCAATGCACTTGTCTTGGAAAGCATGCAGTAGCCAGCACTGCTCAGCAGGCACAGGTTGCCCTGTGCAGATGATACAATGATCCTCATGGTAGCTAAGTACAATGAAGCTTCCACCACTTTGGGAACTGACCCCTGCAAAGGCACTTGGTGAAGCTGTCAAGCATTAGTATACACAGAGAAATGAATACATGGTAGGTCCACTAGCAGAGCAGCTGTAAGTATGCATGCATGCTCACAACACATTGCCCTCTGCTTGTAAAAGAAGCTCTGAGGAGGAGGCCTGCATGCTGTAGATATGGTGTAGACATGATGTCTGTTGTGAACACTGTTCTAACTCATATGTTGAAAAGTGTGTGCCACCAAATGGAGAGAGACAGATATGTCACATGCTCCGGCTGTGGCTACTGCAGATCCAAGTGCTGCCGAGTGAGGAAAGCAGAACCACGGCTGCATATGGCCAGATTTGCAGGCTCTTTGTTTCCAGAATGTGGTCCAGACACCACACATTTTAAAATCAACTAAACCAGTGCAAAAGTGAATCAAAGTATTTCCCTGCTTTCATACAGCTGCTCTTATGCAAGTCTCCCCTGACTCATCAGACTTGGCAGTCTAGCTGACAGAGGAGTTTCTAACTTTTGGGCATGGATACTGCACGCTCTTGTGTAAAGATCACAGAAACTCCACAGAAACTCCCTGCATTTCCGCTATGAAGAACAGCACTGCTTATTTTCCCTTGCCGATGAATTCTTCTATTTGTGATCTGCATGGTTAAAAGATCAAGATCAAATCATCAGCTTTTCTTGAAATGAATATCCTGGATAATAACTTATGGTCTATCCCTTCCTGGCGGAGACTGGCCAAGAAGATTGGAAGTAGAGATTTCTGGAGGAGGTTTTCTGTTGACAGTAGCATAGCCCAGGTAAAATACAGTCGGTCTTGCTACTTTCCTATTTCTTGTTTGCTCAACCCATAAAAAAAGAGGAAATATGGAGATTAATTTGATGCTAGGAAAAGACAAGACTTATGCTACCTTGCCGTAGCGAAAAGAGCTTATGAGGAAATACTTTTTTGAAAGTGAGTTTTCAGACAAAAGTGAATGTTGTAGAAATGCTTCAGCTTGGAGTGTAGGGCACTAGTGTGCTCTCACCCTGCAGCTTTTGTCCAAGCTAGAAATCAGCTAGTTCTGCTTCTTCCTAACACTCTCTTCTTCCCTCAGAAGTTGAACAAGCCCTCGTGAAGGTGACTGGCATGGCTGCCTGAAAAAGCACATCTCTGGAGATCAGCCAGTGCCCAAGGACCTTCTGCATCCTGAAGCATGTTCTGAAGAGCAAGAGCTGTAGAAGCTCTGCAGTCCTTGCAGGATGGGGACCTTGGAGAAAGCTCTTTTGACCGATGCTCGCACGATGAGGGGTGGAAAGGATGGTATGGGATGTCAGTCACTGAACTGCAGACGCAGATGGAAATAGAGGAGGTGGTAGCCAAGGAAAGACGACAACAGGGAAAAATGAGAAGAAGGGAAGGAAATAGAAGAGACTAAATACAGAAGGACACAAGATGTGCACTAGTGTGGGGGGGATAAGACTGAAAGGAGATGAACGTGGGAGAGCTGACGCAAGCTGCAACACAGGGATTCTCCTCCATGTCATTTCTAAGCTGCACCACAGTCCTGCTACTTTGGAGTAAGAAGATAAAACAAATCCTGAACATTGCCTGCTTTCTGCATCCTACAGCAGCTAAGCAGAGAGCATGAGCAAAAACAGCAGCCTCAGCACTGCCTTTCTGCCTTTGCTAAGTGAACACCTCTACAGTCTATGTGAGTATTTGGCACTTATTGAGTCATATTAGTTCCTACTTTAAAAAGACCCTGATGTTAATGTAAAAACTGCATACTGCGGTGGAAACGCTGTATCTGCTATTGTAGGAGACCTGTTATTAGGGCGGCATCATTATCTGCCACTCGGATGCCAAGCTGCCTCTCTGTGAGCTGCCTCCTGGGGATGTGTCTACGTCAGGTTCCTAACCCTGCTCCTGTTATTCTGCTGTAAATTTCCAGGCAGACACACACTAATTTCAGAATGAGGATTCAGAGAGGGTTTAGCGAAATACAGCAGCGCCGGGACACGTGCGGTGCCTCACGCCAATCCTGAGCAGGACTTCTGCCCTCTACAGACAGCAAGCCACAGTATGGGCAAACTTGAGCACGGAGAGCAGGTTAACGGGCTAGGGAGGGTTAAGGGGCTTTGCGCCTGCATTGCTAAATGCATGTACCTAATCCTCCTGTCAGCTCCTTTGCATACAATTAAACTGCCCTTCTTCCAGGGGTTTTCAACCAAAGGGATCTTAGGAGTGCCTGGAAGGCAGAGCCGAGGGTAGAGTAATGGGAAGGGGGGCCCTGCCTCTCTGGTCACCAGCCCCACTCGGTGGCTGCTGCAGCCAGAGCAGAGCCATTGGCCTCGCTGGGGGAGAAGTGAGTTAGAAAGAGGGGACACTCTCCTTGCCCCGAGGCCTTGGCAAAGAGGAGCAGGTTTAGCAAGACAGACAGCGGTGTCTATGAAGGGGAATGGTTCTTACAGTCACTGTGCAGAGCATAGGGAGGCGGCAGGCTGATGGGGGAGAGATCGTCTTCAGGCCCCTCTAGCACTGAAGGGGGCCCCTCGGGAGGCGTCTTACCGGTGGGCAGGGGCGAGGTGGAGACCGTGTTGAGCAGCACCACGCAGACAGCCACAACATCCCATAACTTCATCTTAGATCTCCTTCCAACACGGGCCCCTGGCATTGGGGAGAGGCAGGGTTAGATGGTGGCTGTTGGGGCTGAGCTCCCCAGTCCTGGGCCCTCCCTGCCAGCTCTGAGACACCCAAGCCGACCTTAGGGATGGGACGAGGGGAAACAACCTCCGTCTTGGCTCATCCTTCCCTCTGACACCCACTGTGTGGATGGAAATGGATTTTCCCAGTGAGAGAGGGAAACAGGATCATGTCCTCTGCAGCCCCTTAACCAGCCACCCATGCGAAGGCTAGTGCTCTAGGGGCTAGGGCTGTGGGCTAATGGATCCTAGGGGGCTGCTCCCAGGCCACCTAGGGACTGGCCGTGTCCCCACGTGGGCAGCCAAGCCACGTTGCGCACGTCCTCCCCAAGCACCCAGGCAGGGTGCCAAGGTGGGTGCTCCCGGGCTGGGCCAGGGCAGGGTGGACCAGGCTGGCCCTGGGTTCAGGGCCAGGGTGCTTTGCAGGGCTCCAGGCAAACTTTCCCTTTCCCATTTCCCTTCCCATTCCTTTGCATTTCCTTTCCTTCTCCTCTCCATTTCCCTTCCCCTCACCTTTTTCTTTTGCCTTTCCCTCTTCTTTTTCATCTCCTCCCTTAAACCTCTTTCTCTCCCTTTCCCTTTTCTTTGCACTTTCCTCTTCCTTTCCCTCTCCTCTTCCCTTTTCTTTCATCTCCCTCTTTCCTTTTCCTTTTTCTTCCCTCATTTTTCCTTCCCTTTGCCACTTTCCTTTCCTCTACTCTTCCCTTTCAAATTCCCCTTTCCTTTTGCTTTCCATCTCCTTTCCATTTCTGTCTCCTGTCCTTCATTCTTTCCATTTTCTCTTTTATTTCACTCCCCCCACAACCCTTTCTTTCCCCTTTGCTTTTCCTTTCATCTCCTTTCCTCGCTCCCTTCCAGGCAGTCCCGGTTCCTTGCCCGCGGTTGGGCCGGCTCAGGCACCTTGAGATCCTCCAGCAGAGAGGACAGCTCCAACCCGGCCCGGCCCGGCCGGCGGTCCCGAGCCGTGTCCGGCAGTTCCAGCTGCCTCTCCCTGGTACCCATGACCCTGTGCCCGATGCCCGATACCCAGTGCCCGGCGCGGCCGTGGAGAGGGATGCGCGGCGGGCTCGGCTCTCCCTGAGGGGCTCTGCGGCTGCGAGCGGCAGCGCAGAGCGAGGCCGCGGGGCAGCTCCGGGCCGGCGAGGGGACCCCCACCCCGGTCCCCTCCTCCCCAGCGCGACCCCTCGCGCAGCGCGCAGGGCTCGCCCTCACCTCCGAGCTGGTCTCGTCGGACCCGAGATGGACATTAACGCCAGGAAGCCGAGCGGCCGGGCGGCAGATGCATGTGGGCCAGGTCGGGGGCCGACCGCCGGGACCCTCTTTGCGCAGGTTCGGGGCGGGGGGAGACTCGGGAGGAGGGGGGAAGAGTTCACGAGTCCCGCCGGCGGCAGAGGGCGGCAGGCGGCACGGGACCCCCCGCCGCCGCCGCAGGTGTCCGGGGGTCTCGGCCCGCTGCGGCCCCGAGCCGCGCTCAGCAGCGGCGGGCGCGGCGCGGGCCGCGGGGAGCGCCGCCTGGCAGCGGGAGCTGGCGCTGGGTGCTGCTCTTGGGACCCTGCCTGGAAACCTGAGAAAGACACTCCATCAACAACTGCGGGGAGTCAGATGAAGACATCAGGGCTCCTGTAGCGCCAGCTGGTCCAGGCGGAACGGCGAGCCGCGCACCGCTTCGTCCCGCACGCAACGGCGCGGGGAGAGAAAAAAAAAGAAAAAAAGAAAAAAAAAAAAAAAGCCCAGCAGAGGAGGGCAGGGTAAAATCAAATAAAACGAAGTCCCCCCTCTTCAGCCCGCTGGGAGAATCAGAGGCCGGCGCTGAGGTCTGCAGGGCCAGTGGCAGCAGCAACGGCAGCAGCGGGGCTTCCACCTCCAGCACGGGAGTCCCGTCGCGGCGAACGCTTTAGATCCGAGCAGGAGCGCGGCGGCCGGGCCGGGGGCACGCAGGGCTCCGCGGGCGCGGGGGGCGCCGCTCCCGCGCGCGGAGGGGAGCGCGGAGCCGGACGCGGGGACGCAGGGGCTTTGCCAGGGCGCCGCGGCGCCGCAGATGGATTTATAGGGCCCTTTGGCAGTGACGCGCCCTCCGCTGATTCGCTTTCAGACCCAAACACACGCTGGCCCCCCGCGCCGGACCCCGCGGAGCCTCCAAATATCTCCCGGCTGAAGTCACCGGCCCGACATACCGCGCGCTGCGCTGCGCTGCGCGGCCGGCGGCGCAGGGCGACGCGGCTCCCGCGGGCCCGCGG
>JAUBOD010000667.1:2330322-2343937 GCA_032353885.1 Nothura maculosa
TCAGTATTACTGGAACTAGAAACACTTCTTTGGTTTTCATGCTCAGAAAGAGGCATTCATGAATATACATTTATAGAACAGAAGATATAAACCTTGTTCCAAATTCAGAGAAAATAGCTCAGATGCAAAATAGGTGTATCAATGATTAATAGGGCTATGAACATAGCGATCTGAAGATTATGTGAGCAGTTACAAAAAAATTCTGAAGACTCAGGGCTGTAAACTGGGACAAAAATACAAAGTGACACATTTTATTTATATCAAGTTCCTTTTAAAGTTACTCGGTAGGAGCTAGTCACTTCTGCTTTGATTTTTGTGAAATCTTGTGTATCACACGTAGACCTCTTTCCTGCAGCAGGGAAAAGTGTGGGGTATGGTAACATTATTATTGCGTAGATCTTTGAGCACTGCATACTTCGTAAGACTGTGAGGTACAGTGATATATGTGATCTTCAAGGAAGTTCCTCTGAAGATTACGTTTAGCATCTCAATTCAGCAGAGCATTGAAATGTTGACTTGGAGCCAGGGACTATTAGCATACTTAGACACATGCAAGTTTCTTACTGAATCAGTCCTTGGATCTTCAAATGTCTCAGCACGGGGATAGATTTGTGGTGCTTTTGTGTGGGCAAGTAAAAAAAAATAGAGGGTATTAATCAGCAAACTGAAATAGAGTGTAGCTATTTAGGAATGCATTGTAGGGGTGAGCAGACAATTGAATATGTGAAGGAACCCCAAATTCAGAGGAGTGATGTGATCTGTCATTTCCTTTTAGTCATCTTAGGCTGGAAAGAAATGTCATGTTTTTCACTGCACAACACAGCTTCTAAAAAAAACTTGAGATTGTATATTTTGGGACGATATGATGTTACAAGGTTTCACTGTGGGTAAATTTGCTATAAAGGGTTCCAAGTATCTGGTGTTAATTCTTAGGCCTGTGAAAATCAATACAAAACGTATTGGGAACTCTGCAGTTCTTACTCCAGCAGTGTTTCTGTTGGCTTCAGTGGGACAACTTCCCTAAGGACTGCATCCGAAATGTCGGTGTGGTGCTGCAAGATGAATGATATTTTCAAGACTTATGCAAAATCTATTTTCCATGGAGAAATATTGTTACTGTGGACCAAGTCACAGAATCATAGAATCACAGAATATTCAAGGTTGGAAGGGACCTCCAGAGATCATCTAGAACCTTCCCGCTCCAGCAGGCACAGCTAGAGCAGGTGGCACGGGGCAGTGTCCAGGTGGGTTTGGAGACCTCCAGAGAAGGAGACTCCACAACCTCCCTGGGCAGCCTGTTTCACTGCTCTGTCACCCTCACAGTAAAGAAGTTCCCCCTCACCTGGAGATGGAACTTCCTGTGTTTCAGCTAATACCCATTTCCCCTTGTCCTGTCACTGGCCACCAATGAGAAGAGCTTGGCCTCTTCCTCCCTACATTCTCCCTTCATGAACTTATACATGTAAGTTCAACCTTCAACTAAAGTATCTCAGCCTTCTCTTCTCCAAGCTGAAGAGGCCCAACTCACTCAGTCTTTCCTCATACAAGAGATGTTCCATTCCCTTAATCATCTTTTGATATCTCATCTTCTATTCTCTTTGAACCACTGTCTCAGAATTTTGATAGGTGTCAGTTTTTCTATTTTGTTGGGGGGATGGAAGTGAGAATTAGAAACAGGGAAAGGTTCTTTGTTTTTAAAAGAAGAAATTCACTCTTGCTGAAGTTAACATTATATCATTATTATCTAAAATTGCAAGGATTTCACTTTTCTTAGAATGAGTAGAAGGGGAGTTTCTTCACAGTGTTCATTTATTGTGTTTCCCTTTGCATTTTTTCTTGTGGGACACTTAGAAATAAGCCATGGAAAAGCTGGCAGGTCTTTTCAGGAAGAGCATTTAGTATCATGGGGGGAGTTGTTAAAGGTCATTGGTTTAAGGACTCAAAGCTGTTATTTTTTCTCTTGGTTTGTTTAAAGCCGAATTCACATTTTTTTCAAAAAGGGGAACAAACCTATATTGTGACACTTGTCCTTTGTTCAGAAGAGAGCTCACTGTTCTTTGCTGTAGCAACGGAGGTCAGGTGTCAGAACAATACAGCACATAGAGAAAAATTCAAGGAAGCTTTAATCCAGCTAGTTTTTAGCATGAAGACAGTTCCACCAAAACATGAATGGATTCTTTAAGTCACAGCCATTCTCAAGACATCAAATATATTTTCTTGAAATCTGGGATTTTTTTTTTTTTTTAAACTTTTTGGCGCCCACGGACATCCAGGCATGAGGCTCCATTCTGATCCATAT
This sequence comes from Nothura maculosa, assembly GCA_032353885.1. Lineage (NCBI taxonomy): Eukaryota > Metazoa > Chordata > Aves > Tinamiformes > Tinamidae > Nothura > Nothura maculosa. The sequence goes on from JAUBOD010000667.1 coordinate 2,332,622, forward strand.
CTTACCAGTAGCACTCGACTCCTCTGATGCTCCTTTATGCGTGTGCAGCCACTGTTGCAGCTATTCCGTGGCCATAGTGGTGCTCTCTGACTTTCTATACAGAAGCTCTCTCCACTTCTATCTCTTCCAGGAACTGCAAGCAAATTATCCTGGCTGCTTTTGGTCACTGGCCACCAGGTTTTAACTGTCTCTTTTTCAGATTCAGTTGTCTAAAAAATCCTGTGAACGTTCTCCCCCAGTTTAGTATAAAATTCACTGAACATTTCATTTCTATTCTTTTCAGGGGAATCACAGCAGTCCTGATCACATTTCTCAGTGGGTCCAGTTTTTGATGAAGTTTTCTTTGGTTTTGCTTTTAATTAGAGGTGAAAGAAGTGAGGAACAGATACAGATCTGTTGATACTGATGTCCTTGGAGAACATCTCCATGAGGACATCTTTGCCTTATTTGTGAAGATACCACTGAAAGAGATCCAGAACCACACTGAGGAGTTAGTTCCTCTCCACCCGTCTCCAGCTTTCTGCTGTCAGCTCAGGTGCCTCAGAGAGCATCTTGACAGAAGGCCAGAAGGTTTTTATATAATTCATGCAGGGGACAACTCTTTCCAGAGAGGAGGCTGTCTAGGCCACCTAAGATCTGAGCAGCAGCCCTGTGTCTCTGCATTGACATTAGAGGAAGGCAGAGGTGACAGGTCACATCAAACAGGCATCTCCACAAAATGAGTTTCCTTCCCTGAGGCATGATGCCAGGATGACTGGCCTGTGTCTGTTCCCACTTGCTGCCCTCCTCAGGCACTTCTGCCCCAGTCTTTCTCCTACGCTGTCCATAAGCAGAAGCCTGCAATAAGTGCTCCTCCTGTCCAGCCCTTGCTGTGTATGTACATTGTACACGTGCACACAACGTACTTACATCCTCTCCCCACAAATTTCTAGAAGCAAAATAGACAGGAGTCTTCGTTGCACTGTTATTTTCTTCTGGATTCTGCCAGCTTCCCTTGGCAGAAAGTCTGCAGGCAGCTGCTTGCAGAATAAAATATTGATGAAGGAGAAATATGGGTCTTGACCTGATGGGTTGCTTCCTGGCCCCAGGGGAATTGCAGCACAGTTGCAGGGAAAACGCAAGCACACGAGCACTATGCACAGCAGGAAATGCTGAAGAATCACCAGATTTAATAAATTCCTGCTATGATGATACTTTGAATACTTTGAAAGAGAAATGCTAACAATAGTGTGGCAAGCCTTGCCATCTTAATAAGCTGGGTTAGGTCTCAGCTAAGGTTCCCCAAGCTGTCAGCTCCTGGTAGACTGGCAAGAAGAAGGAGAAGAGCCTGCAGCAGTTGCGGTCCTGGTAACTGGCTGTATAACCATCAAAGCCAAAACAAGCTCTGTGTAATTTCTCTGTCTGCTCTCAGTGTATCTGCTGCAGCTGATTCTGGCTAGGAAATGGGAAACACATGGGAGTAGCCCACCCCCTTGGCTTCATCACAGTTATATCAGTTTTCCTGCAAGCCTGAGAGTTAACTTGGCATAAGATTTTTCTTGGGGGGAAAAAAAAGAGAGAGAGTGTGTGCAATTTTTAATGTAATACATGAAAGAGTTTTCTTGCCGCTGCTAACGTGTGAAGAAAGACAATGACTGCAAAGGTAATGACCTACTTGAAATTGCTGATTAGTTTTTGGAGATGATCTGGAAGGTTTGTTTTTAGACAATTTTTTATTGTCATCTGCAGTCATTAATGATTATACTAAATCATACTGTGAAACCTGGTAAGCAGCTGTATTCTTGGTGTTGTTTCTCTTAGGAATAGACTTATACCCCAAATTCTTTGAGTGTGTTACTCTGATGCAAAGACTTTGAGATGTGAAAAATGAGAGCCCCGGAGGGCTAGTTTTGGACTCTAGTAGCCTGGGGTGTCTGGGGCAGCATTCAGAGGAGCTGGTTGCTCTTTGCTGTGAGGTTTCCTCCATACCACAATGGTGGCTGGTACATTGCTCTGTTGATGGGGGGCTCTGACATGTTGGCAGCATTATGGTCAATGATCTCTGCTACCCTGAGCCCCTTTGATCCACGTGAGGCAGCCCTGAGTGTATCCTGCAGGGTCTCACCAAAGACTGAGATCTGTTCAGGCTTCATCCAAGAATACTATATGCTTGTGTATTTTAAATGTTTTTGTAAGCCTTCATGTCATTGCTTTGTTTTTAAAATCTTATCCTTTCTCTGCCCTGAGTTAAAAACTAGAGAAAGTTCTCTTTGGCTATATCTTTAGGCAGCTGCTTGGGGCATCAGTGGTCCTTCTTTTCTGTCCTGCTCATTCAGTGCTGTTTCTTAAATATCTTTATCATAGAAGTACATTATGTGGAAATAGGATTTAATTTTTAAGTTGTCAGGTTTCCCTGGCATTGACTTTAACCTTTTGGGAAATAACATGATTGTGTCTCCTGGACCTGTACCTCTCCCCAGCTGAAACAATTCATCATATATTTTTTTTTCTCTACTCAATATGTTGTAATAATTTGAGCTGACAAAAATTCCTTCCTTACAATGCAAAGAGCAAATGCCTGACTAGAATAATAAGGTGTCTTTAAATTATATTTACTGTCTGATATTTCTTAAAGACTAAATATGTTCTGCATCTTCTAGCTATTGCATTAGGATACTTAAGTGGGATCTGTGCCTCAAAGTATCGTGATATAATGCAAACATCTTACTAAGTGAAATAAGATTCAATGTGAAATTAAAAGGGATCTCACAGTTGACAACAAAATGTGTATTTAGACTTTTTAATGGGGATTTTACTGTGATTAGAGAAAGTTATTGAAAACTGTTTGTTTTTATTGTATACCTTTCTCTGTCAATAAATTAAATGACTAAAACATTTCCAATCAGTTCTGACAGTAATAGCTCTTGTGCTCATTTTCTGCATATAAAATTTATCACGATTTCTTGTACTCGTGCTCCAGCATGGCTCCAGGAGCCATTAATGAATGCTATTCTGGTTCATTGCTTATACTCAGTTTCAGTATTTCCTTTGAGGTTATTTGCATTCTGTTGACTTTATAGAGCCTCACAAGGTTTGAACCTGAGATCATCTTCTCTGTGTGATCTGATCACACTTTCTCTCCTGCAAAGGGCCAGCTGATAGCAGCCTGCTTGTCTCACCAGTTCATAAATTTATGCAGCCTGGGCAGCTGCTGCTCCATCCCTGAAAGTCCCTGCCCAAGGATGCCACAGATGCTCCTCCTGCTTCAGCCTTTAAATCAAAACTGAAAGCTCCTTTCCCACTGTCAGCTGGGTGCTACATGCTGAGCTATTGTATTGTGTATCATTTGGAAAGCATCTCTTGGCCAAGATCCTTGGAGGGGCTGAGAGCCCCCTTGTCCACATGCTTTGGTGTGAGGTGAAGTCATTTTGCAGGGCAGAGCCCTGTGCAAGCTACAGGCTGCACCTCTCAGCTTTGGAAGCAGTGGCAAGTTTCCTACTGACCTGGAGAGGAGCAGGACTGAACTGTTCTGTTGCGTCCTGCTTAAAAACTAAAGGTCACTTATGATCAGGATGTTTAAAGGAACATATCTATTAAAGGAAAAGCGTTTCGTTGCTGGGTGCAGGTGACAGGATAAAGCAGTCCAGCAGCTTCATAAAAATAGCTTTTCTATTTTTAAGGGTAATTTCTTTGAAAAGAATGTTTGCCTTCTTTTGTGTGGGTGGTAAAATGCTGAAAACTTTTTCAGGAAGGCACTTGAGTTTCAATTTTCTTGATTGTAGGGCAGTAGCTTATATAATTCTAGGCAGTAATACTTTGACTTAGTTGGGTAAGAGGTACTTCTAAGCACCAAAACTTCACTCATTAAATTCAAAACCTGATGCAAACAGATTGTTATAGTTCTCACTGAAATCCAAACTAGTAGGAAATGCAATAGTTAAGTTTCTAGTGACAGTTAACTGCTTGACTGTGCTATATTTAAGCACTGGAATTATTCTTTTCCTCCCTATGTATGTGTGCACACATGCAAGCATATAGAATAGCAGATGAGAGTCCAGCTAATGCAATGAGAGATAAGGGACGGATTTCAGTGGGAGGGAGAGGTAGATGACTGTCTCAATCTAGGCAATAGATTTATTCATTTGACAATGAGATCAAATAGTTTTAGCAATATTGCCTGTTTACAACAGGAATAAATATCACGTGAAGGGCAGAGGATGAGTTGATGTGCCCCAGCAGGCCCTGGGAGGCAGGTTGCTCTTGCTTCTGCATGCACAAAGCGAGTAGGAGACCTCATCATGGGCCTGGCTTCCCTTATGCTTGGTGCTATATGAAGACAGATGAAAAAGTTGATCTTAGGTAATTTAATTGGACTTGGGATATGTTTAGTGTAAAAGATATTTGGTGTTTTGAAAGAGTTTAAAAGTGCTAGTAGAAGTTACTAGTCAGGCCTTGAACGCTGGCCTTAGAAAGCACACTGGAGAAGTTGCTGACTGTGGATATCTCTGTATTGGCTCTGGTGATTAACCATTGATTAATCATTGATTTATATCCTTAGGATTTCCTGTCAGGAATGGAAATAAATTTCAAGAATGCATAAGCTAAGATTTCTTCATAAGCAGAAAAGGGAGCTTTTGGTGGGTGTGGAATACTGTACTGTGATCATGTGATATTGTAACCAATCATATGGCAATATAGTGAAAAGAAAGAAAAGGGAAGGAGAAATCAAATATTTTTAAAAACAAAGCTCTATTAAATACTAATGTTTCTATTTGCCTTTTGACTGGATCCATATATTTTGAAAGGATTCTTGTGCAGATGACAAATTACAGCTCTTTACTATTAATACACATATTTGCAGAGAATCATTATTTAATCTAAATGATTAACCTTTTCCAAATTACCAAAAAGTCTACTTGTCAATCAGTAAATGTAATGTTCAATAATGAGACAAAAAATTCAGCTTCAATTGACCAGCTGTTCCATTTTTGGCGTGATATCTGCCGCATTTTGGCAGATATTTGTGGACTTCATTTTGTAGCCTTTGTAAAACTCTGTGTAGAAATCTGCACCTTCGTTTGCAGTTATCTTGAAGAATATAGCTACATCCTGAGTGCTCAGATACTGTGACACTTGTACATGCAACAATTGCACCCTTGGCTTTCCCCCATGAAAGAGGAAATAGATTCCTGAAAGTCAGTCCCTTAATTAAAAGGTAAACATTTGTATTTTGTCTCTTCAAAACTTTCCCATGGTGGGAGTGTGGAGAGAAAGGGATGTATTTAAAGCTCTCTCCTTCTCTCCATTTTGTTCAGTTAAAAGCACAAAAACATTATAGAAGATCTCTTCTGAGAATTTCTATATTGTGGCTGTTGAGAATTTCTATATTGTTGCCCAAACACTGCAGATATAGACACAGAGGTAAAACGGGTAATAGGATTTGCAGAGAGAGAACACGTTATGTCTGCAAATACTTTTAGTGGGTGGGGTGGTTATTCCCTTGTGATGGGGAAAGTTTAGCTAGGAAAGGGTTAGCTGGAAAGAGACAACACAGAGAGGAGAGTGAGTGAATGGTGGAGAAGACCCTGGAGAGACATATGGACAATGCAGCTGGAAATGAATGACAGGCCAATCTATGCAAAGCAGGGGAGGTTCAACCAGTAATAGGAGACGTTAGGAACTTATAACCTCTGGTAATTTAGTTTCTCTCATTTGTGTGGCTTTTCTCCTAAGGCAATCTCTTTGGAGGGAAAGAAAAAGCTTACCTGAGTGAGAGGTCTTCTCTACCACTGTGTTTGACAGTGGATGAGTCTCTAAACATCTCCTTGAAATTTTTCCTTCTTTCTCCTCTTGGTGAAGTGCCCAACCTCAGTGCTGCTGAGACAGAGGCTAGAGCAGATAACAGCAAAGGCTGGCTAATGAAATGGAGGGAAATGGAGTGTCAGTTAGCAATGCAGTGCTAAGTGCATGTTTGTCATCACACAGTGGCTAAAGGGATCTGTCACAGTAAAGGTTGGGGATGGACTGTTAAGGGGCAGTTGAGTGACCTGGTGAGCATGAGGAATAGTCATCACTACCTCAGAGGACATGAAACAGCTCTGAGCTGAGTGATCTTGGCCAAGTCTGCAATGTCTCCATACCAGAAGACATTCATCTAAACTCTGCTTTGCCGTCATGTAAACTATTCCCCTCTGGAGCGGCTACACATTTGCTTTCATAGACCCTGGACTGTCAAGTAACCTCACACGAGCACGTGTTGAGTTCATGTGATTGAGCTACATGTGTTTACTTTGCTATAGGTCAACCACTTGAGCCTACCCTCAAGATGACCTTACTGTTTGTGGAGGAAAGGCAGCAGCTATGTAATACTGGAGCAGGGAGGAAACAGAATCATGACTGAATCAGAAGAAAAAAATTCTTAAGTCTTAATTAGATATGATTTATTCATTATTGCATGTGAATATATACATCTATACAAAAAAATATTCTGCAATGCTTGATCACGATGTGGAAATATGATGGAGGAGATGGGAATCTCCTAGAGCCCCAATATCTTATTGCACTGGAAATAAGCATCTTCTTCGCAAAGAAGACTCAAGTATTATAAGGTTAATAAGTGCAGAAGGGAGGAAAACACAACCCTTTATATTAAATTACTTATTTTGATCTGTAAAGTACGCATATATCTGCTTTACTTGTAGCACTTGACAGAGTGTGATCACTAGCCAGGGACAGAAGAAAGAATTAAGAGCTGGCAAATCTTCCTTGGCAATCATAGAGGAGCCTAATAGTCATTTGTAGCAAGCACTCGTCTCCTTGTGACATAAAGAAGGCTTAAAATCAGGGTAATTGTAACTTTGAAAATACAACTTACATTTAAAGTGGATCTAAATTTGTACAGAGAAATCAATATAAACAAGACTCCTGTGGTAGCACAGATCCATGAGTTCTAAAACATTGCCGTTTAAACTGGAGGAAAAAGACTTAGTTGAACTGTCTCTTTTATTTTTATTCTTTTTTTCTTTTTGGCTTCTGAGATTCTAAATAGAAAAACTAAAATGATACACAGCATTGGAATATCTTTTGCGTAGTTAATCACAAAACTTACTACTGCAAAAAGGCATCCAATCACTTTCTGTAAAAGCAACACGAGGTTAAACTTTACTCTTTTGGTAATTTTTCCTATTTACATCCAAGATTTACAAGTAAGAAAGCGAGGGTTTGAAAAACAAACATTAAATTTCAAAAGGGAGCCCATTCAAACAGCCCTAAGAAACCAGAGCAGATGAAGAATTCCCTTTCTCCTTAGCCTTGGGCTATTTCTGAAATAATCCAGTGTGAGGGGTTATAAACAGATTTCTCTGTATTCTCTGTGCAAGGCACTTGACAGGCCTCATCATTACAGGCTTCCCACTGTTTCCAACTTAAAATCCTCCCCCTTACTGGCAACAAGTAGTGCTGTCCCTTCTCTGCACACCTCCCTTCTCCTGGTTGCCCCAGTGCAGGAGCCTTGCAGGGCAGGAGCACACCAAGGAGATGAGCAGCTCGATGCAATTTTTGCTCCATTTTCCAGGAACACTCTTCTCTTTAGAGGTGTGAAGCAGTGTCCCCATTCTGCAGGAGCTCCTGCAGCAGAGGCAGCTTGAGGCTGGAGAGTACCCGGAGCGCCGCAGGGCTTGCACTCTGCCTCCCCTCGTGGGACGATGCAACTTTTAGTCCACACAAGCATGCTCAGATAATAGCTCGTTTCAGCTGCCTCCGGGCAGCTTGTGTTAGAATCTGCGAGAAGATTCTTTCTGTGGTTTAAACTTTGGCATATGAGGAACGTCAATACTTTATATACATAAAATGTCAGTTATGTGCCCTCAGGCAGCAATCTAAAAATGATATTATCCTGCTGATGGATCTGTGTCTAGATGACTTTAGCTACAATAAGTTTCTTGATATGAACTCAAAAGATGTCTGTGCTATCATCTTAAAGTAAAAATTGCATGGGGTTCCTCATTTTCCACTAATTTCAAAGTGGTTTGAATACATCATGAGAGAAAAATCATTCTCAAATAAAAGCTATCTCCCATGAAGCCAGAAATACAATGGGGTGAGTGAAAGTACTGCTGCTAAAACCCTGTTGACCTAAGGCTTGATCTTGTTCCTGCTGGCACTTGACTTTGCAGTGTTTGAGTTCACTGTGGATAGTGACCTGTAACACCAAAATCTTAAAGTCATTGCTGCCACAAAATTCGTGCTGCCTCGGGCAGAATTTTGTATGGCAACAAACTGCAAAGCAGGGCTCTTGGAGCTTGACAGTGCCTGCAGTGTGGGATCTTCTGAGATGATTCTTGTCACCAGAATGAAATTGCTGCACTGCAGAAGATTCCTAATGATAAACAGCAAAAGATGTGCTCAGCATAAAGTGCCCAACTCTGAGTTGCACTAAGGCCAGTTGATATCCCTTTGGGACATGCATAGGATTCTGCTGGGAGACTACAGATACTGCAATAATTTGCAGCCAGCATACAGCAGTGATAGTGGATAAATGAGGTTTAGAGCCTGAACTACTAGCAGTTTGCTGCTTTTTAAGTCTTTCATGCATTTAAAACTTGTTAATTCTAGTGGTGCTTCTAACATATGAAGTGGAAGGCAGGAGGTTTACATTTTTTCAGTAAATAAGATGCTTTCTGGGTTGGAGAGCTGATGCTCTATAGCTTAAAAGACTATGGAATATGATTCTCCCTTAAAAAGACTTGCCTTCCATTTTACTTAGTCAAATTATTGGCAGTTAGGTCTGTACAAGTGGTGAAATCTGAAGTGAGTGAAGATACTCCGAGCCAGATTTTTATCTTATTCATGCTAGTGTAAATTCAGGCAAACTGTCCTCAAATTGGTGGAGTTATTCCAGATTTATAAAAGCTTAGCCAAAACCAGAATCTGATCCTTTTATTCTCAGCTTCTGGAATTCACTAAGTAAATAATGTAGACAATTGTGCAAATTCCCATCACAGAATGAAGAAGTTTTCAGCCAGATCAAGTAGAGAGAGACAGATGATAGATAAATAGTTCAAAGGACTGAGTAAGAAGAGAAAAGACAACTACATGCTCACTGATACAAACAAATTCCTTTAGCCAGGAGTACAGGCCAGCATAGCTTGGAAAGCAAAGGTATGCACAAGATTTGTGCGAGTTTGGTAAGTACTCCTCTTGTGTTGTTCTTGACTTGGCTGCTATGTGATTCTGTGTTTGACACTACAGAAGACTCATCTGCTCAGACAATGAAGAGATGATCCCATTTGTTCTACGGCTGAAACTCATGTTACTGTGGCACTTTTTAGGACTAACTGGCTGCAGAGACCCTTCATGGAAGGAAAGCTGCATCCTTTCCTTCCTTGTGCTTGGCATAAGGAAGAGAGATCTTTTGTTCACTAATCTTTTGTTGACATAAAATGAACTCTCCTGAATACTGGCCGGTTTGTACCTATTGCAGTTCTGTCTCCAAAGTCTTAACTATGGACATAAGGCAAAGAGAATCTTTTGGTAATTCCTGATGAAGATAAAAAAAAATTGTGGTGTCTGTTACAGAGCAGCATGGAATTGCCTATTTGCTTCTCTTTTCCATTAAAAAAAATTGTTTGTCAAGAAAATGATATAAATATATAGAACTATATGTTCTAATATATGTTGAGTGCAGGGTCTAAAATTCTATCTTTAAAAAGTTATATTTTGGCTATGTGTGTAGTGATGCAGGAAGGATTTGCATAGCATTTAATTTCATTTGAGCAAGTAAAGGATGCAAGTAAAACAGTGTTACCAAAAATGTACATGCTACTTGACCTTGTGAAAGAGTCCTTCCTGCATATGAACCTCTCTAGTCTGGTGACAGAGAGCTGTGTATGAACCTCTCTCCTCCAGACACTAAAGTGGATGAATTTAAAGCTGGCTGGAGCAGATGTTTTCACACTGTGGAGTCAGTACTACAGGCCTCCTATGAGTTCTTCAAAAGCAGGTTGCTTTTTCTCTGCCTGCATCTGCTTTGGGAAAGTTTGTTAATGTGGAGCAGTATCCAGTAAAATGTTTTATGTGGGAGTAATTTTCCTTTTTACTTTTCCAGTGTAGGTTATCCCAAAATATTTTTTTTTCTAACTCAATTCTTTCTGTTCCCCAATCTCTATTATATGTAGCAAGAGTTGGAGAAAAGAGTTACTAGCAGGTTGTGTTAACTTTTAAAAATTACATTTAATTTTTTGAGATAATCTGAATACAGTAATGGAATTCTACTCTTGCTTAAAAACACTGAAATGTATCATAGTGTCATATTTAAATTTTGTATGGTGTGAATTTTATTTAAAAATGTGGAAGTTGAAGTTTTCACAATTTGTAAACATGTAAAGAAAGTTGGAGAAAGAGGTCTCAGTCTTCAGTATGTGCAGTATGTGGGTTTTTTTTGTGGTGACTGTTGTTTTAGTGTTTGTTTTTTATGTTCAGGATCCTGTCTAAGGATTCTTAAGCAGATCCTTAGGATAAGGATGAGAATTTGTCTTTAAAACCTTCCTGGAAAAGGAAAAATGTATGTTGGATAGCATGTTTTGCTGAAGCACTTTTCGGTTTCTGGCTGTCTCATGCTAGAAGAGGTGAAGGCTCCTCTGCTGGAGGAGACCCAAGTGGACTGTGACGGGCTTGCAGGGACTAAGATCTGTTCTGACCCTGTGATGCTGCTCTGTCTCTCTGCTCTTCTCGCTTCTCACTTTCTCACAAAAGACATAAACAGTCTTTTGGACTGTTTATGTATTTTAGATGCTCTAACAGATATTCTTAATACCAAGAATACACACTCTGATTATCTATTCTACAGAGGAAGGCTTAGAGCTGGCTTCACACATTCCTTTCTTTTGTTATTTGTTATCTTTTGTTACTACATTTGTTGTAGTAATGGATATTATTTAAGAAAGCTTCTGGCTTAGTAGTGTATATATCTAATGTCTTCTATGCTGTGGAGTGTATGCTTGAATTGGGTCTACATTCACCCTGCCCAGCAACTCCATACGGACATGCTGCAGGGAGGCCTGCTGAGGGGCTAACGATGGGATAAAAGTCTTATCTTTTGGATCAGCAAGTAATTTTTAGCAAGTCTAATATAGCTAACTGTCTGGATGAAGCTCTGTGCCTATGAATTTCTGGTAAAAACTTCCCCAAGGGATGAAGGTTAGTCTTCTAAATTTATATGGCACAAATCTCAGACTGATATCTGTGTTCTTCATTTTTTTAAAAGTGCTTAAGAGAAATTAAGTGGCCAGCTATCTGCCTATATATGTATTGTGTGTGTGTGTGTGTGTGTGTGTGTGT
>JAUBOD010000667.1:2364561-2387686 GCA_032353885.1 Nothura maculosa
TAGGGCAGATGTTCCAGGCCCCTGATCATCCTGGTAGCCCTGCGCTGGACTCTCTCTAGCAGCTCCACATCCCTCTTGTACTACGGAGCCCAGAACTGGACACAGTACTCCAGGTGTGGCTACATAGGAGGCTACACCAGTGCTACATAGAGAGTACTCATTTGCACCAGAGTTGATATCAAGTCTGTTGTGTTAGGATGAAATCTGAACATAACAGCCTCAAGAATGACATTATTCCAAAAATATTGTAGAAAACTAAGAATCTCATTAACTTCAGTGACATTTCAATGAAGAGCTGTATCCTTTATAGCCTCTGGAAACAAATGTAAAACTGTCAATAACAACCTCTGGACTACTGAGTAATGACAAAAGATGTGATATTTTGTAGGAAACTCAAGAAATAACTTGACTACAACATTCATGCTTTATTTCTATAGAGTATATACATGATAAAGCCTCACATAGATATGCAAATATGTTTTGTATATTAATTTTCAGTCTTGGTCTTTAGAAACTCTACAGTTTAAAGATGGAATCAATATATGTAAAAAAATACATATATATATATATATATAAAGTTATGTATGTATATATGTTCTACAGAAAAAGTCATTTATATTGCAAAACATTGGAAGCTAGACCTTTAAAATGTACTGCTTTTCTGAGTCTGAGGCCTAATTCCAGATGTTCTTGGAATATGTAGAAAGGAAAGTTTTGATTACATTTTTGTAATGATATTGGCAAAAGAAGATGGCTGGGTAGTAAAAATGAAAATTTCCGTTATTCCAATTGTTAAAAATGATGAATGCTTTGAAATATAATTTCATAATAAAAAGCAGATAAGGATTCTACACTCCACCACTTTGAGCAGTTCCCTTAGTTACAGGGAAGTAAAACCACCATGAAAAAACACAGAATAAGAACTAAATAGTAACATAAAACCACAACAGCCTCAGGGAATCAAAGTCTCTGATTACCAAAAAAAAAAAAAAAAAAAAAAATCCAACTATTCATGGGAAAGGTGTAGCAGACCTAAGCCCTAACTATGGAAATCATGCATGAGCCAGAACACGCATGTTTGCTCCTCTCCTGATATTTGCAAAAGGTAAGGGTGCTTTTTGTTTGTTTGTTTTACTTTCTAGTTATAGCAGACTCCAACTAACAGTCATGTGGATCAACACTGGTCCTGTACTTCATTACTGAGGATGTAGATGCCCAAAGTCTACAACAAAGCTTAACAAAGTCTTACTAACATCAGCCTTTTTTTCACTGCCTCTGCGGTTGGGCTCACCCCAACTCTACGTAAGACTACATGGCTAGGCTAGCTAAACCAGACTTTTCTGATGGAAGTTGCTGAAATAGGAGGCAAGAATGGAAATGAAGGAAATAGGTATGCAAAAGAGCTGTAGACAGAGGAGAGGTAGTAGCAAGAAAACATAAATTGTGTCCCAGGTAGAGTTATGATTCTGCTGTTATTGATAGAAGTTTTAATGACAGATGTCCCTCTTCCACCACTCAAAAGCATTTTGAAAGATAATTTCTTCGGAACTTTAATGTAAATCAAGAGAACAGATATAGTAGGAATCCTTCCTTTTTTTCAAGCTCTATTTTCTCCTGGCATTGTTTCAGTTCTTCTTCAATTCCAAAGACTTTTTTTAAAGGTTTTTAAAGAGGTGTGATGTTTTGAATAGTGTATTATTTCATTCATCAGTTAAATATTATTTTCAGGATCTCTATTTGCATTTACTGATTTCTGATCCCACCCTCCATTTCCTAGCAAACATGATCTTAACACAGTGCTTCAGGTTATTACATTGGATTAATTCAGACTTTCTAACTCTTGCTGGTTCTTATAAAGAGTCATAACAAAGTTAAATGGATTTTTATAGAATCTGATTGGACTTGTCGTTTATCTAAGTAGTGGATGTCTGAACTATCAGCACAGTCGCTGTTAAAAAGGCAAATAGTTTATTTGTTTAAAATACTTCATGTCATGAGGCTTCCTTGCCTCTAATGACTATTGTTCTGCATATCTGATGTCTTGATGTAGGAGTTTCGGTGTTTTTTTAAAGAGTGGGGTATCATATTGATCTTCAGTAACATATGTCTGAGCTGGAAACCTCATAAACTTTTTTAAGGGTGTGTTGCTATGAAAGGCTTTGTTTTCTGTTGTAGAGAAGACCAAGCTTATCCAACTGATTTGATGTGCGTGCACCTCTACTTAGCTGGAGTGGTTTTAATTCTCTTTCAGGTCTTTTGTAGAATACAAAAATAGCTGTGCCCCCTTTCTATAAATCTCATTCCAGATTGGATGGTTTCCTTCACGTGGCAAATAAGAATGGTTTTGTTAATGATTGTTTGTCAAAAGTCTCAATAATCTCTCTTCTAGGGTTTTTGTCTTTGATCCTGGCGATAATCTGTTTTGTGTTATAGACTCAGCCTGTTCTCTTCTCCTCATTTTTCTATATAAAAATATTTGTTCTTCAGGTTTATATCAGCCTCAAACTCTTCCATAGATTGGCATTCTTTCTATACTCTGTTTAAAAATTTCTCTCATGTGTTTGATTTTTATATGGCATGCAGATCTGTTCCCATTTCTTAAGTACAGTCTCATAGTTAGCCTTCTCTGCCAGAAATAAATGAAAATTGATGAACACAACAAGTGCCTCAGAAACTGCTGTTCTCAGAAGGCTGCCTTTTTCTGGACCCCTCTGCTGGCAGATACAGAATGAAATGCTATTTAAATCCTTTCCTAAAGTTTCTTCTTTTCTGGAGACTTTTAACTTGATGGTGGTCATAATGGGAGGAGAGAAGGCTAGAGGTGCATTTAATTGAGGTCTCATTTTTCCCATATAGAATATTTGGTGTGTAAGGCAGAGGACTCCTACTGCTATAGGATGTACAGTTACCATCAATGATTACAAGAAATCTGCTTTATTCTGTATTTTGCATCTGCTCTTAAGGATAAAAAGAGCATCTCTTTGTGTGTTCCAGGTTGGAGTACAGTACAGAGATACAGAGGCAGCTCAGGTAATGCAAAAGATCACAAGCTGGAACACTGCATTGGGGTAAATAACCTGCTTCTTATTGGCTTCCAAAGAAGAAAGAAAGCTTGTAGGTGGTATTTCTCACTCACAAACGGCCATAAGTGCTGCAGTTGTGAAGACCAGAGAGAAATCTTCACAGAGGTAAATAAGATAATGAAGAGAAGGTAATGTGAGTTTGTTGTTCATGACAAGCTAAAGGATCTGTTTGGTAGTTACAATGAATAAAAGAAATGCATTACCCATGTTGCTGGGTTTTTTTGTTTGTTTTTTGTTTTTTATTCTGGAGAGGAGGTTTCCTCCAAAAACCTCAGAAGTACGGTGGGGAAGCTGCTGTAGTGAAATTCCAGTCTCTCCTCACTACTTGGTTTTTTTTTTTGTTCATTGTCAAGTCACGCTGATGTATGATGGGCCTGTGCTTGAGGGGGATCCAGAGCTGCTTAGAGTTTTCATTATTTACTTTTCATTAAAGACCAGTAGTCTAAGAGGAGCTGTAAATATTTTGGAGGATAGGGTTTATAAACACTATAGGAGGGATAACTGTAGAAACAGACTGAAGTCAATCAAGAAAGGTTTCAATGCAGACATGGGATGTTTCACATACGAAAGAATAAATATAGAATGTGGGAAATCTTTTAGGATGTATAATATATATAAGCCATAGAAAAGTATCTGGGGATTATAGTAGATGGTGATTTAAGTACAAGTCGTTAAACAATTCAACACTAATGAGAAAAATAGCTACTATTGTATTTCACTGTACTACCAAGGCTATTATATGTGAAGTAAGTGTTCTTAGCTTGCTGTAGTCAACACATCATTTGCAGGACTATGTTCAGTTCTGGGCAACACATTTTAAAACAAAAGACCCAGACAAGCTGGAGACAGATCAAAGGAGAATAGCTAGAGTGACAGATGTTTTGGAAACCAAGATCTGTGTGGAAACGAGTGAGAATATGCAATGCAGAGATGACTGATGGGAGCATGGGACCTAATTAGTACATATCAAAATGGTATTACAGAATGGGATAGCATCATCGTTCATATTAATCCAGGAAGATGAGAGAAGTAGTTATGGACAGAGGAGAAATGAAAACGTAAGTTGAGCAGTGAGGCTTTGTTAGATGTATGGAACAAGGAAGGAAACTGCCAAGCCAGTATATGCAACTGCTGTTGTGGAAAGCATTTCCAGCTAGAATAACTGTCCATGCAGCAAGGACTTAAAAAATATTTGTATAAAGATACAGGTGAAGAGGTTACATAGTCCACAATCCATACCATTTTCTAAAGCTTATGTGGAATTGGCTTTCCCCTTCTCATTTGGCATTCTCTATACTTCTGTCTTCTCCCTGCTTCTGTCATGGGAAGATCTGCATGGTCGCATCTGTGTTGCATCAGCAAAGCCCTTGGCCATTTGACTAAATTCATTTCAAGGAGTGGCATTAGTGGAGGCCCTGGAACTTCTCCTGTTTTAAAATCTGGATAGGTGAAACTCCGCTAGACTACCTACATAATACATCCCCCTGAAGAAAAGATGCAGACCTAGGAACTGGATTTCAGAATTGAAAATGCTTAATAAAACACTGACAAGTTAACTTGCTTCAGTTCAGTCAACTAGTGAAGAATTTTATCCCAAGTCTCCCAAGCAGAGACAGTGTGATGAAACAGCTTAAGGAACTGTTAGTTTTCCAGACAGTGTTTTGGCTCCTGCACCTTGTATCTTTTCCTCAAACATTTGGAACACTTGGATAAAGGAAAAATGTTTAATAGGAAAAAATTGGGTGACAAATACTCAGATGATCCAAATCAGCACTGTGAAAGAACAATGTTGCTCTTGTCTGTTCAGGATCTTGCCTTTTCTTGGCAGCGTTGTCTGACAGAAATGTATTGTTTTTCACTTTTACAAGATTAAATCCTTTCTGAATCAGAATACCCTAACCCTATGTTTCTAACATTCTACTCTAATTTTAATGGAACTGTAAAAGTTTTTAGGGGATTAAAAACTGACCATCCACAGCTGAGTGCCAGAAACAAAAGGAAGTCTCAAGACATTTGAAAAGGCAATTTGATTATTTTTGAGATAAAAGTGTACAAATAGTAATAAAAAGTCAAAGGCATTTTATGAGCACTTTGCATTGACATCCATAACTTCAAAGCATTTTGAAGTACTTTATTATTTAAATTTCCAGGTCAGTAGTCAGGAGGGTGAATCATACCATGTTTGAAATACTAAAATCTAAAAAGGAAAGGATAGAATTATGATAAAACACCCAGAATCATTCATGTGCATGTGCAGACATATTTAAATTTACCCAAAAGTTTTGACTTTTTTTTGGCCTGCTCAGAGGATCTATCAATGCCAGCGCTGTGTAGTCTAAACACCATAAATTGTATTCTGTTCAGCTACATTAAAGTCATTTTACTGCAGGTTTAATGGGTGAACTCCTTTTGTTACTGCCAATGGTACATTACTTTCTCTTGCAGAGTGTTTGGGGATATGTTCTTTTGCTAGTCAATTATGCTAAGTATGTGGACCCCCTGCGGATAAATAACCTGTCACATCTGACTCTCCTTTTACACTAGCAGTATGATAACTGCAAATAATTACTAGTATTACTGATTTCTTCTGTTTTGCTAGCCAGGCTACCATCAGATTCTAGATGCAGAGCTTGGAAAACTTTTGGCAAGATCTATTACGATGATTATTTTATTATGAAAAAAAAAAGAGAGAGAAAGACATTAAGATGCCCAAGAGAAATGTGGCATGTCCTGCACATGCGTAAATTGAGGCTGTCCTCTCTGCTCCCAGAATTTATCAGCTGGGACTGCAGTGGGTTTCTGTGGATGGGCAGGTTGGGAGCTGGCTCTCGTCACCAGGTGCCTTCTAGGCAGCTCTTTGCTATGGATGAGGAGTGTTGTTGGGTGACTTGCTGTTGTCTCGACAGAGATGGTATCAGCTTCTGTGGGAAGAGTAATGGTACGTGGTCTGGTCTGATCACATCTACGTTGCTTGGTGACTTGGTAATGAGTTCTGTAGCCAGGCTAATCATGAGGTGAATCTGAGTGCCAGAAATTTGTCATCTGTTGCTGCCATGGAAGTGCTGCTGTGTTTTCCCTCAGTCCAGTTGTGCAACATGAAGCAAGGTTTGCTCACAAGGCTGTTGTTTTTGTTTTATCTTGTGTTCTCATTCCTTGTGGTGTCTTTCATGACCTCAGAATTTTTTTAGTGAAGGTTTCTTTCTCACCTTCTCCTGAACATTGTACATTCCTACCTCAAAATCTGGACAGAAAGAAGCCATCACCTAGACATTCCTCAGAATAATTTGTGCTTGTCACTTTGGGAGTTATTCTCATATAGCCATAAATACGAAGCTGAGATAGATGCATAAGAATTTAGATTTGAAGCATCTTTTTTTAGAGTGGCTTCATTTGTTTCAAACAATTATATTAGATCCAGTGGGAAAAATCCTATTGCATGCAAGGACACAGTTGCCATGCAGGCATCGCAGAATATTTTGTAATTGGCTTAAATTAAGCATTCTAAATGAGCCACAGCCTTTATTCTATGAAGAAGGTTACCCATACAGAAATGAAATGCTAATAATAACAGTTTGTACGTGGGTTTTTATTTTTCATTGTAGTCACTGGCTGGGGAAGATGATCACAGCTTCCCAAGAAACATTTTATTCATTTTCTGGTTGAATTTTTGTCAGCATCCCAATTCAGCTCGGAGATTTTGTACTGATGTTAATTGGTTTCAGCTGATACTTACTGGCAGGCATTTCTCCAAATCAGTGAAAACAAACAGAACAAACGGAAGTCCAATAGCATTTTTAAAAGGATGTTTTAGGTTTTCTAGAAGGATAGAAAACAATACATGCATACAAAAATACAGCAAGACATGAAATTTGTAAGTGAAATACCATAAAGAAGAGCAACAGAAAAATATTACAGGCTTTTTTGTTGAATCTTAGCTGCCTGAGTGCTGAGGATTATATCTTTTGCATGAATATCTTTTGGTGGGAGGAAAAAAAACCTACCATAATAGAGATTGTAGCTGACAACTTAAAGCTTTTGCAATGGGAAACGATAAAAGATCTGGATGTTAATAGAAGCTTTTACTGATAATGAATTTACGTTCATGAATGCTAGAAGTACGTTATTTCTGGTGTAAGGTTAAAAAGAGCATAATATGGAATTCATTAAACTCTATAGCCAAAAATAACATCTGTCTCATGAATAGGGATAAGATCTCATTTTATATCTCTTCTCATTTGAAAACAGTATTTGTGCTAGAAAATTTGAGGTTTTGTATCATATAGAAAAAGAAACATTAAGTATCCTAGTAATACCACCACAACCTTTTAGCAAAAATGGTTAATATATACAAACATTGGCTGAACTTGGTTATAACAACTTTGGAAACTCTAGTCGTGATTCTGACTGATTAAGCAAATCTTTGGTTTTCCAGGAAACCACTTGGATATATATCATTTATACTGGAGAAGGAACTGCCTCACTGGTATCTTTGGTTTCTGTAGCTCATGTTCCACATGACACAAATTCAGGCTGCTACTGTAAAGGCTTGAGTCTACAAAGAAGTGACAGCCTTTGGGGAGGTTCTTAACCCCTTAAGCCATCTTGGTAGATGGGACATACACTTACCATCACTGGTGAGTATGGAAGGGTTTTTCTTTTGTTTGGTTAGATTCATAGATTTGTGTTGCTAAGACTTACAAGACTTAATTCATCTAGAAATCAGCAAATTGTTTCATTTAGGAAAAATAGCTTTTTAGAAAAGCATTGAAATGCTTCAGCCTGATATTTCTGAGGAAGAGATTTTCAATAGTTGGCAGTGTTCCATTTGGATATATGCACAGATTTAATCCTACCAGATTTACTTGCCCTGTTCCTGCAAAACATAGGTTCACCTCTGCTTACAGAGTTCTGTATCACCTGAAAGACATATCTGTTTGGCTGAATAAAAGAAGAAGTTTTGTTTTAGGCTGGTAGTTGCTCAGGCTGAAGTTGTTTTTATTTCTATTTTTTTTCTACTTCCCCCAGTTCTCCTAAATCAGTTATTCAAACTCTTCTCCTTACTGGTACAAGATTGCCATGGGCTCAGGCCCAGCTGGTATAATCTGGTCAAGGTAGATGGACTCTTACAGACTCTTGTGTACACCTACATTGTAGCCCTATAATGATAATGAGGCACTGTGGGGGCATAGTTGCCCGGATACTTTTTGTCCTTATCTAGCCAACCCTCATGTGATCATGTTTTTAAAGCCAAGGTTATCTTTGTATATGGCATTCTAGATAAGATTTTCTGGGTTAACTGCAGCCATTTTCAAGACCAGTCTGGTTATCCTACTGAGAGCAGGATCTTTAAAACTGGCTATAGATATAGCTGTTGTGGTTTGGGCAATGCCTAATCAGATGAATGTGTGTGAAACAATGTGCAATAAAAATGATGGATAGTGGATGTCATATTCTAAGTATGCATTTTTCATGGTTCAAGGCAAAAATGCATTAATCAATAGTAAACACATTTCCTGTCTGGAACACCTGTTATAATTAATTCTGGATAATTAGTTTTTATATTTTTTACTTAAAAACAACAGCAGCATGGGCATTACATGTCTCCAACATGCTTTTCATTTTGATATCCCACAAATCATTTTGGTTTTGATTAAGGGTAGGAAAGTGGTACAACAGGTCCATAACTTACGTCAGGGAGTTTGGCTGTCATAGGAAAAAGAAAACTTAAAGAACAAATTGATTTTGATTTTTGGTTTTGCTAGTCTTAGATTTTTTTTCCAATTTAACTAGCCTGCAGCAGTTTAGACATGAATGTTGCAAAATAATGTTATGGGTGGATAATGTTTTGTAATCTTGGCGTCCACTTGGTGAAAAGCATATTGCTCTTTAATAGTGCTTAGCCTAACCAGAGTATTGGAGACATATGTTGCTATTATTGAATCTTACAAATCTAGCATTGTACAGCAGGAGCATCAAATACATGTTAAAGATGTCCGTTTTCTTATTCATGTGCTACAATCCTCATAACCCAAATACAGAGAGTTTAGAAATTTGCATTAGTAGAAAGCATCCAGAAATGATATCAAGCTTCTTGTGATTAGTGAATTAGAATGAACAACCTGGAGTTACATGGCTAGAGGTGTCTTCCTGGTGTGGTGGGAAAGGACAGGGATGTTAATCTGGGACAGAAAGAAAGGAGTGGGTCGGAGGAGCTGCGGATATAGGAAGCCTTTCCTCCTCTCAGTCTCTCAAAGAGGCCTAAACAGCTAACTCTGGCAGAAGGTGCCTCTTTACGTTCTTGGCTTTCACTGCCGTGAATCCTCTCCTGCAAGTAGGTGGGTGGCCAGTCCTTTCTCACATTAAGTACAGCTGGAATAGCAGGAGGGGAAGGAGCTTGTGGTGCTTTTGCACTTCTGGCAAATATCTCAGTCAACAGAGATCTATCTGAATAAAGGAGGATTATATTCAAAAACTCTGCTCCAGCGTATGTTTAATTAGCTATGCAGAAGTAGGTAATTATCTAGTTTTGGGCTGATAGTCTTTCAGTTTAAGAAGCCATCCCAAATCAGTTATTCACACAGCTCACAATAGCTCCAGTGAGCTATTCGCACAGTTCAGAACAGCTCCAACAGGACAGAGAACATTTCTTCAAATGCTCAATAGCCTCATGATTAAAGTATTTTCTTGGAAGGTGTCTTCAGATAATTGCTCTAATTAGTTCTACACTTGGACTTGAATCTACTTCATTCTTACTCTAGTATGTACTTAAGTAATAAGTATGTCAGCAATATGGCACTCCAATCTACCCCACTGATGTGGACTTCAAAATATATTGAATAAATACTCTGACCTCAAGCCTGCCAATTTGTGAGAAATGAAGTGTGCTTAGAGTATGCTTTCTTTCTTAAAATGTGAAGGGCACCTTATGTGTGAAATTTTAAGATGTCATTTAAGTCTGAGGCAGGAACTGGGCTGAACAGTACAGTCATGATCTACACAGCTTCATGCATAACCAGCAGGAAAAAATGATTTTCTTAAGAGAGAGGATATGCTGAAAAACTTAGGTTAAGCAAAAGTGATGTAAGGTATAAGCAGAGCACTTAAGACCTATGTTTTGCATGGATGTACCCACCTCTGTGTGTGAATATGAATGTCTGAATGTCTAGTATTACAGTCCTAATGCTGTGCCCTAATGCTTCTGAGCAATTTCCTGTACGTTACCAGGGTAGGATTTGGTGGTACAAAGTCTAGCATGCTCATTCATGAAGTAGGACTTGTCAAGGTATTTTCAGAAGTAGGGAAAAAAGGCTCTACACCAAAAGAATTTGAAATTTAGATATAGGCTGAAAACTGAGAAAGAATCAGTAATCAAAGTCTAGGCAATCTTGATAATTGAAACTCTATTATTATCAAAGTTTTTGTAGGACATGAAAACTAATAATGATCTGAGGTAGAAAAAGTAGTTATTTTGGTGGTAAGTACCGTGCGTGTTAGACATACTGCTGGGGAAGGCCCAAAGGTGTTAATAATATTAGCAAGCAAATGGTGATTGTTGACAGTCTGAGTAAGTTGGAGGTAGATGCTCACCTCTTGATATTTATTGAAGGAGATGATACCTAAAGAATCTTGAAATATACCTTCATTTTTGATCTCACTTGTCTTTTCTCTATAATTAAACCATACAGATCAAATAAAATCAGAAAGAGTCTGAATAGTATTTTGATCAAATTAGTCTGAACAAATAAGACCAGAAATGTAGTGTCTTATCTCTTTATTATTGTATCATCTCTTGGACCTTAAGATAGGATCCCATTAAGGTAACATATTGAGCAAGAAGCTAATAAGAAAGACCATAATGTTAGCACATTCTGCATGCCTTGCTCCCAAAGGGAGTAGAAATCCCAGCTGTGCGGGAAAGGGCCTGTGTTTCCCACCACTTTATTAATACCTTAAATCATAGTCCACTAATCTAACTCATGTCAGCTGTAGCTCTGTCCTTCTGATAAGAGTCATGGCTATAACCTGTAATCTGACTTGCATGGAAAGAAATGAGGAGTTGTTCTCACTGCATTTTTTTAGGTCTCAGTTCACCGAGGCACCTGGAAATGTACTTTTTCCTTGAACTCAAGGAATGATTTCCTAGGAGAATTATGTATTGAAAAGTACTGAGGAGAAAAATTCATCATTAACTCCATATTTTCTTAGATATCTCTGGTTGTCACAGACTTAGCATTAGCTAGGGATAGTTTTTGTGTTGAATATGTCAGGAAAATTAGCTTTAATCTCAGTATCAGTATCTTCAGCTCACTTGTGCTGTAAGGTTTGGCCTTTATTTCAAATCTAATTTAATAAAGATGGGTCAATTTTGCTAGCTACTGGAGAGCTGAAGCTTCACAGGAAGAGGTTTGGGGATATAATCTCTGGAAGTGCTATACGTGGAACAAGAACCTGTTTTTAATCTACCTTGAGACTGGTTTCATGTAGTTTTTGGAATAACTTGAGTCAAGAAGCATTATTTTTTAAGGGAAAAAGAGTGCAGCATATTTTCCATTTAATTAAATGAACCCTGTACACACACACATTGTAGATTCCAGATTCTTTGAGTTTCTTGAGTACCAAAAATCTGGTATGATGCCAAAAAAAGCTAAATAAGAAAGAGATGCATCCCTAAAAATCATACAATATGATTTCTATGTTTTAAAAGACAGAGACATTTCTGGTCCTAATCTAGCACAAATTGAACAGATTCCACATAATGAAATGGGAGTATTTTGTGACAAGTCTACAGCAAAATGGATGACAGAAAAAAAAGATTGGGCTGAGAAAGGAAAATAGGAATTAAAAATCATGTACACTAAGCATACTGTGCATAGGCAAGCAACTATGATACAATCACAAAATACTTGTTAGGCTTTTAAGGAGGCCTTGCAATGACTTCATGAGGTTACATGAACTTTACAGTTAGGTAAAACTGATAAAGCATGAAATTTAAATGGCTAGATCCCACGAGGAGTCATTGGTAGAACCAAGAATAGAAGCTCTACCACCCAATTGTTTTATAGTATTGTCAAGACCAACTATGTTAAAACAGTAAAATTTGAACTTGGCTTAAAAAATCATGTCTTTTACTATTATTATTATTTCAAAATAACAGCATGCGATAAAATCCTCAGTGTTCCTTAAAAAAAAATTTTCCCCACCCAGATCAAGGGATAAAGGGTAGCACATAACACTAGAAGCAAAGAAACAGGATTTCTCAGGAAATATTAGAAAGAGATTCAGAACAAACTCTTTCTAACCTTTACGCTAATATATCTGGTTTTATTGAGAAGACCATCTTCCCTTCTCCCTTCCCCCGCAATAAGCTAGAATGCTGATGTATCTGAATTTGTACAAAGAAAAAGATGGGAAAAGGAAGGTCATCTTACCCTTGGATGCAGAGAATACCAGCAAAACCACAGTTTTGGTCTGGTGCCAGTGTAAGCAACTTTACACCAAATACCATATCCAGGAATGTTCGTAACAACTTGTTCCCTGAGCAGAAGAACGAAGGATTGCCGTTGATTTGTGATCTCCTCTCCATTCAGCACAGGCCCTCCTTCAATATCCCCGATGTGTTCCCTCCACTAGTAGGGACTCTGTTTCTGTTTCTTTCACCTCTATTCAGGTGCCGATCTTTGAGTTAAATTTTGCTAGAATTAATAAATGGATGTGGGTATTACTAGGAGGGGTTTGGGAAATGGGTGACTAGGGCCATGGTCATACAATTGTTACAGACACATAAATATCATTTTCTGAGGTGTAAAATAAAGCATATTTTTAGGAGCTACTTTTTTTACAAACACCAAATTGATTAGTATTATAACTAATTGAATCAATGACACTAATAATATTTAGGACCTGTATTAACCCTAGGGATGTGCAGAAATAGAAAGGGCAACAGTTAACACACACATGCAAGCAAAACACAAAGTTCCCTCTGCAAGTATAAGAGAAAAGCAACTTTTAGAGAAACTTTAGGATCCTTCCTGCCCCTACTGACAGAGAAACCTAGGTATTTATTTGCTACCTGAAAATCCAGGTTAATTTTTACAATACAGCAAAAGTACAGTGTATTTCTGAGCAGAAGAACACTCTTCTCATTGGACACTTAGAATACAGGTACTCTGCCTGTGTCAACACTGCTCTGGAAGAGGAACTTTCAGCATATATCAATATGTATAGCTACCTGAGCTACATATATCAATATGTATAGCTACCTGAGGAGTGAATGTAAAAAAGGCGGGGCCAAACTCTTCTCTGTGGTGACCAGTGAGAGGACAAAGAGTAAGGGGTAATAACTGAAACACAGGAAGTTTCTTCTCCACATGCGGAAGAACTTCTTTCTTGTGAGGGTGACAGAGCAGTGGAACAGGCTGCCCAGGGAGGTTGTGGAGGCTCCTTTTCTGGAGGTCTTCAAAACCTGCCTGAATGCCGCCCTGCACCACCTGCTCTAGGTGTGCCTGCTGGAGGAGCGGGTTTGGACTAGATGATCTCTAGATCCCTTCCCTTCCAACTCCAGCCATTCTATGAACATATCTCTCTTTACATCCCATCCATCTGGCCAGGTGTAGCCAGATATGCTCAGGTCTGTGAGGCACTGTACGTGTCGAGGTATGTGCTAGGCAAGACCTGGAAAAGTACATAAAAGACCCTCCTATCTTCATGTGCATGGATGTTGGTATTCGCAATGAGTTTGCTGCAGTAACAAACTGGATGGAGCAGGAGCTAAAACTACAATGAAAACTAAGCCTCACTATTTTTAAAGCATGACCTTGTTCTCCTGGATTTTCTCCAAGAAATTTTGCCCAACTGTCCATGAAAGTTTACCCTGGCTGTACATTCATACTCCCTATAGAAGACATTTCCCATCCAGTTAGGTATTATTAAAAGCCCTTGCTGCACACAGTTTTAATCTTTTCTCACCTCCCACATTTGGTAGATAAGGAGCCTATATAAAGTTCAGTGTCTTTAATGTCTCCCCTGCTTCCTTCTTTTTTATGTTATATGATGATTATACAGGTTTTGGAGCACAGCTGTAGCTAAAAAAGCAAAAATAACCATTGTTTAATACTTTGATTTCTGAGGAAAAATCCTATCTCGGACTGTGAGATTGCAATAGACCTCAGAGAGATTTTAACATCGTTTGCTTTGGTTTCCTATTGGGAATATTTAAGTGTATGGTCTTCATATAGCTTTCTGGCTTGCAGATTATGGTGTCACTTCCTGAAAAAGATTTAAATCTTGAAGGCATTTTTAATTTATTATGCCTATATTTTGACAGACTTTTATTTGATCTTGGCAGGTCAAACCTCTTTGGGGAACAATTGAAAACATCTTTCTAAACCCATTATTGTCATTCTGAAGCAGCTCTTGAACACTAAATAACTGCAAGTTTCAGTGTAAGGCAGCTGTAAGTTTATTAGACATAACATTACACAGGAGAAGTACTGGGCTTACATTAGCTGGGCTGATAACATCTTAAACCATTCTGATATGATAAGTGAGAATATGTGATGTCTGCTAACAGGCAATGAAAAGTTTAACTGATGCAATGCATTTCTAGCACAGCATGCAGATTTATGTCTTCTCACAACCTTGTCAAAGTAGAAAAGCATTCCGGGATCTCTGGAATAGCACTAATGTTTTCTGGGGAAAGCACAAGATATACTAAGTAAGGGCTAAAGGAAAGCAGAAATCCAGGCAGGTCAGTTCTCTCCGTAATCAGTAATAGATCAGGAGAAAATAAATATACTGCATGTGAAAGTTAACATTAAAAAAATAAGCCTAATCATTGAAGTTAAGTTGTGTTAAGGTAAGGTAATTGGAGGGCGAGTCGTACTGGAATTAAACAGCATGATAATATGCCTTTGGCGAGTCCCGTGTTTCTGCGTGATCCAGACCAGAGAAATCCCAAGTATTCTAATTAACCAAGTATTCAAACACACTCTGATTCAGTCTGTGATGCCATTAATATTTCTGGCATTACTGTGTATGGAGCTGACTCTCTTAAAGATAATTATAGAAGGTCTGGCCTTTATAACATATAAACTTCTTTGCTGAAAGGTCTGATGCTCAGATAGACCTCATGGCTGTTATCAAAGTGGCAGCCAATCTCTCCTGGGCTCATGGAGTGCACACTGCAGCTCATCCTGAGCACAGAGGGGCTAGCAGGAGTGGGTGGGCTGCGAGCTTGGAGACAACAGTGTCCAGGTAATGTCTCCTACTGCTGGTGGACATAGTGTCACTGTACTGGTTACAAGAGCTTAACTCAGCCTGGGATGTCAGCTCCCTGTCCCAGCAAGTCTGGCTGTGCTGACACTCCGTGGACCCCCTCGGCGTCCTTGGCTTAGTGAACAGCTAGTCTTGAGACATCAAGGACACTTATGCACAGTGCAGACAGCTGCATGTCTGCTCTCATAGACACAGGATTTATTTGCCCAGACTTGGCATCACACTGATGCTGTCACATGGCATCTGGATTGCAGGTGGTTATGGAGTGAGCTGAGGCTGCGAGGGACCATTTGCTGGGCTTTAACTGTGATCTGGTTCTGCATGTGAACATGATTTTATGGAGTTCTTCTGAAGGAAAGATAAAGGTGAAAAAATCCTCCAGAAGAAATGAAGACTAACAGATATCAGTTATATGTTTGCTGTGTTGGCTGCACTCCCAGAAGGCCAAAGAGCTCTTGGTGTATCTGGGCATTTCTTCCACATCATCTGAACAAAAGTGAGCCATTGTAAGTTAATTGAACTCACAAAGGCTCCTGGGGCTGGGCAAGTTACTCATTTCTTTAAGAACTCTTGGACTTCTGACTATCAGCACTGGCCTCTGACAGCTCTTGCTGAACATCACATGTATCTCTGGAGAGAGAGTGAAGCACATGCATACAAAATAAATATTCCTGACAGAACTAAGTAACAAAACCCTCGTGGTAGAAATGGTCATTGGAAATAAGTTTTCTTTTCCATTTTAAGCTGTAAAGTTGCTTTTTAAATTCTGGGATTTAGAAACTCTTTTTTATTATTTGGATAAATGTTCCTACAAATTCATTATATGATTTTGTCACTCAGGGAACACATTTGTACAGCCCAAAACAAATTTTGTTTAACCCTTTCCAAATGATACATTATGTTTTATTGTGTAATTTAATGTCATACTGGTATTTACTCCTACAACAGCTTTCACACTAGAATTCAATTTGCTCTGCTGCAATTGCATAGCAATATTTTTTGGTACAGCTTCCTTTCCCTGAAAACAGCTGAAAAATGCTTTCAACAACAATCATTACTTTCAAATTACTTCAGTACCTAGACTAATACAGAAGTTTAGTGTATAAAGTATTTCATATATCTTTTCTGTACTTTACTTCCATGACTTGAACTCATGAAATTCAAATATCTTCTAACTCTGCACCATTAAATGCCACTTGGCAGTCATTAAGCTGTTTGTTTCTTTTTTTTTTAAAGCCCTTTGCTTCTTTACTGATCCTACCAGTGAATAATAGACATTTGTTTTGAATTATCTTTGAATTAACAAAGATAAAGACAACTAGGCTGTAATACAGAAGTAGATCTATCCAACCTCTGTGTGTGCATATGCTGCTTTGAATTTGCTGTTATTTTCATTCCAGTTATTT
Source organism: Nothura maculosa (assembly GCA_032353885.1). Classification (NCBI taxonomy): domain Eukaryota; kingdom Metazoa; phylum Chordata; class Aves; order Tinamiformes; family Tinamidae; genus Nothura; species Nothura maculosa. The sequence continues at coordinate 2,381,324 of JAUBOD010000667.1, forward strand.
GTAAGGCAGCCTTATGCCTAAGCATTCTCTGAAAATGCACCTGGTAACAGTGTAATCACTAGGATGTTTTTTGCACACAAAAGCAGCTGACGTCAAATTGCTAGCCATCAAGCTTGCTGTTGCTTGAGAGCACAAGTGGGCATATGCACTACTTCCTTTATTGTAAATACAGACTAGCTTTAATGATTTGACCCTCCCGTTAGAAATTCATCCGGCTGTTTGAAATGATTGCATTAGGCTGAGATCAGTTTCTTGGAAGGCAAAGGAAAATCTTGAGGGGCTCAATTCTGAAAGTCAGTCTTTATTTCACTGTGGTCTGAACACGCAGGTGGATCCAATCTACTTTTGTGCAGTATATCTATCTGCTTCATATAAGATTAGTGTGTTCTAATGATATCATCATTTAGGTAGGGATATTAATCGTCACACTGTCTCATAAATTGAAGTAAAAGAGGAAAACCATTGAAATGTCAGTTATTAACATGATAGTTATTGATCTGGATTTCAAACTTTCTGTCATACATTAAAATGCAGTCTTTTTGATGAATGGCATTCTTCAGGATCACAGATAACAATGATCAATATTGGTTTGTAAATAGAATTAGGACAACAAAAACAATGTGATTTGTGTAGCAATTCAAAGAAATGTATGAGTGTGCCCACTGCACTATTGCTTATGAGGTCAGAAATAGGTAGTTATTGATGTACCTTCTTGAAGAACTCTAAATAAGGCATGGATGAGAACTAGAATGTAGAAATCCATCTACTGCCTGGAGTCCTCTTCCTGGAACGGCCACAGTCCTGGTGTTCTGATAGCAGGCCAGGCCCAGGAGACGTGAAGAACATGCGATTGTGTAGGAAACAGTTTTAAAGTAAGGGAATGACACGAGTTTTTTAGGAAAAGAGTCTACATATCACCATGAGCCTTGCTGAGCACTGCTTGCTCAGTGTCCCTTGAGCAAAGTCCTGTTGTGTCCCACATTCCATGCAGTGGGATGCCAATGAGAAGGAGTGCTAAGGTAAGGGGAGAGGTCTTCCATGTCTAAGCTGTTCTCGCAGCTTATATTTGGCTCACAAACCTGCGGAGAACCTTGGTGTTTGGAGAGGGCAAAGCATGGTTGTCATCAGCTGCTGCTTTTCCATGAGTTGGAAGGAAATACAGCAATATCATTACTGTTCATGAAGAGAACTGCAGTCATTTAGATTCAGTCTGTGGTTGCCACCACCAATACTGGCTTTCATATCAATTCCAGGGACTTTGTTGGCATCCCACTGATTTAATTTAAAAATACTATCCTGACTATGAACTCCCTGTGAGTGCAGAGTCTGGATAGAGCTTGTTTGGTTGGTTGCATTTTACTGGTTTGTTTGTCTTGGAGATTATTTCAGGGCAGGGTTGTTATCCTCAGCCCTTCAAAGCCTCACTGCCAAAGTGTGAAGATCCGTTTGAGGTTTTCTCCTCTGCCAGAAGAGTCAGCCAAATTGTAGCATGCAGTCTGACAGCAGAAACTTCCTCAAGCTTTTCTCTTTTTTTTTAAAGCTCGTTTTAAAAAATATGCCCTAGCACATGTGTTTCATGTGGAATTTCTTTCACTGTTGTGCATTCAGATTTATGCAGTTTCTATATCCTGAATCATGATCTGAATTACAAAGTTTTCTGTTTTCTCTATTGAAAGCACTGTAACACACATATTTTGACTGAACGATCCCTTTAACTGAATGATCCTATGTATTCTGTCTTGCACAGTGCTTTGAAAATGTCCAGCTGACATTTTACTGAAGTAACCATAAATATTATCAGTGCAACATTTTATCATACCATCTTCTTGATCAGCATGTATCCTATTGCAGGCAACTCCTTTTTTTTTGCACAAGCAGGTTACAACATTCACCCTTGGTTGTAGCTCTCTATGCTCCGCTTACCACTTCTCAATACTCATTTGCATTATAAAATTAGGCATCAAATTGAAAGTGAACCTTTCTGAATGCTAGGAAGAAGGGAGACTTTGCAAGGCTTCCTCAGAGATCTTTAAACATGAGAATTAAAAGGCCTGTCTGTAAAAGTAAGGGTTTCTTGCAGCTCTCTGTATACCACAGGTGGGGAGCTGAGGGGAAAGCTTGGTACTTGGCTTAGGGTACTTGGCTTTTCTGCTTTCTGAACAGAGGAAATGCTTCCATGACTAGGTCTGCTGCTACTAAACACTCATTTTCTCTCTCAGTATTCCTCTCCATGGAATGCACTGTTTCTGTTCTCAGGAGCTTGCACTTTTCCATCCCAGTCAACATTGTCACAGTAGTTTGAATCTCATAATGATTGACAACTAGTGTCTGGGAACAAGATGATTTCAGGACATTCAGCAGCATAAATTTATCCAGCAATATGTTCTGCTGTTCTCTGTTGGAAATGAAAGCAAACCCAGTATATTTTATTGCTGTTGGAGATCGTAATAGACACAGTTTGGCTGATCTTTTTTTCTTCTCAAATAAAAATAGACTCTTCACTTTATTCTGTCAATGAAACACTTTTTATCCAACCATTCCAACTACTACATCAATATAATGTACACCATTGTTTTGGTCATTCCTAGGGCTATGTTGACTGGATACCTGTTTTGAGATCTTTAGTCTTTTATACTACTGTATGCTCTTAGAAAATGAAGTCTCAAACATTAGATACAAACATTATTTTGCTGTCACATAGCTTAATGTTATACTTATGTAGTACATATGTTTTTAAGGGAGAAAATTCACATGTGTTAAGTTCTAAAGCCTACAATAGAAAGGTCATAGTTCTTGTGCTTTGGTGGGAAAGGCTTAAATAACTATCTTTAAATTATTTTCATTTTTGATTCTGATTTTAAGGAGTGGTTATATTGACTTTTGATCTTGCATATCATCAAATGCAGATTCGGTCTTGGCATTTAGACAGACATGGAAAGCAGCAGGGTTTGGAAGGCATTTAAGATAGTCAAAAGGATACAGACATTTCTGGAAACATATGCAAGCAAAGCATGAGGCTAAATTGTAAAACCTAGCTGACCTTGTCATAACGTACTATCTTGCTCTTCCCCCCTTGAATAGACTGTAATAGATTAACATAAGCCATAAACCTGATTCTAACTTCCCAACTTACTTGAATTTAAAGCCAAGATCAAATATAGAGGATCAAACACAAAACACTTCAAGAAAGAGATTGAATCCCACCATTTCTTGGTATCTGATGAGAACAGTAATGATTGTATTTTTCTACCTACATTAAAACATTATTTATAATGCTTTCCATACAGGATAATTTTGCAATGTGCCCATTTCAGAGCACATTTTCTGATGTAAACCACAGTATGCAGACTGGTTAAATACAGATAAAATTCAACTGAAATGTTGAGAAGCAAATTTCATTTTTTGTTAACTAAGATTATGCTATGCTCCAAGGAAGCAGAAGGCAATCACAAAGGGTATACTGCATACAAACATGAGATAGAAAAACAGCACAGAAATGGCTGTAAGCATCATTTTGGTTGTATGAGTTTTTAGTCTATAATTTTTTGGAAGGAATTCTTTCTCTGTCTTCTAAAAATTTGCCCAGAGAGAAGCAGTAACTTGGAGACTGAGAATCTCAATTTCAAAATATTATTTGCTTTAAAATATTATTTTTCAAATTCTACTCTAAAAATACCTATTATTGAAATAAAAATATACATTACACTTTCCCTTTTTGTTACTTTTCTCCACTGCTATCAGGCAACAGAAATGAACAATGAACTGAACCTTCTTCTGTAGTACAATGCAGCTTTCTATTCAACAGGACCCAAACAGGATTCCTTAGAAAGCTTTGTACCCTCAAGTGCATTAGCTTTATTCATCTGGTATGCCCAATGTAACACAATATCTTGAAACTCAGTGGAAATCTCAGATAATACATTTTTTCCTTACAGAATACCATTTCTTTTTCAATTGACACACTTTCTCCTTGTGATTTGTTTTCATTTATTTACACTTTGAAATGTGAGTATCCACATTTAATACTCTAATTGCATCTTTGTTTTCCTGGTCACAAAAGACATCACATGGGCATCATAGTAACAAAATACTAATGTCCAAATACTAATACAAAATGTCTTGTCTCATGCCCCTTGCCAGATCTGTGCCTGTCTTGGTTAGAGACAGAGGTGCCTTTCTCAGAAGAGATTCATACAGCCCCAGTCAGATCCCTCCTGCTCAGGTTGAGACCCGGTTTGGAAGAAGCATATCAACAATGAATCTACATTTCAGACCCTACGTAAATGTAAGATCTGATCCTGGTGTTCTGCATTTCAGTACAAATTTCAAACATGAGGAATTGGCTCCAGCTACATTACACATCCTGTAAATGTTAATGGGTTAGATTCTGATTTCAAGAGGATTTTGGTGAGGTCAAGAACTGTAGCAAGGTCTGTCTCTACAGCATTGGTTTTGCACTAGTGAAATACCCCTGTGAACTAGACTATTCAGCATTATGCAAAATGAAATGTCACTTTTTAAACCTGAGCAAGGAAAGCTCCCTTTTGCTTTCAGACAGCACTAGGTTATCAGACTGCTGTAGCAATTAAAAGCATTGCAGGTGCCTTAAAACCCTGCTCTACTGGCAAGGAAGTCTCTTTCATTACACTGGAACATTCCTAAGAACAAAGACATATCTAGTTATGAAATGCTATTTTTTTTATCAGTTTGTATAATCTATTGTGTTTAATAACTGTTTGCAGTTAAGGAAATATATCTAGCTTTCTAGTATGTGCCAACAAAATCCACAATATTTAATTTTCTCAGGAAGTTAATCTTCCTGGGACAAATTTCTTTGTAGTGAATGGTCTGCTCCTGTCTTGTAGGCTCTGGTTTCCTCACGGACTGTGTTTGGGAAACTTTTACTTACTTTCAGCCCTCCCGAGCATGCAGCTGATTGCATCTCTGGTGTGCTTGTGAAACCAAATTCAAATAGTCATAGTTCAGTGCTAGCAGAGGATAGAATTTTGTTTTGTGGTGCTCATCATTACCAGAGATCTCTGAAGTCTGTTCTGTAATGGGTAGGTGCAGCCATGCACATATCACCTTGTGCATGGAAACATATCCCACTGCTAGTGCTAAGGAGGTGGTATTTGCATCTCATTGCAAGGCCTGCAGTGCTTCTCCACAGCAATGAAGGCTTCCTCATTCATCAGGGTGAGCTCGGATCAGCGTAAACTGCTGTCTGCTCAGGGCAAGGAGACCATTCTTAGTCCTCTCATAGCTGGTCCAGGCATGCATCTTGTGTGCACAGTTAGGTGGCTGTATCAGGGCTCCAGTTACACGTCTTCTTATGGAGACCAAGACTGAAAACCTGAATTAAAGCTCAGATATTGTTCAGATTCCACTTTGTAGGAGCCTGCTTTTCCAAAGGAAGCCTGCCCAATGGAAGACTCTCTGGCTTAGCTGTCTATCTCCCTGTCCTTGTGGCAGGACTCTAATGCATTGTAAAAGAGATGAAGGGCTTTGATGAATAAAACTTTTGGCCTCACCTGCAGTGGAAGAGAAGCAAGGCCAGCATCTGACCACATCATTTATGGAACCTGGGCTGTTTCTTAACATAGTTCATCACATTTGCTAAGGTTTTCTTGCTTCACGTGGTATTTGTCCATTTTCTGACTGTAAATCTGTGAGCCAAGATTCAATGCATCTGAATGCCTGACACGAAGAAGGAACTCTGCAAGGCAGGCTTTGGGTTGTAACACTCTAGCAGAGTATATTGGTGGTGGATTCTGGTTTAGTCTGGGCAGCAAGGAGAGAGCAGAAGTCTCCATTATAGAGACTGTAAGTGATACCTTTGTGAGCAAGGTTGGTGTCTAGGGGTATTGCTTTGCTTCTGCAAGGGTACAGAAATTCACAATTTGATTTTATCATTTTATCATAAAATCATTTTAAAATGATTTTATCATTAAAGGAGTTACAATAAAGAAGTGGTTTTGCTACAGAATCTTAGCTATGTTGATGATAATGGTGTAGAAACAACTGTTCAGTAAGATCTTCTGGTTATATCTATGCAGTGAATTAAACAGTGTGAGTGTCATGGACACAGTGCTGTGATCACCTATATCATCAAATTGCTAGTAAGGTCTCAGGCATGACTTTTGCCTAGGTCATCTCCCTGGAGCCCTGCATATGGTTTGGAAGTTAATACAGAATCACAGAATGTTCAAGGTTGGAAGGGACCTCTAGAGATCATCTGGTCCAACCTTCCTGCTCCAAAAGGCACCTAGAGCAGGTGGCACAGGGTGACATCCAGGCGGGTTTGGAGACCTCCAGAGAAGGAGACTCCACAACCTCCCTGGGCAGCCTGTTCCACTGCTCTGT